>OZ020192.1:9806404-10359084 GCA_963971165.1 Philopedon plagiatum
AAGCTCGTCGTGCGCGAAAAGTTCATGCAGGCATTAATTTTATTTAGCAGAAATTGTAAATACCTAAGTATGCATTTTTTTCTTTTCTATTTACGCGACAAGGTTTTGAGACAATAAATTTAACATAATATATTATACCGGTTTCAGTGATAACTTTGATACTACTTTTCTTAGGATCCACCCACCCTAACTACGTCCACTCAGAAATAGCATTCAGCATTACCATAATGAAAAAAATATACTTATTTTTTTCGTTTTAGTACATCTAAATAATAAAAGCTTTTTTAAAAAGTATTTTTTACAAAATTTTTAAATTTAAATTTGTCACCCTCAAATATTGTTTGCATTTTAAATATAAATTTGTCACGCTCGAATACTGTTTTTATGTTTGTATTTTAAATATAACTATGCCACCCTCAAATATTGCTTTTATATCGATAGCTTAATGTTACATCATAGCTTCCATCTCGATGTATCATCATTAACGTATGTGTGATGCAAGATTATTAAATAACACCTTCGATATACAAACTATACACTTTGCCTGACGAGAGTTGAATGCCACGTGACACTTTCTTTCACAAACCGCCGTCAGATCAGATCGATTTCAGCTGGTTGAAAATTGGAAAAGTCAACAAATCGGCTGTGAATTGATTTTTATCAATGGGCTTGTTTAGTCATTTCGCGTTTTCAATAAATATGTTTATATTATTGCACAATCAGTCAATTGAAATACACACACAAAAAATTATATCGGTTGGACGAATAATAACTAAAATGTTTAGGCTTAAAATTCGACAAAATTGAAAACGTTCAGTTTGTGCTGAACCGCGGTAAGCTTTGCCTGGATACATGCGGCGAACATTTGGCCATTCTTTACTGCGTTCCAACGCCGTATATGCGCTGCACTGTAGTAAACAATGCCAATACGCCAACCGCGTATGTGACGTCATCCATTTCTTATAGATCATTTTAGAGGCTTACCGGATCAGAACGAGAGGGCACAATATACTTGTTGTCAGTGAAATGAGGTGTAAAAGTTTTTAAATATTTGCCGAAAACTTACCTGACAATTTAATGTTTTTGTACGTGATGTCAGTGATCGAACCAGTTCCTGCATCTGTGTGAGTTTTAACATGAATTCCATTGTCGGAATTCGTAACGGTGCAGTCGGTAAAAGTGACATTTTTAACGGTATTAACAGCTCCACTAGCTGAACTTTGTCCTACTGATAGACTGAGACCATGACTTCCACTGCAAGTAAGGTTACGGAACAAGAAGTTCGATCCTTGGTTTATAGCAACACAATCGTCTTGATTCTTAACAATTGCGTGTTCAACTGTGATATCGTTTGAGCTGGACAAGTCGAAACCATCAGTGTTGTGTCCTAGACCGCCCTGAAATTACAGTTTGTACTACAGAGATATTACAACATCAAAAATTTAAGAAAACTTCAATAAAAAATCATTGGTGTTATTTGTTAAAAGAATGAAACTTTTTTTTTTCGTTAAGGTATCTTCATTTGTAATAATTTGTTTTCTGAGGAAAATGCCGAGCTAAGCTTTTACTAACGAATATGCATGTATATTTTTATTGCATAATTTGTTCAAGCAAGACCACTACAAACCCAAATATGTTACTATGAAGAAATTTATTGGGATAACTTAACTGTTTTTTTGTGGAATACTTCATTACAATTTAAAAAGCAGCAATGGAGTAGTGGTAAATGACGTCAGATAATCTCTAAAGTATAGTATATTCAGTTGCCGTTACCTACTCCAGACCTAAGTCGAAAATATTTTCTTTTGTTTGCGTAGAGTTCGTTTTATGATTGTAGTGTAATTTGTGTGTGATTTTTTCATTAAACAATTTTTTTTAAAACTACGCTATAAATATATATATATATATATATATATATATATATATATATATATATATATATATATATATATATATATATATATATAATTCCCTATTGACTTGATATTAAATAATACAAATATGTGTATTTATAATAATTTACTTACCGCATCACCGGCAGATACATCAATGGTCCAGTAACTCAGAACAGTGTTACTGGCACTGTTAACTGAAACGCAATGTACCGGACAGTTCAAGAGCTTGATGTGACTGAACTTGGAATTTTTTTGGGTTTTAACTCTAAAGAATTTTGGCTTCTTTTTTCCACTGGCACCTTTACCGTCCCAGTATAGTTTACCTATAAATATAATAGTGTGTGTACAGTGACTGGCAGTGGCGATTGGCAAAATTTTAAAGTTGTATATCTCTGTTGCTATTTACGGGACCCATGCCAAGTTCACGTTTTTTAATAACGAATCTATTAGGAATGTTTTAAAAAAATACTTTATAATTTGCGAAAAAAGTTGATTTTTTGTTCCGCTTCTCATGGGATAAAAATTAATACGTTTAATATGATATTTTATGTATTATTTTTCTAAAATTTACATCATTTTGTCGAAAATTTTTTAAAATGTAAAAGAAAAAATGTGTTAGTAGAAAGTTATAGTCATCTAATTTTTTTAAAATTATATTTTAGGTTTAAGAAAATTCAAATGACTATAACTTTCTACTAATACATGCTTTTCTCTTAAAATTTGAAAACTTTTGGACAAAACGATGTAAAATTCGTTTTGAAAAATAATGTGTTAATTTTTTTCCCAGGACAAGGGGAGCAAGCGTGCCACAATAAATACTATTGGCCATAAATGTATGCTATAAAGGCGCAAAAAGTTTTGTTTGGTGAATTTGTTGCGAAACATACCTTGCCCATCGAAAGTTGCTCCGTTTCCGTTAACATTGACGCCGTTTCCTGAAATAACAACAAGTGGTCCAGCCCATTCTTTATATGCAAATTTAATGGTTCCCTGGAAAGTCACAGAAGTACCATCTTTTAAGTTCATTTCCAGAGCTTTTCCTGCTGGAACAGTTATGCCTTTGACGATTATTTTGGTGCATTTGGAAACAGCAGTTTGGACTTTATCGTAAGAGGTAACTGTGCAGTCATCGCCAAGTGGTGAGGAAGAAACAGCCAGCAGCGTGGCCAAAAGAGCTATTGCGCAATATTGATACATTTCTGGATCTTTTGCTTGTACGTATGTTTATAATGCAGCTAAGGTGTTGCTTTTATATATGTAGAGAAATAAAGCATCAATCATGTATGGATAAGAACTCTTAGTTACAAGTGCCTTGACAATAACCTTGACGAACCTCTTCAAGAATTTTCCTCTTAAGAAGATAAGCATTTTATCTGAGAGGGCCCACTTAGGCTTCAAGTCTAAGTACTAGCGTGGCGTGACCATCTGAAGAGAAGAGAATGTAATCTATTGACATGGGATTTAAAGGACAGGAGGTTGGGAGGGAAAGGGAAACATCTGTAGGCGATTTTTTTCACAATCTGGAGACCCTAGGTATGAATTAGCGAGAGACGTAGGATGTTCTAGGCTTTTGTACTTTCAAGTAAACGCGCTTCTAGTTATTCTGGTTGACACACTGAAGAGGGCTAGCAGAGCAAAATATGTGGAAGTATCGGTAGAACAGGGATAAATCCCTAACAGCACGACGATGAGCGAGAAAAGGGAGTCTTCTTTTGTGAGGATTGGGTCATTGATAAGTCGAAAGGGTCTCTTTTGGATAGAATTAAGGAGGTTAAGTGTTGAAGGTGATGCCGCTCCTCAGATGTGTGACAGTACTCTAGGTTGAGTTTTATATGAGAATCATAGATAGTGTGTAAGTTGTAAGAGGAAAAGTATTTTCTGGCTCGAAAGGGAATACCAAGCTTTTAGCTGCTAAAGTGGATATTAAAGTAATGTGTTTGTGCCAGCTGAGATCAGGTTCGAAAGTGACGCCAACAAGATTTATATAGTAAACTTATACTATTCTGGGATTGTTGGATTAACGAAAAAATTCGTAATTAAATTGACGTCTCTAAATTTAAGCGTTAAGTTTGGATTTTAGAATGAGGGATTCTAGTTTAGGACCCGATTTTAAAATTATCGAAATTTCAAAATAAGAATCAAACTTTCTTAGAATGAACTTACAATTCCCAACTTAAAGTCAGAATTCAGAAGTCAGACCTTATACACACTTTTGTTATTTAACACGAAATAATTTATCTTTATGATAAACGATTTTTAACCGACTTCAAGAGAAGGTTACCAATAGATGAGTTTTCCCAAATGGTCACATTTTAAGGTTATTTTTGCGAAATGAGTAGAAACCTAAAAAAACTGCGAAAACTAAATAAAAAACTCTTGAAATCGAGAAATTTTGCGGATGTACTTCGGAATGGCAGCTCTGACTTCAATAATTTTTTTTCCGTTTTATTTAGTCCATGACGCTTGTCCTGTTGGTATTTGACTAAATAATAAAGGAGAGGAGGCGAGAAGGTAAAACCGGAGCTACTTAGAATTTTTTCGGAAATGTTGACTAATATCTCATTTTCGGGGTTATTGAGAGCATAACGGATAATTTTCTCCAAGATGTTAATTGTCCAAAAATGATAACTAATGTGTCTTTTTCGGGGTTATTGAGGTGATTGTCTAACGGATGTTAAAAAAATTAACGGAAGGGGGGTTATGATAAAAAGCAGTGACTATAGGAATTTTTTCAAAAATCTTAACTAACTTGTCAATTTCGGGGCTAGCGAGGACAGAATATCAAATCTTTCCTTACAAATGTTATAAGAAAAGTTACGGGAGGGGGGGGGGGGTAGAAAGAATAATATGAGCGGCTGAGAATTTGTCCAAAAATGTTAACTTATAAAATATCATTTTCGGGGTTATTGGGGTCAGAAAATATAATTTAGTCTAAGCGATGTTAAAACAATTTACGGGAGAGGGGGGGGGGATAAAAGGAGCGATTGGCTATTTCTCCAAAAATGTTAACTAACATGTCATACTCCGAGTTATTGAGTTAAAAAAATCAATTTAGTCAATCAATCAATAATAAATGTTCAGAAAATTGATGGCGGTGGGAGGGGGGATAAGAAGGAGGGACTGCCAATTTCTCCAAAAATGTTAACTAAAGGGTCATTTTCGGGGTTATTGAAGTCAAAAAAACTAAGTTCATGTAAGGGATGTAAAAAAATTTCAGCGAGGGAGAGGGGCAAAAAGAGCAGGTAAAAAATTCTTTAAATATGTTAACTATGTCATTTTCGGGGATGGATATTACAAATTTAAAGATAAGGGTCGATAAGATAAAGGGGAAGGGAGAATAGCTGAACTAAAAAGAAAGAAATATTTTTTTTAAATGAACCAACTTTACAAAACAAAATGCACTAAAAAGTGTGAAATAATATTTTTACGTATTTATAACTCTGGTTACTAAATTAATTTTGTTCAAAGTTAGGTAACTTGTACACCGAAGTTCCGAACTTTGATGTCGGCGCAATTTCACAGTATAAGGAATAGTAGTGATAATTCATCAACAATTAAAAATAAATTTACTTTATAGTTCAGAAATTTTGGGAAGAAATTACTAAAAGTCGAATGCTATTAGGCTGATCATTAGGCTCTACGGTGAGCTTTGAGGTTAAATAAAAATTTCTTGCACTCGAAACACTTCCAGATTTTGAATCTATAATATTTCTAGGTTCAATCAAAAAAAGCTTTTAAATATTTTGTTTTCGAAATTGATAATTTGTCAATACTAATTGGATAAAAAGGATATATATATATATATATATATATATATATATATATATATATATATATATATATATATATATATATATATATATATATATATATATATATATATATATATATATATATATATATATATATATATATATATATAAGTAGGGAAGTAGGTAGGGTTTTACGGATGGAGAAATATGTGTCGTGGTTAATCCGGGAATATATCTGCGATTTATGACCTACTTCGAAAACAGAGCTCTCGAAGAAGACCATCTCAAACCAAAACTATGGATTAGATTTGTCGACGATGTTTTCGTAATATGGTCTTTCGGCAAGGACAGACTCCACTAATTCTTGGATCACCTGAATTACCGCAACCTAAAAATTGAAAAACAAAAACAAAAGAAGGAACTCTGTGGCACACTGTATACAGAAAACCAACACACCCAAATAGATACCTCAACCATCATCACCCGACCCAAATACAAAAATACAAGCAGTAGCCAACACATTTATTACAAGATCCATCCGGCTGACAGACGCCCAAGGGAGAGAACAGGAACTAAACAACATAAAAACGGCTCTGAAGAATAAATGTTATTTTTTTTGGGTAATAGTTGGTTTTCTTGACTACTAAAACACATGTAAGGAGCTAAATCTGTCTTACTTTATCAAAATTTTATCTCAGCTTAGATTCTGGCTTTAATACGCTGCAAGCGTACTTCTTTTATAAAAAGTCAGTGGCACCCAACTGCCTTGGAAAACCTAAGCAAAGATGAGGAAAAGGCAAATCAAAAACCTACGGCCCATAAATGCTCCTGGTGAAAAGCTGCCGCGTACTTGTAGGGTTTCTGGATAGTTAAATTTATGAATTTAACCCCAAAACGCTGCAAATGTTAATTGCAAACGCTACCGCAATATATTAAAAAACTTTTTATGGCTCCAATTTTAGATCATATGCACAATATCTTCTTTGAACAAGATGGCGTCACGTGTCACACGGCGTGGGAAATTTTCGATTTGTTACGGACACGTTTTCCTGGCCGCGGCATTTGTCGAAATGGTGATATTGAGTGGCCTGCAAAATCATCCGATCTAACCCTCTCGATTTTTTTAACGAACTGGGATGCCTTTTTGTTAGAAAACACAAGGAAATGCTATTTTTTCTAATTAAAAGTTCAGTACATAAACTCATAAAAAATGTTTTTAGAGCATGGAGCTGCAATAAATTTGAGGCCGGAATATTTTTACTGCTCTCAAAACCTATGCCAGCTTTTGCGGCAAATGTCAAAATTTTTTAGGGTGTTGAAAAAATCTTGATTAAAGTTGTGTCTAATTTGGAATTAAATTTTAAGTTTTATGTTGTGGCATTAGAGATTCCAGTTTGATCTGCTTTTTAAGTTTAAGCACAAAATCTAAAATAAGAGTCACCCTTCACAGGAATAAACGTACTTAAGTATGGCGACATTTTTTCTTGATACGTAAAATGGTGTAATCAAAAGCGCAATACTTCAGCTAATAGGTACTATTTAAAGTGCCCACGGATTGCATATCTACACTTATTATAATTATAAATAGCACATCTGTACTGATACTATATCAGAGAAATGCTAATTCAAAAAGCAAAAACTGCACTCAAATAAAATTAAGTGGGCAGATGAATCCTTCAGGAGAAAAAAGTTTACAAACATTATTTGTTCCCAACTGTAATGTTATAAGTATAAAGGAATCATTATAGCGCCAGAGCCCTCGCGCGCTTGTATTACTTTTCTTGCATAGCGTAATGTAGCTTGTTCAGGTTCAATTTATGGGTTTAGAAAATAAACAACATCCAAGATGTGGCTGGTGGAGTTTTGCAGAACAATTCAATTGTTATATGGTTAAAATATAAAAAAAAAACATAATTGTTTGCTTTTCGTTTTATTTTCTTTCTGTAAACCAAATTTCACGTGTCTCTTTGACCAAGACTGGAAGTTGTTAAGTACGGCTTGTCAAATATAGCTTGGCTTTTGAGTTAGCCCCGCCCACTAAAAGCGGAGTAGACCGGTTGTATCGGTGGGTTAGGTACAGTCCCTAACAGAAGTGCATGCTTTTTTTAATTCATTTAATTCAGGCCTAAAGTAAAAGGCAAAGTGTGATCTGGGCAAAGTCGTAAAACTTTTTCAAATATTATTCATTTTATGTGCCAAGAAGCTGAAGCGAATAAACCTTTTAAGGATTTGAAGAACGCTGTGACTAGAGTCTCGACCGGGACTAAACTCCAGTCCCGAATACCGTCATCAAATTACGTCATTAGTAGTTTTGTCGAGACTGGTGTTCCGCCCCAAATCGGGACCCGCATCCGGTCCTGACTTAAAAGAAGGCTTTTGAGGTTATGTTCGCATAATGTTATTGTTATTATAAAGTTGTATGTGGTTTACTTTACTTGATAAATTGCCATAATGTATAAGGTGTACATTTGTTTATAATTAGTATTAGGACATTTAGATGGCACAACTAGAAATGTATACCTAAGTGTGTCTTTAATTTCTGCAGTCATTATTTTTCTTTACCTATTTATTTTCAATTTATAGGTTAGAAATTGAAAACAAACTTTAGCTCGTATCGGATACTGACGTAAAGAATTTCATTCATCAGTATGAAAACAATATATATATATATATATATATATATATATATATATATATATATATATATATATATATATATATATATATGTACGATTCGTCTTTATTATATATATATATGTAAATATATATATATATATATATATATATATATATATATATATATATATATATATATATATATATATATATATATATATATATATATATATATATATATATATATGTATACTCAGTTTTGGAAACGTGATGCTAAACTTATGTCGTGAAATTCCACCAAACCCCCAACGAAATGCGAAATAATAAAGAATAAATAAAAAAAAATTAAAAAATCAATAGATAAGTTTGACTGCATATTTGATCCAAGTTTCTAATTCTAAACAACTTTCTTTCATAACAGTTTTTTAAATTTTAAAAAATTGAGGTAGTTTTCTCTTTCGCCAAATTCATATTTTATTACACACCTCGTATATTACTGATAAATTTTGATGTCTGATGATTTCATTATAAGTTTTAGACCATGCAGAACTTTTTATAAGGATCAACTTTTTTCCGAAAAATTACCAATAAAAGTGTTTCCTATAAGTAGACATACTGTATATCATGTTTATAATTGGTGATTTAGGTGAATGTACGATTCGTCTTTATAAATTCGGGATCGGATGTGGGTCCCGAGTCAGGGCGAACACTACTAACGACGTCGTTTGTTGACGACGCTGTTCGGGACTGAATGTGGGTCCCGAGTCGCGGCGGAACACCAGTCCCGACAAAACTATTCATGATGTAATGTGATGACGTTATTCGGGACTGGATTTGGGTCCCGAGTCGGGACTAGTCACAGCGTTTAAAGAACGCTCAAGAGCCTGGTTCATTTGATAACGGCGTATGTATTCGCACAATGCGAAAAATAGTGAGTGAGATGAGAAAAGTGGAAAATGGCGAGTGCTCTTTATTGTCAACTCCTTATAAAAAAAATATCGGTCAAGTGCACGCTATACTTGCACAATTAGTGTTCCGTGCCATCAGCCCCCCACTTACCTAAGCAAACCTCGGCCACCCGATCTCCGCCCATCTGCCGCACTACCCGCCGCCGACGGTATCAACGCCGTATCACATCGCGTATGCGAGGAGCTGAGTGGGGAGCGTTTCGACTAAGCCAAACTAAAAATTTTGAAAAACGTGTAACAGCATAAGTTGTTCCTTACATCGTGTGAAATATTTGTTGTCAAATTTTTTTTTCTGTAAAACCAATGGTTCAGCTGCTATAAGGAAATAAACAATTAAATTGTTTATAATAATTGATCGCGCTAGAATTTTGAATCCTGATAATTTTGGCTTAATCTACACCTAATTTTCAATGTTCATAATTGTTTTCAGATTTTTCTAAGCGATCCTTTTGGTGATAAGGGTGGGGCGGCAATTTTAAAGCGTTTTTCCTAAAAATGTTCAAAAAAAAAAAACATAAACAATATATCACGTTGAATTCGTGCCTCAGTAAGCTTTCATTTGACACCCTACACGATGCTCTTGAATTTTGTTTCATTTCTCAATTTACCCCCTGAAATTAATCCCCGGAATCAAAATTCAATATTTTATACTTCACGTCTATAATTGGGCCACCACACTTTATCTCTGTGCTAAATTTAAAATTTTTACATCGAATAGTTCCAGAGAAAATCGCCTGTGACAGACGGACGGACGGACATCGAAGTGGTTACATAAGTGTTCCGTTTCACGGAACACTAAAAAGAACACAATGGAGCGTTTAAACCGAATTCGACGATTGCGATGAAGGAGTCCTTAGACGATATAAATATTGTTAACTTTAAACTGACTGAAAAAAGTGCCAACGTTGCGTAAAAGTCACAAAAACTTTACAGACGACTACAATAATTACACCAGTTCTCTTGAGAGTTGAGGGTCTAAGGAAAATTATGAAAAAATGGGAAACGACGGTAAGTTTCTGTATGTCAAAGACCTGGGAAATTTTATTTTACTAAATGTGACATCTGACAATTGTTTATTTTCAAAACAATAACAAACACAATTTTTAATTAATTGTTTTTAAGGTACTAAACTTTAATACATTTTAAAGAGTTACATATATATGCCCACAACATTTTTCTTCGACGGTACATCTTAATATTTATAACTGATTTTACCTAACCTTGTAATTTTAGATCTCGCGAAACTAGGCAACAACACAACTAAATAAGGCCTAGCAAGATTTTTAAAGGTCAAGACGACTAGAACTGAGAATTAGCTAATCTAAGCACTCTGTATGAAAAATAGCGATAGCGATCGGGCTGTCTTTGCAAATTCTTACTTTGTATCACCGTTCGGTATGTTTCGAAGAGAGCCCGATCGCTATCGCTATTTTTCATACAGAGTGCCACTGCAGGGGTAACGGTGATTGTTCACTGACTAACTTACTGAACTAGCACTTGAAGAATTAGTAGGTAGGTTTTTACTTTCCAACAATAAAGCAGAAAATTTACCAGTTTTAAACTCTCAACTAAGCTAAACCTATTTACTATTTTTAGGGTGGGTCCAGCAAGCAATTTAGAGGACTTATGACGATAAGGAAAACTAGAATAAACGATAACTTAGTATTTACATTATGCTTACAAGAACTAAAATAAACGAAATCATCATAATCATAATAATCATAAGATTAGATAATACGCCATAGCTGCCAATCTGGTAAGTTTTAAACCTTTATAGACAATATTTTGGGGAGCAAATTAAAACTGTAACATGAATTACTAAATAACCGTAACATGTGAATTACGCTAGCTACAAGAACTGGGTCCAAGAAAAACTTATTCCTAACCTGCCTGCAAAGTGCAAAGAGACTGAGTCATCTCTGGATGTGATTGTGGACATTATCGTATTAAATCTGCAGGACAATGAAAGCGATATTTTAGATTTAGATAGTAGTAGCGATTCGAGTAGTGTTCTCATGAATTAAATCACTTTAAAAAGATATTTGTGTTAAAAAATTAAAGTAGTTTATGATTTAGTGCAATAAAAGTTAGTTATAAACTTTCTAGTATAAGTAACTCCTTTTAATCCTGTTTATCTTCTATAATACTTCAAGTTAGTCGGCCAGTCAGTTAACAAGAGGCATTTAACAGATTAAGGGTCATTGCCCGACTTCAATAATAAGAATAATAATAAGACGTAGCAATTTATTATATCTATCAGGTAAATTATTGTATGTAGAATTATAATTAGTACCTACCGTAAATATAATTACCAAATTTCTGGAAATTATTTATGATACCACTTACAATCACAATTCAACCCCTTTAACACAAAATAATTTGTCTTTATTCTTTATAAGAATTAGGCAAGCAGAACTCAGGAGCAAAATTACCGTTGACTGCTACCTGTCTTATACTAAGTCATGCGAAATTAATATCTAGGAAGGATAATCTTATTTAAATGAAACCGAATATTATAAAGCAATTATGTAATTTTATTTTTGTCGCGTACACTACTTTAATAAACCAAAGCAGAAGCCGCTTAATATTGCCAGTTCTGTTACCCGAATATTATCTCACTCTCTCGTCCGCGCAAGTATAAAATTTTTCAGAGGCAAAGCTATATTTGGTAAGCTGTATAATGTTTAAGCCAAATCAGATCAGGTAATTCTGCGTTTTTCATTTAAACAACAAGCTATTTCTGCAGCGGATGGTGGATAGTTTTTGTTGGAATACCTTGTAGGTATGTCTGCAGTAATAAAAACAGTTATGCAAAAAATGTATATTTAAAACATGAATCTTATTAACTAACAAGTAAAGCCAGAAGGTTTAAAGTTGCATTGGTTTGCTTTCTTTCCATTGGAAATCGAAATTCCAGACCATGGCCAATTGCTACAACCACCGGTACCACAAAGAATATAAACGGACATACTGTTTTTGTCGCCAGACATAGATCCAGTTATTGACTGTAAAACCAAATTTTTAATTGGAATGTTGCCTTTGGGAGTTCCAGTTGAGGTGCAGCCTTTGTAGTCTTCTTGGACGTTAATGCCGTATTTACGAATACCTTAAAATTAAAAGTAATATTAGGTTAAGAGTTGCAAACTGCAAATCCCCAAATTCAATACACAGGTTTGAAGTTTAGAACGCTTATGAAAATTTACATGTTAGGTTTTCTGAAATTGCTTCTTATACACATGTCAAAAATTATTGCATATAATATTATGTCGTGTTTTTCACTATTAAAATGAATTTATTTTTATCCTTTTTTAACTGTAATAGTTATTTATGATATAAGTGTTAAAAGTATAATTTTACGGCACGAATTTGAAAGTTTGCAGAATGAGCGAAGCGAATTCTGCAATTCAAATGAGAGCCTTAAAAGTACTTTTATCACAAATATCATACAAAATTTTTTCTACAAACGTCAATAAAAACAATAACACAATTACAATTTTTAGAAAGTTTAACATATTGGAAACACATAGTTTTAAGTAGCATCGTAGACATAATATAAAATTATTAAGTTGACATTTGTCAAAAAACCTAACAACCATTGTTGGCGTCGTAGTTGTTTACGGAAAAGTTGAAACGTCCTGTCAGTTAATTAAAACGCACTGGTGTAGTTTTTGCTTTGCTTAAAATTCAAGAAAATATGGATGAACGATCCACTTAAAGAAATAAATGAAGCGGCCAATCGTGCTACATTGGATTTATTACCCAGAAAATCGTGAATGCACTAGTGCCATAAAGTACTTTTAACACTAGTGCTATAAAGTACTTTTAACACTAGTGCCATAAAGTAACATTTTTAAGGCCTCTGCGGGGTGTTATAAAATGCATTTTTAACACGTTTGTAGAAAAATATTTTTAACTGATACTCGTTCCGTATAATACTAATTCATGCATTCTTTAAAAAGTAGTTTCAATTAGTGCGTTGATGTTTTATCGACTTTGTTGTTCTTAAAATGCTAAGAAACGTAATATCCATTAATATCCAACTCTAATCAAGTTGGAATAATAACTCTTTTCCAACAAGGATATCGACAAACTAAAATTGCCGAAATTGCTGGAGTGGGCCGGAGTGATGTTTCTCGTGTAGTAAAAAATACAGGGCAATAAATGATGTTAAAGACTGGCCTGGAAGGAATAGAAAAAAAAACTGTAGCTGCACAAGATCGCCAGATATCCTTATGGTTAGGGAGCTAGTGGCAGTAATTTTTAAATGATTTTATTATTTGGCAGATTAAATAAGGAACTGAGGAAAATAAACAATCTGAGGAACTTTTGCCTGTAATTTATTGTTACAATATCAAATAAGAGCTTGTAAAAGATGTAAAAAAATAAGTGTGGTAAACAATAACATCGCACCTGCCTCTTGCTGTAATAAAATTGCCTTAATTAAAAATA
This sequence comes from Philopedon plagiatum, assembly GCA_963971165.1. Taxonomy (NCBI): domain Eukaryota; kingdom Metazoa; phylum Arthropoda; class Insecta; order Coleoptera; family Curculionidae; genus Philopedon; species Philopedon plagiatum. The sequence goes on from OZ020192.1 coordinate 9,820,085, forward strand.
AAAATTGCAATTGACAGACGCTTTTCCTGTTGCCTTTAAGAATAATTGACTTCTTTTTAATTGTTATGATAAATATAAAAAAAATATTTCACCGTCAGATAGCTTGCGCCATTAAAATTATTTTATAAAAAGGACGAGAAGTTACTGCTGCCGCCAATAGCATTGCAATAGAAAATCGCGATATTGCAAATTTATTAAAAAAAAACAACTATGAAATCATTTATTCGTGTCTACCTTTAGGCCTAATTGTTTTATTAATTATAAAAACATAAAAATAGAACAGGCAGATAATTTCAATGCTGATTATTTAAAGGCAGACAGATAATGAGATATTGACTTTTTAGCCAGATATTTTTTTACAGAATGTATTCATATATTTTCTTAAATAATTGCTAGATTTTTCTCTCCTCTTGTGACTGTGTGTATACCTCGAATACAATATTATATTGAAATAATACCTTAGAAAATAGAAAATGTGAATATTTGTTTTTAGAATTGTAGCATTAATCGGAAAATTATATGTCTCCTTCCTTTTCTATATTTGTAGAAACTCTACTAAAGTCAAAAATATTAATAAAAAAGACTTTGAAATGATTTAGTAAAGATGTTTTTTCCATGTTTGTAATAATTGTCATTATAAAAAATGCAACAATCTGGATGCCTGCCTTCCGCAAATTTATAATCCGTATAGCGTCCCTAATAGAATATATCAGTGGCAGATACGATAATGTACTTTATAACAGCTTATTTTTTTTAATTTCAAAATTTATTTTCACAAAAAATCAGCGCTATTTAAGCTCAGCTCTATCTTTTGGTAACCCACAGAGTTGTAAACTAAATTACATTACTATGAACGACGATGAAATCATATATCGAAATTGCCACGAGCTCCCTAACTATTAATAGCTCGGCAAAATCCTTTTTCTAGTACCAACAATATTAAAGTCGAGCTAGCTCGCCTGGAATGACTAAATGTTTGAAGACAAACGATATCCAAAAGGCTATGGGAGAGGAGACTACGTCTACGACAACCCTTACGTGTCCCCAAACTTAGTTTACAGCAAAAGATTACGCCAATGCGGTGGGCTGAATAAATACTTAAGAGCAAATGGACTGTTTGAAAATACCAGTTATGTTAAAATTGCTAGAAAATCCAAAAAAATAAAATTCCATATCGCATTTACATTTCTTATTTTCAAATTGTCATAATTATTGCTGGTCTATATTAAGGTTTCTGGCAAAATATATACATACTAATTTTATCAGGATTGTCAAAATTGAAATATTAATATATGCAATAATTTTAGACATGGGTTTGATTGCTATTTACACCTAATTCTCAATGTTCATGATTGTTTTCAGATTTTTGTGAGCGATCCTTTTGGTGATAAGGGTGGGGACGCCAATTTTTAAACGTTTTTCCGAAAAATATTTAAAAAAGCATAAAAAATACATCATATTATATACTGTTGAATTTGTGCTTCAGTAAGCTTTCATTTGACACCCTACACAATGCCATTGAATTTTTTTTAATTCCCAATTTACCCCCTGAAATTAATCCCCCCAACTTTTTATACTTCACGTCTATAATTGGGATACCACACTCTATTTCTGTGCCAAATTTCAAGTTTTTACGTCTAATAGTTTCAAAAAAAATCGCCTGTGACTGACGGATGGACGGACGGACACCGAAGTGTTCTGTTTCACGGAATACTAAAAATAGTAAAATCGAGTTTTCTTTTCAAACTATTGATCTGGGGTTCTAGAGTTTTCATTTTGGGCTTAAATTACTTAGTCCACACTGCTTTAACAAAATCTAAAAATAAAAATGGAAGTGGGAAGACCTTTGCATTAAACTTAGTCGATGCACACCGTGATGGGAGTGGTAATTAAAGAGAGCAGCTTTAGTGTTAAGAAGAAATAGGGTTGGTGCCAGGAATATGATGGATTGCATTGATGGATATTAAATAACAGCATTGCTAAAGTAGGCCAAATTTAACCAGCATTTTAATTAATTAGGTCATCTCATGATAAAAATACCGTCTTGCTTATATTAAAACGCGTATGGCAACCGGAAATGTGACGTCATCCGCTACTTAACTCCATATTCTATGGACGACTAACTTTTGACCGCTTTATCTTGGTTATTTTAAAAGGTATTATTTAAAAAAGTTCATGGACTTTCATATCATTTCATTTTAACTATTTTTAAATTAATGTATCGAACTTCTCCATGGTCGATTAAAAAGACGTTGAGAGTCATGACAAAACAATAATGACCGGATGACTGACAGACGCTTGACCAGTATTCTATTTCTTTATATTTCATTGATTTTATTTCTTTTAGATTGTTTTAGAGGCTTAAGATCAGAACGAGAGGGCACAATATACTTGTTGTCAGTGAAATGAGGTGTAAAAGCTTTAGAATATTTGCCGAAAACTTACCTGACAATTTAATGTTTTTGTACGTGATGTCAGTGATCGAACCAGTTCCTGCATCTGTGTGAGTTTTAACAGGAATTCCATTGTCGGAATTCGTAACGGTGCAGTCGGTAAAAGTGACATTTTTAACGGTATTAACAGCTCCACTAGCTGAACTTTGTCCTACTGATAGACTGAGACCATGACTTCCACTGCAAGTAAGGTTACGGAACAGGAAGTTCGATCCTTGGTTTATAGCAACACAATCGTCTTGATTCTTAACAATTGCGTGTTCGACTGTGATATCGTTTGAGCTGGATAAGTCGAAACCATCAGTGTTGTGACCTAGACCGCCCTGAAATTACAGTTTGTACTTCAGAGATATTATAATATCAAAAACTTAAGAAAACTTTAATAAAAAATGGTTAATGTTAATTGTTAAAAGAATAAGACTTTTTTTCTTCTTCGTTAAGGTATCTTCATTTGTAATAATTTGTTTTCTGAGGAAAATGTCGAGCTAAGCTTTTACTAACGAATATGCATGTATTTTTTTTGCATAATTTGTTCAAGCAAGAGAATTCATTATAAACCCAAAAATATTATTATGAAGAAAATTATTGGGATAACTTAAGTTATTTTTCGGTATTACAATTTAAAAAGCAGCCTGGATGCTCTGGAAACACGCAGAGGGCGGCTGATCTTGGTTTTTGACCACAAGCTGCTGAATAATGGGTTAGACTGCGCGGACCTCTTGGCCTTGATAAATTTTAGAGTGCCATATCGCCATACGAGGCAACTAGAACTATTTTCCATAAACCCTAGTCGTACTGATATTGTAAAAAAGCAGCACCATTAACCGAATAATGTCTTATTTCAACATGTTACCATATCACCTGAATTTTAACTATTCTGGAGCAACTTTTAAAAATAAAATTAGAAATATTATTGACAATATAGAAAATATTCTTTTCCTCGGTATAGTCACCGAAACGACACGAAACGACATAATATAGAAAAATATATATAAAGGTACAACACTTAGAGAGTTCTTTTGGCCTCTACATAAATTTGCCGCGTTTGCAAAGATTGCTAAATTTATTTAGAGGCCAAAAGAACTCTCTAACTGTTGTACCTTTATATATATTTTTCTATATTATTGACAATCTTAATATATAATTATATAAATTCTTATAATAATAATAATAAAGATGTTTATTTATGCCAATAGAACAATTAAAAATATAAATATAAAATTGATAAAAGTAAACAAAAAAAAATTACAGTAGTATACTAGTTGGCATAAATAGGTAGGATTTTGATTTATAAAAAATCATTGTTCCAATCCTACCCTTACTAAATAATTTTTTATATTTTTTTTGAAAGCTATATAGCTTATATACATATATATATATATATATATATATATATATATATATATATATATATATATATATATATATATATATATATATATATATATATATTTGAACGTAGACTTTCACGGATGGAGAAATGTGAAGAAATATTGATCCGGGAGTACATCCGTTCGTTTGTTAAATTCCTGTTGGAATCTGGCAGACGTTTCACCAAGGTCTCACTTGGCATTATCAATGCTTACTCGTTGCTGTCAAGTCGTAAACTGATGAATCTTTGTCGTGACTCTCGATATTTATGGCCTGCGCCGGAGGTTGTAGCGGTTCTGGTTAGCTGGCGTTGGCTCCGCCCCCTCAGTCGTTGCTTCGTTGGCTGTTTGTTGTGATGTGGTTGCGAGTTGATGCGCTTCGGCTTGCCGTTTTACTATTGTCTTCCATGTACTGGACAAATGCAGAGCGTCGTCCCTTTTGTTTAGATGACCGGTCTTTTCTATTTCGATGGCTTCTCGTATTATTCTAGTTTTGTAGTTTTCGACGTTTGCCAGTTGTCTGCAGCTATCAAAATTGATTTTGTGTCCTGTTTGATGTTGAAACAGGGCCGATGTAGTTTGTTTGTTTCTGATAGCCAGTTTGTGTTCTTCTAACCTGGCTGAAATTCGTCTGTTGGTTTGTCCGACGTACATTTTATTGCAGGTACCGCATGCTACACTATACACACCTTGGTTTTCTAGTTTAATTTTCTGTTTTGGATTTTTTAATGTTGTTCTTATGGTTTGATGTGGTTTATATACAGTGGATATATTATGCTTACGAAGAATGCGACCAATCCTATCAGTAGTTCCTTTGATGTATGGCAATATGGTTTTTGGTCTGCTTTCAGAGTCTTCCTGTTGTTTCTGCCTTGGATGCTGTTGCAGTTCTATTGCTTTTCTGATTGTGTTATCTTTATATCCATTCTGTTTTAGAGCCGTGGTTATCTTTTCTAGCTCCTGAGGCCTGTTGTTGTCGCTGGTGAGCCGGATGGATCTGGAGATCAGCGTGTTTGCTACTGCCTGTATTTGTGATGGGTGGTGATGTGATTCGGCATTCAAGTATCTATTGGTGTGAGTTGGTTTCCTGTATACCGTGTGTTCTAGTCGTCCATGTTCATTTTTAAATACATGCACGTCTAGGAAAGGAAGCCGATTGTTTTCTTCGAGCTCTAGTGTGAATTGAATTCGTGGGTGTATCGAATTTAGATGGTCTAAGAATTTCCGAAGTTTCTCTTTGCCAAAGGACCAAACAACAAAAACATCATCGACGTATCTAATCCATAGTTTTGGCTTAAGATTCGCTGACTCAAGAGCTTTCTTTTCGAAATACACCATAAAAAGATTGGCTACTGCAGGTGACAGTGAAGACCCCATTGCTGCTCCATCAATCTGTCGGTAAATTTGTCCATCGTACATGAAATAGGCGTTTTGTAGGCAGTGTTTTGACAGTTCTATTATGTGCGTCGGGAGCTGTTCGTTATCTGCTATTTGTTGCAGTGCTTCATTTACTGGTATGCTTGGGTACAGAGATTTGACGTCGAAACTTGCGATGATGTCGTGCTGATCTATGGTGAGGGAGTCTATAATATGGGTGAAGTGTTCAGAGTTTTTAACATAAGAGTCTGCTATATATATATATATATATATATATATATATATATATATATATATATATATATATATATATATATATATATATATATATATATATATATATATGAAGAAATATTGATCCGGGAGTACATCCGTTCGTTTGTTAAATTCCTATTGGAATCTGGCAGACGTTTCGCCAAGGTCTCACTTGGCATTATCAATGCTTACTCGTTGCTGTCAAGTCGTCAACTGATGAATCTTTGTCGTGACTCTCGATATTTATAGCCTGCGCCGGAGGTTGTAGCGGTTCTGGTTGGCTGGTGTTGGCTCCGCCCCCTCAGTCGTTGCTTCGTTGGCTGTTTGTTGTGACGTGGTTGCGAGTTGATGCGCTTCGGCTTGCCGTTTTACTATTGTCTTCCATGTACTGGACAAATGCAGAGCGTCATCCCTTTTGTTTAGATGACCGGTCTTTTCTATTTCGATGGCTTCTCGTATTATTCTAGTTTTGTAGTTTTCGACGTTTGCCAGTTGTCTGCAGCTATCAAAGTTGATTTTGTGTCCTGTTTGATGTTGATGTTGAAACAAGGCCGATGTCGTTTGTTTGTTTCTGATAGCCAGTTTGTGTTCTTCTAACCTGGCTGAAATTCGTCTGTTAGTTTGTCCGACGTACATTTTATTGCAGGTACCGCATGCTACACTATACACACCTTGGTTTTCTAGTTTAATTTTCTGTTTTGGATTTTTTAATGGGGTCTTCACTGTCACCTGCAGTAGCCAATCTTTTTATGGTGTATTTCGAAAAGGAAGCTCTTGAGTTAGCGAATCTTAAGCCAAAACTATGGATTAGATACGTCGACGATGTTTTTGTTGTTTGGTCCTTTGGCAAAGAGAAACTCCTGGAATTTTTAGACCATCTAAATTCGATACACCCACGAATCCAATTCACGCTAGAGCTCGAAGAAAACAATCGGCTTCCTTTCCTAGATGTGCATGTATTTAAAAATGAACATGGACGACTAGAACACACGGTATACAGGAAACCAACTCACACCAATAGATACTTGAATGCCGAATCACATCACCACCCATCACAAATACAGGCAGTAGCAAACACGCTGATCTCCAGATCCATCCGGCTCACCAGCGACAACAACAGACCTCATGAGCTAGAAAAGATAACCACTGCTCTAAAACAGAATGGATATAAAGACAACACAATTAGAAAAGCAATAGAACTGCAACAGCATCCAAGACAGAAACAACAGGAAGACTCGGAAAGCAGACCAAAAACCATATTGCCATACATTAAAGGAACTACTGACAGGATTGGTCGCATTCTTCGTAAGCATAATATATCCACTGTATATAAACCACATCAAACCTTAAGAAGAACATTAAAAAATCCAAAACAGAAAATTAAACTAGAAAACCAAGGTGTGTATAGTGTAGCATGCGGTACCTGCAATAAAATGTACGTCGGACAAACTAACAGACGAATTTCAGCCAGGTTTGCTTAAGTAAAACGGCAAGCCGAAGCGCATCAACTCGCAACCACGTCACAACAAACAGCCAACGAAGCAACGACTGAGGGGGCGGAGCCAACACCAGCCAACCAGAACCGCTACAACCTCCGGCGCAGGCTATAAATATCGAGAGTCACGACAAAGATTCATCAGTTTACGACTTGACAGCAACGAGTAAGCATTGATAATGCCAAGTGAGACCTTGGCGAAACGTCTGCCAGATTCCAATAGGAATTTAACAAACGAACGGATGTACTCTCGGATCAATATTTCTTCACATTTCTCCATCCGTGAAAGTCTACGTTCAAACATATATATATATATATATATATATATATATATATATATATATATATATATATATATATATATATATATATATATATATATACATATATATACAGTGACCGGCAAAAAGTTCGCAACATATGGGAAAAATTTTTATTAGGTGAGTATTGGAAAAACTTTTCCGGGGGATCGGTTCTGCATGTCCGATAACCTAAAAATCGATTTTGACATACGTCACGTGACCACTGGTATAGCGGCAAATTAAAAAAAAAATTGTTAATTTACAAAAAGTGAGGTTAGTTGACGAGATATCAAAAAAAGTTATTTGAAAAAATTGCTTAGAATTAAATTCTAGGTCCTTGTGCAAAATTTTAAGATTTTATTTAAAAAAATTGGAAAACTAAATTTTTTTTAAATATTTTTTTATCGATTTACAAATTTCCAGTTTTTTTCGTTTAGATAGCTTGGCTAATGTAAAGCCCATGTATCTGGATGAAAATAAACGAATGTAGTAGTTTTTTCTACAATTGACAGGACAAAATTAAAAAAACAGGGTTTCGCCGGACGCTAGCTGTTGCAATGATTTGTATCTAGCAGCAGTGTCAAAATTTTAGAGACATTTCAATTAGATTACATTGAGAAAACCTTAATCGTCTTAAATATATCTGAAGTTCGACTTTTTGTAAAGTTAAGGGGAGTAAAATAGATAATAAACAAAAAATTACCTGTTTATTTAATCGAAATTTCATAAACGAAGACCAATGTAAGAAAAACTTAAAAGTAGTCAAATTCTGTACTAACAACATAAAAAATCATTGTTTTTCCTTGGGTGCACAAAATTTAAAACTCAGTATGACCACCATTTCTCTCCATACATACTATTGTTCTCGAGCGCAACTCTCGATTAACATTTCGGAGCATTTTACGATTTATTTGCAATACACAATTTCTAATGACATTCTCTAAATTTTGTATATTCCTAAAGGGTCGATGTTTGTACACAGAGTTCTTTAGGTATCCCCACATAAAGAAATCTAACGGAGTCAGATCTGGTGATCTCGCAGGCCACGGATTTTCAGAAAACCGTCCTATCCACTGGTTTCCAAATTCTTGATCCAGCCATCTCTTCACCTCATTTGTGGAATGAATGCTAGCTCCGTCTTGTTGAAAGTATAAATTTCTTCTTTCGGCTAATGACAAATTGTCTAAAAAGTCAGATATCTCAGTTTGTAGAAATTCTAAATATCGTTCTGAATTTAAATTGTCTCTAAAGAAAAAAGGTCCCACTATTCTGAGGTTGAAAATTCCGCACCACACATTAACCTTAAAACTATATTGGTCTTTACTCTGAATTACAAAGTCTGGGTTTTCGGTGGCCCACCATCTACAGTTTTGTGAACTGACGGTTCCGTTAGAGGTAAATGTAGCTTCATCCGAGAAAAGAACGTTCTTTGGGAAATTAAAATCTTCCTCAATCATACCCTGGAACCAGGCACAAAAATCGAAGCGGGCGTCATAATCCCTATCTTTTAATACTTGTACAAATTTAGGTTTGTACGGATGAAATTTGTTTCTTTTTAATATCCTCCGCACAGATCTTTCGTGAATGTTAGTGATCTCCGATATTTGACTAACTGCTAATTGGGGTGTTTCTGTGATCGACAAACACACATCCAGAGAACCTTCGTCACCTGTTACCGGTTTTTCATGGGAAACTTTATACTGATTTTCTACCGATCCCGTTTCTTTAAATTTATTGACTAGACGAGATACTGTGGAATAATGGAGGGATTTATCGGGGTGCCTCTCATTAAAAATTGCTGCTGTTTCTCTATGGCTTTTGTAATTATCTCCAGAAATTAAAATAATTTCTATCTTTTCCTGAAGAAGTAGTGTGGGTGCCATTTTAAGGAATAAAATATTAATAAACTTATGTAAAATATCAAACTTAGTAAGATGCGAGACATAAACCAATGACATAGGTTGAAATCAAACAAATTATAATTTGTTTGACATTTTTCTGTTGTTTTTAACCTACTAGATTATTTGGTTGTTTTAATTTCAGAGCCTGCTTTGGTAGTTTTAAGTACAACTAAATAGACCTGGTTGTTAAATTTATGTGCGAAAAATCTTAATAAAATCTTGATACAGTCATTTCATTAGATTCAAACCATTGCAACAGCGAGCGTCCGGCGAACACCTATTTTTTCGATTTTGTCCTGTCAATTGTAGAATTGTAGATCTGACTCCGTTAGATTTTTTTATGTGGGGATACCTAAAGAACCCTGTGTACAAACATCGACCCTTTAGGAATATACAAAATTTAGAGAATGTCATTATAAATTGTGTATTGCAAATAAATCGTAAAATGCTCCGAAATGTTAATCGAGAGTTGCGCTCGAGAACAACAGTATGTATGGAGAGAAATGGTGGTCATACTGAGTTTTAAATTTTGTGCACCCAAGGAAAAACAATGATTTTTTGTGTTGTTAGTACAGAATTTGACTACTTTTAAGTTTTTCTTACATTGGTTTCCGTTTATAAAATTTCGATTAAATAAACAGGTAATTTTTTGTTTATTATCTATTTTAATCCCCTTAACTTTACAAAAAGTCGAACTTCAGATATATTTAAGACGATTAAGGTTTTCTCAATGTAATCTCATTGAAATGTCTCTAAAATTTTGACACTGCTGCTAGATACAAATCATTGCAACAGCTAGCGTCCGGCGAAACCCTGTTTTTTTTAATTTTGTCCTGTCAATTGTAGAAAAAACTACTACATTCGTTTATTTTCATCCAGATACATGGGCTTTACATTAGCCAAGCTATCTAAACGAAAAAAACCGGAAATTTGTAAATCGATAAAAAAATATTTAAAAAAAATTGAGTTTTCCAATTTTTTTAAATAAAACCTTAAAATTTTGCACAAGGACCTAGAATTTAATTCTAAGCAATTTTTTCAAATAACTTTTTTTGATATCTCGTCAACTAACCTCACTTTTTGTAAATTAACAATTTTTTTTTTAATTTGACGCTATACCAGTGGTCACGTGACGTATGTCAAAATCGATTTTTAGGTTATCGGACATGCAGAACCGATCCCCTGGGAAAGTTTTTCCGATACTCTCCTAATAAAAAATTTCCCCATATGTTGCGAACTTTTTGCCGGTCACTGTATATATAAGCTAATATTATATATCCCTGTTATGGAATGGGGTAACGAACAGTGGAAGGATATTAGTGATTACTTTTTGATGTACTGTGTTGTTGGACTGGATAAGTTTGTTTTACCGCATTTATACTTTTAACATTGTTTTCTTCTCTTTTTTGTTATCTTTCTTCTGTATGGGTTGTACTATTTGGAGATTCTCTGTAATGTACGTATTTAGATAAATAAATAAAATATTGCCCGGTTTTTTCTGCTCTATCTCAACCCTTAACTGTTTTCACCCATCACAACTTTTCCTCTTTTTATTCTCTTGTAAAAATCGCTTAAAAGACGCGTTGAATTGGGAACTTCAAAAACACATGGTATTGAAGAGATACCCAGTGCATTGTGTCTATTGGTATGGGATCTCCTTGCGCCCGTTCTCTCACAACTGATAAACTTAAGTTTTTTACAAGGAGGATATCCCAACGCTTTAAAAAAACTCTAAAATCTTACCCATTTTTAAAAACAAAGGTAGCCACTTTGATGTTGAAAACTATAGGCCTGTTGCTTTGCAATGTCAAAAATTTTTGAATCCTGTTTCAACAATAGGCTAACAAATTTTCTTGAATGAAATTTAATTTTGACAAAATATCAGAATGGGTTTAGACCCAAACACTCTACTAATACCGCGTGGATAATGCTCTTCTGCATATATAATAGGAAATCTGTATTGGGGCTATTTTGGGGACACGAGCCGTGCATTCGACACCGTGGATCATGATCTGCTTATTAAGAAATTACATAATATCATCAGAGGTCCGGTAAACAATCGGATACGATCGTATTTATCAAGTAGAACGCATCAGCAGGTCGTAGTTGGCGGTGTCGAGTCATCGCCGCGGATCGTAAATAGGGGAATCCTCCAAGGGCCCTGCATTTATCCCACGCTTATTAACTGCTATATCAACGACATGCCCAATGACGACATTCCATATACTTGCTGTTGTACTATATGTAGATGACACAACCATTATTGTAACAGGTAAAAAGAGATCGGATTTGAGTGGAAACCTGACGACGGAATTAATCATTTAAGCAATTGGTGTAAAGATAATGGTATAAAGCTAAACTAAAGCAAATCAGTGGCAATGGAAATCGTCCAAAAATACTACAATTAACTCTTTTATTGAGAGTAGAAGGGCACTCGGTACAATGTATACCTACACTCAACAAAATTTCTCGGATTGAACATCAATCAAAAATTAACATGGAATACTCATATAGAAAAAATTCTTCCTACGCTTAGTTCCGGCTCCTATTTAATTCAAAGTATTAGATACACAGTTATAATGAACACTCTAAAACTCATATATTATGGGCTATTCCAGTTGGTGATTGTTTACGGTATAGTACACTGGGGATCGGCGTCAGGAACGTGTGTTCGTGACCAAAAGACAAGATACATGGTTCGGGCACGAAACCTAGAATCATATATGGACCTCTTTAGAAATCTACAAATAATGACCCTCTACTTGTACTTCTTTTATATGTAAAAAATAATTAGAAAGTATGGGATAAAATATTTCAAATTCATAACCATAATACTCCGCATAGAGTTAATTTTGACATACCCTATTCAAGGCTATCTATTGGACAACATAGTCCAAGATATATGGGACGAAAAACATATAATTGGGCCCTGGATCACCACAAGTGCTTCGAAGAAACAGACAACCTGACGACATTTCAACGCAAGGTCAGAACGTTCTTTATTGTTCTTTAAGTGTTTTTATTGGGATGATGAATAATTCTTCAATTGAGGTACACATGTGATCCGTCTATTGTGCATATTTATTGTTGTTAGCAAATTCTAGATTGTGAGTGACGGATGACGTTGTGTTTATGTGCTTTATTTCTATTTTATGTATTTACAAATTCTGACGTGCTTGTTGTAATGTTTCAATCATACTTTGTATTGTCGTAATGTTCTGAAAAGCGAATATATACTTTACTTTACTTTACTCGTCCATGCAAGTATGAAATTTATCAGATGCAAAGCTATATTTGACAAGTTGTATTAATGTTCAAGAAGTATGACACAGCTAAATCAGTATAGGTGATTCTGCGTTTTTTACTTAATATTTTTGGGGCGGATGCTGGATAGTTTTTGTTGGAATACTTTGTATGTCGGCAGTAATAAACACAGTTATGTAAAAAAATATATATTTAAAACTTGGATCTTATTAACTAACAGGTAAAGCCTGAAGGTTTAAAGTTGCAACTGTTTGCTTTCTTCCCATTGGAAATGGAAATTCCAGACCATGGCCAATTGCTACAACCACCGCTACCGCAAAGAATATAAACGGGCATGCTGTTTTTGGCGCCAGACATAGATCCAGTTATGGACTGTAAAACCAAATTTTTAATTGGAATGTTTCCTTTGGGAGTTCCAGTTGAGCTGCCGCCTTTGTAGTCTTCTTGGACGTTAATGCCGTATTTACGAATACCTTAAAATTAAAAGTAATATTAGGTTAAGAGTTGCAAACTGGAAATCCCCAAATACATCAATGTATAATTTCATATTATATTTTAACTAAGTATTTTTAAATACAAAAAAATGCATCGAACTTCTCCATGGTCGATTAAAAAGATGTAGTGAGTCATGACAGAACAATAATGACCGGATCACTGACAGACGATTCACAAGTAATCTGTTTCTTTATATTTCATTGATTTTATTTCTTTTTGATCGCTTTAGAGGCTTACCGGATCAGAACGAGAGGGCACAATATACCTGTGGTCAGTGAAATGAGGTGTAAAAGTTTTAAAATATTTGCCAGAAACTTACCTGACAATTTAATGTTTTTGTACGTGATGTCAGTGATCGAACCAGTTCCTGCATCTGTGTGAGTTTTAACATGAATTCCATTGTCGGAATTCGTAACGGTGCAGTCGGTAAAAGTGACGTTTTTAACGGTATTAACAGCTCCACTAGCTGAACTTTGTCCTACTGATAGACTGAGACCATGACTTCCACTGCAAGTAAGGTTACGGAACAAGAAGTTAGATCCTTGGTTTATTGCAACACAATCGTCCTGATTCTTAACAATTGCGTGTTCAACTGTGATATCGTTTGAGCTGGATAAATCGAAACCATCAGTATTGTGACCTAGACCGCCCTGAAATTACAGTTTTTACTACAGAGATATTACAATACCAAAAATTTAAGAAAACTTCGATAAAAAATCAGTAGTGTTATTTGTTAAAATAATGAGACTTTTTTTCTTCGTTAAGGTATCTTCATTTGTAATATTTTGTTTTCTGAGGAAAATGTCGAGCTAAGCTTTTACTAACGAATATGCATGTATCTTTTTATAGCACAATTTGTTCAAGCAAGACCATTACGAACCCAAAAATGTTAATTATGAAGAAAATTATTGGGATAACAACTTTTTTTTCAATTCAATTACAATTTAAAAAGCAGCCATTGGAGGAGTGGTAAGTGACGTCAGATATTCTTTAAAGTATAATATATTCACTTGCCATTACCTACTCCAGTCCTAAGTCGAATCGTTCACTGTGATGTAAATAAAAAATTTGTTGTTTGCGTGGAGTTCGTTTTATGATTATACTGTAATTTGTGTGTGATTGTTCCATTAAACATTTTTTTTAAACTACCCTATAAATATAGCACCTATATTATGTCAATATGCAAATGCTCCGATCAAAATCATTTGCCATCTGTCGAGAACAGCCGAAATAAAAAAAAAATGGAGGAAAGTTAATTAAAAATTTTAAATAAATAATATTATATGTTGCTAATAATTTATTTTTATAGTATAATAAAACTTAAAGAAGTTTAAAGACAAAATGACTTTATAATTTACCATTGTCAAGGTATGGCGTAAGAAAAATGTTATTTCGAGCTTATTAACACATAACGTTATCTTAAACAAAGACATTTAAGCTTTTACTCCTTTACTTTTGCAGATGTAGGTAACGTCAGGATTTGTAGAAAAATAAGCAGTCATCGTAAATGAATCAACTGAATCAACCATCTACAAGGAAGAAAAAATAATAGGTTTTTTAGTTTGCAAATTATCTTATTGTCATCATGGTCATCGTTGAATAGTGTTTGTAATCAAAAGTAATATTTCTTATCCACGAATGCTCTTAATCTTTAAAAAATAAATTTACACTCGAATTTACAGACATCAGTCACAATTATTATAATTTTATGGACGTGTAATGTGACGTCGCAACCAATAGCGTCGCGGGTTACAAGTTTCGAAATTAGTACAAGAATTTCTAATAGAATGTGTTTTTGTTAATAAAAACCAGAATAACTGAATAAAAACAATCACCATACATGTTTAATTTACATTTACAGGATGTCCGAAAAGTCTTAGTTTGGCAAATATCTTTGCTATTAGTAAAGATAAAAGCACCAACTTTTAGGTGTAGCTTATTGGTTAATAAATCTACTATTTTATGTAATTTAGCTTTTGCAACCCCCTTGAGCGGTGACGATAGGGAGTTGAGGTCAAAAATTGTAAATGCAACCCTATTTGAATGTCTTCAAAAAATAAACATTTTACCGCAAACTTGAGATGGGAATCTCAATTCATTTTTAAATGGCAGGCCTTTAAAAATTAGAAATCATGAAAAAAAATGTAAATATTTAAGAACCTTTATTTGTCTTATTACTTTAAAAGTTGTTTAAAACGACCACTATGAACTTCTGGGCAGTAATAATGTCGATTATCATATTTTCGAAAATGGCAGGCTTACTTTATGACAGAGGATCAAAATCGACTTTATTACTTCTAAGAAGTTCATGGTGGTGAACAACTTTTAAAGTAAAATGAAAAATAAAGATACGTTTGAAGATTTGAGCGCCCGTTTGTCAAACGAACATCAGTCGTGTATTTGATATTATGAAGGACGCTACGCATCTGACAATTTGAGTAAGAAAGAATTTCTTTTGCATTTATTATCCATATATCCAAGGGCGTAGCCAGGATTTTGAGCAGGGGGGGGCAGAATTAGGTGACCGGGAGGGCAGATTTTCTGGACCCCAAGGACTAAGGACGCAACGTAGTAGTACGTAGTCTAGTTTTTTTGTAAAGAAATATAAAAAAAAACATTATTTAAAAAAATATATATTCATAGATAATGTATAGTATATAGTACATACGTATTATTATTGCAAATTAGAAACTCGAATCAGTTAAAAACGAAAATAATGAATACCTGCTAAAACAGAACATCGCTTAACAAAAAGAATGTATAAAATTTATCTACATTTTATTTTTGCGAAACATTTTATGAAAACAAATTATTTTGCAAAAAAAAACAATAAATTGTTTTCATAATAAGCCGGTAAAAGTTTGCGGTTTTATTTAAAAATTTGAAATCATGCTAAAATTGTCGATTATGGTGCAGGTATAGTATAGGATATTGTTAGGCCAATTTTGTAAGAAAAATTATATTACAATTTGATAATTATTTTATATCTGAGATCTGCGTGAACACAAACAGAGTGAACAGGAACAGCGCACGGCAGCCACCTTTAATTAAGTTATATAAATTTTAAATGTAAACTTAAAAAATATTTGCGTGGGGTAGGATTGGAAGAATGATTAATTTTAATCAAAATTTCTACCCATTTGTGCCAACTAGTATGTTCCCGTAATTTTTAATTCCTTTGGCTATTACAGTTATTGCTATTGTACTTGTTATTACAATTCTTTATTATTGTACTTTTATTTTTCTTTGGCACAAATAAATGTATTTATTATTATTATTATTATTATTATTATTATTAATTAACAGCAAAAGCTTTCTTTCCACTTCACACGTTTGCGCCACATGCAGCAGTGCTACCATTTCGGTACAATTGTACTGAATTCAGTACAAAGTGGCCAAATTCAGTACGTCAGTACTGATCTTGGAAAAACCACTAATTTTAGTACGAACTTTCAAAACGAAACTAAAACCAAATAAGCACAAAAAATTTTGAAAAATTATTGTGACTGAAAATATATTATGAATTAAGTTTAGTGGCTTTTCGATTGATGAAATTAGTGTGATATGAGTACTACTCTTTCTTGTACTTTGTGTCGTTAAAGAAAATATAAATTGCCTGAATATAACTACGAAGGAGTACTGTAAACAAATATTAAAAAACAATACTTGTTTTTCATTGGAGGCTGCCGATGAATTGATCGATTGAAAAAAAAATCTGAGGAAATAAACTGATGGTAATACATAAAACTACTGATTTTTTAAAATTTGTAATTAAGTAGTATACAAGTACCGATTGTACCTGTCTATTGGTATAAATTAAAACTTTTTATATAATGTTAATAATTTAATACTATTTTTTATTTTTGAAAAAAAAAACAGTGTTTTATTTAACCACCCTCAATGATTTTAAACTGCAGAGAAAGCTATTTTAAATGTTTTAAATTCTTAAACGTTTCGATTTTTGAATCTTCTGCCCTACATTCAGTACGCTTTGAAAATCAGCTGCGACAGCACGGGAAATTTGAATGGCACATTGGTAAATCTTGGCTTTTTGCTCGTGCCAGGGGGGGGCACGTGCCCCCCCCCCTGCCCTCCCTTGGCTACGCCCTTGCATATATCGTGATTTGCCACAGTTAATGGACATTAAAGTCAAAGGAATATATGTATAAGAATAAAAGAAGCGCGACGATAAAAAAGCGACAGATTTATTGAAAATATGCTGTCCGACCATTACGGAAGAGGATGTGAAAAAGAAATTTAATATTCTACGAACTACTTTTAAACGTGAAAATAAGAAAATTAAAAAGTCAAGGCTTTCTGATTCTACTACTGATGAACCATATGTATCTACACTGTGATACTTTGTGGCATTTAAATTTCTGAAAGACCAAATGGAAGAAAAATCAGTATGTGTATCCATTTTTTTTAATACGAGGACGAATCAATGCCAGTAATTAAAAGTTTTGTCCGTTCTTAGAAAGCATAATCATCGTTCTATGCGTAATATCTCGCTAAGTAAGTTTTCATGGGTATATTTATCTCTTAATTTCAACCATTCTCTCGACCACCGCCTTGTTCTTTCCTTTTTAATATACAGCGCTAAAGTCAACGCAAAAAATGTTTTATCCGTATTCATCATTTCTAATGTTACATTCTGATTGCACATTTGCGCTGATGTTAGTCCAATCTGTGAGAAGCAAACGTAGAAATTTGACAAATAATTTGGTCGTTTATTGTCCGCTAAGGCTGGCCATTTCAAAATGAATTAAGATACGAGCCTCGGGTTTGTATTACAATGTTTCGTTTCTTTAACATGAGGTACCGTACGGCAAAGGATTGCATTTAAAATTTTTGACCTTAGCTCCCTAGTGCCACCCCTCGAAGTGGCAGAGAAAGGTAGATTTATTCACCAATAAGATACACCTACAACTTGGTGTGTATATCTTTACTACTAGCAAAGATATTTCCCCATAAATAAACTTTTCGGACACCCTCCGTAAAGACAAAAAATACATATTTCAGATTTATTTGGATTGATGTGCATTCCCTATTATCTTAATATTAAACAATACAAATTATGTGTATTTATAATAATTTACTTACCGCATCACCAGCAGATACATCAATGGTCCAGTAACTCAGAACAGTGTTACTGGCACTATTAACTGAAACGCAGTGTACCGGACAGTTCAAGAGCTTGATGTGACTGAACTTGGAATTTGCTTTGGTTTTAACTCTAAAGAATTTTGGTTTAATTTTTCCACTGGCACCTTTACCGTCCCAGTATAGTTTACCTATAAATAAAATAGTGTTTGTTACACAGTAACCGGCAGTGGCGATGGGCAAAATTTTAATGTTGTATATCTTTGTTGCTACTTACGGAACCCATTCCAAGTTCACGTTTTATAATAATGAGCCTATTAGGAATGTTAAAAAAAATACTTTGTAATTTGCGAAAAAAAGTTGAATTTTTGTTCCGCTTCTCATGGGAAAAAAATTGATACGTTTAATATGATATTTTATGCATAATTTTCTAGATTTTACATCATTTTGTCGAAAATTTTTAAATTGTAAAAGAAAAAATGTGTTAGTGGAAAGTTATAGTTATTTAATTTTTTTTAATTATATTTTAGGTTTAACAAAATTCAAATGACTAACTTTCTGCTAATACATGCATTTCTCTTAAAATTTCAAAACTTTTGGACAAAATGATGTAAAATTTGTTTTGAAAAAATAATGTGTTAATTTTTTTCCCAGGACAAGAGGAGCAAGCGTGCCACAATAAAGACTATTAGCCATAAATGTATGCTACAAAGGCGCAA
Source organism: Philopedon plagiatum (assembly GCA_963971165.1). Lineage (NCBI taxonomy): Eukaryota > Metazoa > Arthropoda > Insecta > Coleoptera > Curculionidae > Philopedon > Philopedon plagiatum. Next base: position 9,838,819 of record OZ020192.1, read on the forward strand.
AAAGTTTTGTTTGGTGAATTTGTTGCGAAACTGTACGTGAAAAAGTTACATACCTTGCCCATCGAACGTTGCTCCGTTTCCGTTAACGTTGACACCGTTTCCTGAAATAACAACAAGTGGTCCAGCCCATTCTTTATATGCGAATTTAATGGTTCCCTTAAAAGTCAGAGAAGTACCATCTTTTAAGTTCATTTCCAGAGCTTTTCCAGCTGGAACAGTTATGCCGTTGATGACTATTTTGGTGCATTTAGAAACAGCAGTTTGGACTTTATCGTAAGAGGTAACTGTGCAGTCATCGCCAAGCGGTGAGGAAGAAACAGCCAGCAGCGTAGCCAAAAGAGCTATTGCGCAATATTGATACATTTCTGGATCTTTTGCTTGTACGTATGTTTATAATGCAGCTAAGGTGTTGCTTTTATATATGTAGAGAAACAAAGCATCAATCATGTATGGATAAGAAGTCTTAGTTACAAGTGCCTTGACAACAACCTTGACGAACCTCTTCAATAATTTTCCTCTTAAGAAGATAAGCATTTTATCTGAGAGGGCCCACTTAGGCTTCAAGCCTAAGTACTAATGTGGCGTGAGCGTCTGAAGAGAAGAGAATGTAAGCTATTGACATGGGATTTAAAGGGCAGGAGGTTGGGAGGGAAACATCTGTAACAGCACGGCGATGAGCGAGACAAGGGAGTCTTCTTTTGTGAGAAGTGGGTCATTGATAAGTCGAATGGGTCTCTTTTGGATAGAATCAAGGATGTTGTGTCGAAGGCGATGCCGCTCCCCAGATGTGGGACAGTACTCCAGGGTTGAGTTTTATATGAGAATCGTAGATAGTGTGTACCTAAGTTGTAAGAGTAAAAGTATTTTCTGGCTAAAAAGGGAACACTAAGCTTTTAGCTGCTAAAGTGGCTATTAAAGTAATGTGTTTGTGCCAACTGAGATCATGTTCGGAAGCGACGCCAACAAGAAAAAACCATGGAAGTAAAATTTTCTTCAGAAGTTTCTCAGATCTCAGGTGAAGCGGCCCAAAAAACTAACTTTTTTTCGCAAATTTTAAAATTAAATATTTTTTACGAAAATATTTCTAGAGTACCCAATAGTAACATCCTATCAGGCGCGGCCCGTGAAATGTTAAAGTTGTATATCTCTGTTGCTGCTTATGGAACCCATGCCAAATTTAGGTTTTTTAATAGTGAGCCCACTAGGAATGTTTTGGTAAAAAAAATATTTTGTGATTTGCGAAAAAAAGTTGAATTTTTGAATTGACCCACCTGGTTAAAAAATTAACACGCGTAGGTATTTTATTTATTACTTTTTCTAAACAAATTTTACATCATTTTGTCGACAATTCTTAAATTTTAAGAGAAAAAAATGTGTTAGTAGAAAGTTATAGTCATTTGAATTTTTTCAACCGAAAAATAATTTAAATTTACCTTATACACACTTTTGTTATTTTACACGAAATAATTTATTTTTATGATAAACTATTCTCAACCGACTTGAAGAGGAGGTTACTTATTCGACCCGTATGTTCATTTTTTTAATGTATGTTCACGCAAATTTCTTAAACGAATTAACCGATTTCGATTTTTTTTGTTTTGTAGATGAATTCTCCCGAATGGTCACATTTTAAGGGTTTTTTACTGAAGTGAGTAGAAACCTAAAAAAACTGCGAAAACTAAATAAAAAACTCTTGAAATCGAGAATTTTTGCGGTTGTACTTCGGAATAGCGACACAGATTTCGATAATTTTTTTCCGATGAATTTAGTCCAGGACGGTGGTCTTGTTGGTATTTGGCTAAAAAGGAGAGGAGGCGAGAATGTAAAACCGGAGGTTACTTAGATTTTTTTCGGAAATGTTGACTAATATCTCATTTTTGGGGTTAATGAGAGCATAACATCTAATTTTATCTAAAAAGTTAAAACAATTACGGGGGGGGCGGGGGGGAGACAAGGAGAAACTGGGAAATTGTCCAAAAATGTTAACTAATGTGTCATTTTTGGGGTTATTGATGTAATTGTCTAACAGATGTTAAAAAACTTAACAGGAGGAGGGAGAGGAATGTGATAAAAAGGAGTGACTAGGAATTTTTTCAAAAATGTTAACTAACACGTCAATTTCGGGGCAAGCAAGGTCAGAATATCAAATCATTTCTTACAAATGTTAAAAGAAAAGTTACGGGAGCTTACACCAACCAACACACCCAATCAGATAGCTTAACGCTGAGTCCCATCATCACCCGATTCAAATACAAGCAGTAGCCAATACATTTATTACAAGATCCATCCGGCTGACAGTCGCCCCAGGGAGAGAACAGGAACTAATCAACATAAAAACGGCTATGAAGAATAAATGTTATTATTTTCGGGTAACAGTTGCTTTTATTGACTACTAAAACACATGTAAAAAGTTAAATCTGTCTTACTTTATCAAATTTTATCTCAGCTTAGATTCTGAGTTTACTACGCTGTTAGCGTACTTCTTTTATAACAAGTCAGTGGCACCCAATTGCCTTGGAAAACCTAAGCAAAGAGAAGGAAAATGAAAAATTAAAGACCTACTGCTCCCTGCGAAAAGCTGCCGCGCACTTGTAGGGCTTCTGGATAGCTAAATTTATCAATTAAACCCCAAAACGCTGCCAATGTTAATGACGAACACTACCGCAATATGTTAAAAAAACTTTTTATGGCTCCGGTTTTAGATAATATGCACATTATCTTCTTTCAACTCAACACGATGGCGCCACGTGTCCCACTGCGAGGGAAATTTTCGATTTGTTACGGACACGTTTTCCTGGCCGCGTCATTTTTCGAAATGGTGGTATTGAGTGGCCTGCAAAAGCATCCGATCTAACCCTCTCGATTTTTTCTGACGAACTGGGATGCCTTTTTGTGTAGAAAGCACAAGGAAATACTATTTTTTATTAAAAGTTCAGTACATAAGCTCATAAAAAATGTTTTTAGAGCATAGAGCTGCAATAAAATTGAGGTCGGAATATTTTTACTGCTATTAAAACCTATGCCAGCTTTTACGACAAATGTCAAAAATTTTTTGAAACCCTGTATCTTTGTATCAATGTTTGAAAGTCTAATTTGGAATTAAATTTTAAGTTTTATGTTCTGGCATTAGAGATTCCAGTTTGATCTGCTTTTTAAGTTTAAGCACAAAATCTAAAATAAGAGTCACCCTTCACAGGAATAAACGTACTTAAGTATGGCGACATTTTTTCTTGATACGTAAAATGGTGTAATCAAAAGCGCAATACTTCAGCTAATAGGTACTATTTAAAGTGCCCACGGATTGCATATCTACACTTATAATTATAAATAGCACATCTGTACTGATACTATATCAGAGAAATGCCAATTCAAAAAGCAAAAACTGCACTCAAGTAAAATTAAGTGGGCAGATGAATCCTTAAGGAAAGAAAAAGTTTACAAACATTATTATTTGTTCCCAACTGTAATGATATAAGTATAAAGGAATCTTTATAGCGCCAGAGCTCATGAGCACTTTTATTTCTTTTCTTGCATAGCGTAATATAGCTTGTGCAGGTTGAATTTATAGGTTTAGACAATAATCAACATCCAAGATGTGGCTAGTGGAGTTTTGCAGGACAATTCAATTGTTATATGGTTAGAATATAAAAACCAACATAATTGTTTCTTTTTCATTTTATCTTGTTTCTGTAAATAAAATTTCGCATGTCTCTTTGACTGGACTGGACTGGAAGTTGTTAAGTACGGCTTGTTAAATGTAGCTTTGCTTTTGCGCTAGCCCCGCCCACCAAAAGCGCAGTAGACCGGTTGCATCGCTGGGGTAGGTACAGTCCGTAGCAAAAGTGCATTTTTTAATTCATTTATGTTTTAACTGTCGTCACGTACATTTCAGTAAGGAGTTTGTACCTAAAGTAAAAGGCAAAGTGTGATCTGGGCAAAGTCGTAAAATTTTTATAAATATTATTCATTTCATGTGCCCAGAAGCTGAAGCGAATAAACCCTCTTTAAAGAACGTTCAAGAGCGTGTTTCATTTGAAAACGGCGTGTGTGAAAAATAGTGAGTGAGATGAGAAAAGTGGAAAATGGCTAGTGCTCCTAATTGTCAACTCCTTATTAAAAATTCGGTCAAGTACAAGCTATACTTGCACAATTAGTGTTCCGTGCCACTTAACCTGAGCAAACCTCGGCCAGCCGATCTCCGCCCATCTACCGCGCTACCCGCCGCCGACGGAATCAACGCCGTATCACATCGCGTATGCGCGGAGCTGAGTAGGGAGTGTTTCGACTGAGCCACATTAAAAATTTTGAAAAACGTGTAACGACAAAAGTTGTTCCTTACATCGTGAGAAATATTTGTTGTCAAAAAACTTTTTCTCTAAAACAATGGTTCAGCAGCTATAAGGAAATAAACAATTAAATTGTTTATAAGAATTGATTGCGCTAGAATTTTTCAATCCTGATAATTTTGGCTTAATCTACACCTAATTTTCAATGTTCATGATTGTTTTCAGATTTTTTTAAGCGATCCTTATTGTGATAAGGGTGGGGCGTCAATTTGTAAGCGTTTTTCCTAAAAAGCGCGTTAAAATACATCATGTTGAATTCGTGGCTCAGTAGGGGAGAGTCCTACAGTATCGTCACCCTAAGGATTATTTAGGATAAGACAAAATTATCAGTAGTTACCTTTAAAACAACCTATGAAATATAAAAAAGACCCTCTCTGCTATAAATACTACAAATAAAACATCGATTAATTTAGAAACTATTGGTTTTATGCATAAAATTCCAATACATATGAAAAGCAAAGATGAAAAAAATGGCCGCCAGTATCGGCCAGTACACATATGGCACATCATATAATGCAATAATCACAAATGTATTGCTGTGAAAATTCTGAAATGTTGGCACAAGCTTCGTGGACCCATGCCTTACAGTTTCCGCATTAAATCCAGTCCTCATCGTATGACTCATGACATAAAGGACATGTTGTTTTTTGTTCAGGTTCACTTGTCTTTTGCATTTCACGTTCTTTTTCCTTCTTGCTCCTTTTAACGATATTTTTAATAATTTTTTTTAATAATTTTTTTTTGTCTCTTGCGTTTCACGTTCTTTTTCCTTCTTGCTCCTTTTGTTTCTTTTAACGATATTTTTAATAATTTGTTTAATAATTTTTTAATTTTTTATTTTTTTTTATTTTAATTTTTTAATAATTTCTAATAACGATATTTTTTCCACTTAGTAAACTTTTACCGCGTTTTACTGATTCAATCCTTTCTTTTTGTATTTTTTTTTTGTTGAAGCATATTTTTGTATGGTGAATCAGTCATAATTTCACTTTTTTCTGCTTTACGGCGTCGTGCAGTAACTCTCGGTTTTGAAGCGTCAGGAATCGGTGATAATTCTGCAATTATTACTTTAAACCTATCAACTGATTGCTGTGCTGTGTGCTCCACGTCAGAATTTCTTTCAGGAGAAACCGAAAGTTGAGGTTCTGTCTGAGAAGTTGTGGCCGATACTGCCGGAAAATTTTGTGGCCGATACTGAAGGAACCGAAAAAAAAATTATATCTGAACACAAACAAAAAAATACAAATAATGTTTGAATGATAACTTATTTTTTATGTAGCTATATTAAGAAAGAATACATACCAATATCAACTGCTTCCTGAAATTGATAATATTCATATAAAAATGTATTTTTATTTTATTGGGGGGCCGTAGACGTGAACCGCTCAACATAAATCGTCGCACTGGCCATAAACGCGCAGCGACAGGCTGACGCTGCGCGAGCCAGGTACTTATGTGAACTTAGTGCACAACAAGTAATAGGCATATGAGCACCATCTATTATCGGTGGCTCGTAAGAGCAGCTGGCCGATACTGCATGCTGGCCGGTACTGTGGGACTCTCCCCTAAGCTTTCATTTGACTCACGACGATTAGAACTGAGAATTAGCTAATCTAAGTAGATACCAGGGGTAACGCTGACTGTTGACTGACTACCTTACGTGTGACTTGAAGAATAAGCAGGTAGGTTTTGACCCGAGAAGATCGATCAACGAGAAGCGACAAAATCCGCAAATCCTTTGTTCTTTCGTGTTCACGAATATTTACGAATATTTAACGATAATCAGGTCCCATACACTGAGGAAAATGCTGCGACCGCGTAAAAATTGCTTGTACACTGAGAAACTAAATATATTTTATACGAAATTGTAAGAAATTAATCTGATTTAAAGTTTAATGTATATTCCTTGCACACTTTGATCTAAATGTTATTATACAGGGTGCTGATATAGTCTGAAATAATGAAAATATCTGGATAACGATTCACTTTCGGATAAAATGCTCAAACCTCTAAATTGCATCGTTTTTTTCTGGCGCTCTTTTAGTAAATGGGTCTTTTCATATTGATTTCAAAAATATTAGACTGTGTATAATTTTTTGTCTCGGAGTTTAAACATTTTTACGTTTAGGGCATATAGAAGATATTTTGCGCCTGTCTGTCAGTCGGTCTATCTGTAGACAAATCCTTGGAACGCGCTCAGCTCAAGAACTGTTGGATCGATTTTAATAAAATTTGGTAGAAAGATTAGTACTGCCGAGTAGATGGTCCTGTTTTAAAATTAATAATTTTTTCTTTCCAATTGAATTCTAAACTTATAAAAATTTTAAAGAAACAGAATAAATTAAAGTACTACCTAAAATAGGTACTACCTGGGTCTAAATCGGAAAGAAATCATAAGCAGGTACCAGTATAACTTATTTTTATACCTAAAAAACCATAATTTGTAATAAACAAGAAGGAAGAAGGCACTATAATAATAAAAATATGCATGGGGAGAAAATTTCAGTAATAATATTTAATAATAGAATAAACCCCTTATTTTTTTTGTTTACACCTTTCTGAATATTTCAGCTACTTTTTGATAACAATTTAAATTATAGTCACCTATAGCAAAGCCTAACATTTTACAAAATATTAAATATAATGATTTTTTCATCCCTACTGAATCCCAAACTTATACACATTTTAAAGAAAAACAACAAATTGAAATTAAATATTTAATGTAATTGCCTAAAATAGGTACTACCGGGGTCTAAATAAAATACAATTGTACCTTATTTTTATACCTAAACAACCATAATCTGTAGTGAACAAAAGAAGACAGTATAATAATAAAAATATCCGTTAGGAAACATCCCAATAATATTTAACAATAGAAAATAACAAACTTAACTAAATAAGCTATAATAAACAATTACTTAGGGATAATTAAATGCATATTGTGTTTACTGGAGACTAGAGACACAAGAATACTTAACTAAGTAAGCTAGCGATCCATCATTAAAGGGACCAGATCATGTGGCTGCCAAAACTCATCTCTTTAATTTTTAGTACTGTTTCAAATTTTTAATTTCAACTATAATACACTTTAATGCGGGACGGAATCCGGCCAACCAGGACATTTTTGGGACGTTGTAAATGCGGGAAGGCTTGTCTGAAAACTGACCGTCCCGCAAAATCTGGAACGAATGGTCACGTTACCCATCACCCAAACTTGTAATTTTTTAATTTAATATGATTAGATTTTTAAAACAAGTTTGGGTAAAATGATGTTTTAAAAAAATTAGAACGATATGGATTTTAAAGTAGGTTGTCTGAAAGTCTAATTAATTAACCCTAAGTTTGAATTTTTCTGTGAGGTATGATTCGTTGTATGTCCAAAACGCTACAAGATTTAAAATTTTAAAAAAGACATTGGACCTAAATAATATAGGTACCAAAAATTAGTTAAAATAAAATTTAAAATAATCTTGTAAACAGCTACGCTTTACCCTGGAGTGCTGTCTAAACCCAGCGTTTTCGGTCCCATAAAATGGAAATGTATTTTATCAATATGTTCCTTTTTTTGTCATTATCAATGGACATAAATCTGGTGTCAGTGTTGTTTAGATAGTATAATGAGTGTTAAAAATTCTACTACTTAAGCATTCTAGAGAAGGAAAAATTGTTCATGCTTTAGACTAGAGAAAAAGTGAGTTTGTCCTTTTAAATGCTAAAATGTTAGAAAAAATAACATTGGGCCTGGTAATTTTAATTTAAAATCTGTTTTTGGCCCTAGAAATAATTCTGTTTTATACAAAAAACGCAAACTTAGGATATGAAGCTATGCCTATATTTTAACAATTACTTAAGAGCAACTATTTCAGAAAGCTTATTTAACTATAAAATATATTCCTCACAGGATTTTTTAAAATATTTTTTGTGTCAGACAGTTGTACCCGAGATAAGATTTTACCAAAAAGTGCCTTTTTGGGGGAAAGTAATTTGTTACATGTTATAATAAAAAAATGCAAATTTGGTTAATGGAAATATAGTAAACATTTACCTTACTTCTTTAGAAAAGCTTCTGCAACTACAAAACACATAGATATAGCACAATTTTCTTAACCATGTTTTGCCCAGATAATTGTAGTGAAAATGAACTTTCTGGGGGCTAAAATAATCTCATTTACCAAGAAAATTACAAACTTGGATCATGGGGCTATGGTAAACAATTACTGTAAGTACTGCTTTTATATATTTTAAGAAAAAAAATAAGAAATTTAACATTTCAAAATACGTAAACACTATTTATATTGAAAAGGTGTATATGTACTTACGGTTCAAGATCCTTGGGGAATGTAAACATACTTATTTTTTGTCCTCCTTGGGTACTGCATCCGCGAAAGGCACAACAATTTCCAGGCATATTTTTGCACGACACAAGATAGAAAACTAAACACTTAAAAACTTTAATAACACAGACACCAGCACTGTCAACATAAGTTAGACATCGACTCCCGGACTACCTGATCCGGTCGAAGCTTTGCCAGTAATCAGGTTTTACCCCCACTACTTTTTTTTGGCGGGAAGCCGATTGTCGCTTCTCGTTGATCGGTCTTCTCGGGTTTTGACTTTGCAACAATAAAGCAGAAAATTTACCAATTTTAAACTCTCAACTAAACTAAACTTATTTACTATTTTTAGGGTGGCTCCAGGAAGCATTTAGAGGACTTATGACGATAAGGAAAACTGGAATAAAAGATAATTTAGTTTTTACATTATATATGCTTACAAGAACTAAAATAAAACGAAATCATAAGATTGGAGAATATGCTTTATTTACGTATCCATAGCCGCCAATCTGCTAAGTTTTAAACCTTTATATACAATATTTTGCGGGCTTAATTCCAATTTGGACTCTGTCCACCACTATCTCCAATCATGCAAACCCCATATTCTTCTTCTGACCGAAACCCAAATCAACTCCAAATCCTCAACCAATCATCTCCTGTTTCCAGGCTATGAACTTCTGTCATCTTTTCGTCTTCATGGTGGGGTGTGTGCCTACGTTCGCAGCAGCCTTTCTTGCACCAGACTCCCGAACCTGGAATCAGGCCAGCCCGATATTCTCTGGCTAAAACTCGCCTTTAAATCTTCTACTAAATTTATCTGTTGCATCAATCGCTCCCCATCAGACAAATCCTACAATGAGTTCTTTGACTATCTCACGGCAAAAATCGATCATCTCATCTCCGAATTTCCCTCCGCTGAAGTTATCGTCCTAGGCGACTTGAACGTCCATAGCAAGGAATGGTTAGGATCCACAAAAACTGACCCAGAAGGCAGAGCAGCAGAAAACTTCGCAATCAGCAACTCGCTCACTAATTTGATCAGAGAACCAACATACTTTCCCCGCGTTTCTACCCATAATGCAAATCCACTAGATCTTTTTCTTACCACCCATCCTGAGCCTTATTTAACATCTGTATGCGCTCCCCTTGGTCGTTCAGATCATGGCCTCATTACCGTCTCTTGTCCCATACATCCCGAGTTTGCTGAAATCATGCCAGAACGCACGATCTGGCACTACAATTCTGCCTGAAAGTTTCATTCCACATACCCGCAAGAAACCTAAACTCCACCATCAAAAGCCGTGGTTCTCCAAGGGCTGTGACAAAGCCAGGCTCGAAAAAGCCCAAGCTCACAAAAGGCATCTTCAAAATCCTACACCCGAAAATCATCAAATTTTCACCCATGCCAGAAATCAATACAACCAAACTATCTTAGAGTCCAAAAATGCTTTTAAAAACCGCATAAAAGATAAAATGCTTTCCTGTCCCAACGGTGGCAAATCTTTCTGGTCACTTGCCAAAAACATTAATCAGAACTTCTGTAGAAGCACTTTTCCTCCCCTGACCTCTGACAACGAAGTGATCTCCACCTCTAAACAGAAAGCATAACTATTCGCCAAACAGTTCGCTGCCAATTCCACCCTGATCCCTCCCCCCAATTTCGCTCTTCCAACCGCTAAGTCTGTATCCCACAAAATGCCCGATATAATACTTAAGGTTAAAGTTAAAAAAATTCTTCTGTCCCTTGACACCAAAATGTCCTCTGGTCTGGATGGCATACCAGCAATTGTTCTAAAAAAATGCGCTCCAGAACTTGCACCCATCTTAACTCGTCTTTTCCAGATTTCTTATGACAAGGGAAGGGTATCTTCCCAGATAGCAGGAAGACTGCTCGTTTGCAGCCTGTCCCGAAGAAAGGTTCCAAGTCCCTTCCATCCAATTATAGACCTATCTCTCTTCTCTCCGTTGTGAGCAAAGTTATGGAGAAAGTAATCAACTTGCAAATTCTAAAATATTTAGAAAAACACAAAATCATCCATGACAGACAGGACGGATTTCGTCACCAAAGATCCACAGCTGATCTCCTTAGCTTTGTCGCACATAACTGGAACAAGTCAACAGATTTTTGCTCTCGATATTTCCAAGGCCTTTGACCAACTATGGCATGCCGCACTCCTCAACAAATTACCTTCTTACGGTCTTCCTACCAAACTATGTACCTGGATCGGCAGCTTCCTCTCTAATCGGCGCATATCTGTTGTGGTTGACGGTCACTCATCTAACTTCCATCCTATCAATGCTGGTGTCCCCCAAGGTTCAGTCCTGGCACCAACCCTATTTTTTCTTCACATTAATGACCTACTCTCTTCAACTACCAATCCCATCCACGGTTATGCTGACGATAGTACTCTTCACTCCAATATGCATTTTTCCAGACAAGTTTCGAATCAGGAGTTGGATAATAGACGCAGATCTATGTACCTATCCCTTTCCCAAGATCTTCAATTAATCTTAGACTGGGGTGCCAAGCACCTTGTTCAGTTCAACGCCCCCAAAACCCAGTCTTGCTCCCTCTCACGCAAAAAATCTGGCAACGCTTACCCCATCCACATGAATGGCCAAGCCCTACAAAACAACGAAACCTTCGATCTCGTGGGCGTCGCTTTCAAACATGATCTCAGCTGGCACAAACACATTTCTTCAGTAGCCACATCGGCAGCTAAAAAGCTTGGTTTTCTCTTTCGAGCCAGAAAATACTTCTCCCCTTCCAACTTATACACTTTCTATGTTTCCCAAATAAGACCTAACCTAGAGTACTGCTCCCACATCTGGGGAGCGGCATCACCCTCGACACTTAAGATCCTTGATTCTATCTAAAAGAGAGCCATTCGACTTATCAAAGACCCAACCCTCACGAGAAAACTCCCTTCTCTCGCTCATCGCCGCGGTGTAGGGGATTTATCCTTTTTCTACCGCTACTTCCACGGATTTTGCTCCGAAGAACTAGCCGGTATTATTCCCCCTTGAATGTCCCTAACAGAACAACAAGAGGCGCGTTACGTATGCATCCCTTTACTGTCCAGCTACAAAAGCCTAGAACGGACCACTTCTCTCGCTCATTCATACCTGGGTATCCAGATTATGGAACAAATTGCCTGCAGATGTTTTCCCTTCCCGTCCCAACCTCCAATCATTCAAATCCCGTGTCAATAGACTACATTTCCCTTCTCTTCAGACACCCACGGTACGTCAGTAGGTACTTAGGCTTGAAGTCTATGTGGGATGTCTTAGATAAAAAAAAAATTGGGGAGCAAATTAAAACTGTAACATAAATTACTGAATAACTAACATGTGAATTACGCTAACTACAAAAACTGGGTCCAAGAAAAACTTATTCCTAACCTACCTGCAAAGAGTGAGTTACTTGGAGACTGCGTCATCTCTGGATGTGATTGTGGACAGTATTGTAATAAATCTGCAGGACAATGAAAGCGATATTTTAGATTTAGATAGTAGCAGCGATTCGAGTAGTGTTGTCATGAATTAAATAACTTTAAAAAGATATTTATGTATAAAAAATTAAAGTAGTTTAGGATGTAGTGCAATAAAGGTTAGTTATAAAATTCCTTAGTATTATTGCTCCTTTTAAACCTGTTTATCTTCTATAATACTTCAGGTTAGTCGGCCAGTCAGTTAACAAGAGGTATTTAATAGATTAAGGGTCATTACCCGGATTCAATAATAACAATAATAATAGAACTGGTAGCAATTTATTATATGTATAAGGTAAATTATCGTATTTAGAGTTATAAGTAGTATCTACCGTAAATATAATTACCAAATTTCCGTAAATTATTTATACCACTTATAATTACAATCTAACCCCTTTAACACAAAATAATTTGTCTTTATTCTTTATCAGAATTAAGCAAGCAGAACCCAGGAGCAATATACCGCTGACAGCTACTTGTCTTACACTAATTCATGCTAACTTAATAACTAGGAATGATAATCTTATTTAAATGAAATCGAATATTATAAAGCAATTATGTAATTTTATTTTTGTCGGGTACAGTACTTTAATAAACCAAAGCAAAAGCCGCCTAAAATTGCCATTTCTGTTATCCGAATGTTATCTCACTCTCACGTCCGCGCAAGTATGAAATTTTTTAGAGGTAAAGCTATATTTGCCAAGGTGTATGTCTAATCAGCATGACAAAGCCAAATCAGTTCAAGTGATTCTGCGTTTTTCATTTAAACCAGCTATTTTTGCCGCGGATGGTGGATAGTTTTTGTTGGAATATTTTGTATGTCTGCAGTAATAAAAACAGTTATGCAAAAAATGTGTATTTAAAACTTGGATCTTATTAACTAACAAGTAAAGCCAGAAGGTTTAAAGTTGCATTGGTTTGCTTTCTTTCCATTCGAAATGGTAATTTTAGACCATGGCCAACTGCTGCAACCACCGGTACCACAAAGAATATAAACGGGCATGCTGTTTTTGTCGCCAGACATAGATCCAGTTATTGACTGTAAAACCAAATTTTTAATCGGAATGTTTCCTTTGGGAGTTCCAGTTGAGGTGCCGCCTTTGTAGTCTTCTTGGACGTTAATGCCGTATTTACGAATACCTTAAAATTAAAAGTAATATTAGGTCAAGAGTTGCAAACTGCAAATCCCCAAATTCAATATACAGGTTTGAAGTTTAGAACGCCTATGAAAATTTACACGTTAATTTTTTTCAAAAGGCTTCTTACACACATGTCAAAAATTATTGCATATAATATGTGTTTTTCACTATTAAAAGGAATTTATTTTTATCTTCTGTTCTAGCAAAAAAATTTAACTGTAAATATTATTAACAGATACTCGTTCCGTAAAATACTAATTCATGCATTCTTTAAAAAGTAGTTTCAATTAGTGGGTTGGTGTTTTATCGGCTTTGTTGTTCTTAAAATGCCAAGAAACGTAATATCCATGGATCTATTAGGACTGGATACGGGATGAGTTCACATTCTTTGAAGCCAAAACAAACCATTCTAAACGACACTGTAAACACAATTTGTAAACATTGGCCACATCTTATTTTACCTTGTATTTTTGTACAAAAATACGTTAGAAGCATCACAAGATTTACTAAAAGTAATAAACGCCCCAAAATATTTCATTTTTCTGCTAAATAATAATAAATTTAAGTTAAAAAGGTTTTATTATTTATAGGTTATGTTATTTCTAAAGGTGTTTATTTAAAGTCGCTCCGAGTCATTTATCAATCTATATAAATCTATACGTCGCACTTTTTCTTTTCTAGTTCATTAGACAAAGACGTACGTGTAACCGAGCGTTCGCAGACGTTTTTGCTAAGCACCCAGCAGACAGCAACACTTCTGAGCTCCAACACTCCAATGCTATTTTATCTCTTTCTACTACCATTCTTGATTCAATTACGTAGTAATTCGTAGTCTTGTCTATGTTCGTAGTTCGTAAACTGCTCTCCCAAGAGAATAACAAACAACAAAATATTTATATTATATAAGGCTTCACGTTCGATACTCTCACAGTATAGGAATATCGAATCCATATTATAATAGATCCATGGTAATATCCAACTTTAATCAAGTTGGAATAGTAACTATTTTCTAACAAGGATATCGACAAACTAAAATTGCCGACATTGCTGGAGTGGGCCGGAGTGCTGTTTCTCGTGTAGTAAAAAATACAGAGCAACAAATATGATGTTAAAGACTGGCCTGGAAGGGATAGAAAAAACTATAGCTACACAAGATCGCCAGATATCCTTATGGTTAGGGAGCTAGTGGCAGTAATTTTTAAATGATTTTATTATTTGGCAGATGTTGATTAAATAAGGAACTGAGGAAAATAAACAATCTGAGGAACTTTTGCCTGTAATTTATTGTTGCAATATCAAATAAGAGCTTGTAATCTTGTAAAAGACGTAAAAAATAAGTGTGGTAAACAATAACGTCGCACCTGCCTCTTGCTGTAATAAAATTGCCTTAATTAAAAATAAAAAATGCAACTGGCAGACGCTTTTCCTATTGTCATTAAGAATAATTGATTTTTTTGAAATTGTTATAATATACATAAAAAAATATTTCACCGTCAGATAGATTGCGTGAATCATTAAAATTATTTTATAAAAAGGACGAGAAGTTACTGCTGCCGCCAATAGCATTGCAATAGAAAACTGCGATATTGCAAATTTGTGAAAAAATACAACTATGAAATCATTTATTCGTGTCTACCTTTAAGCCTAATTGTTTTATTAATTATAAAAAAACATAAAAATAGAACAGGCAGATAATTTCAATGCTGATTATTTAAAGGCAGAGAGATACTTTTTAGCCAGATTTTTTTTACAAAATGTATTCATATATTTTCTTAAATAATTGCTAGATTTTTCTCTCCTCTTGTGACTCTGTGTATACCTCGAATACAATATTATATTGAAATAATACCTTAGAAAATAGAAAATGTGAATATTTGTTATTAGAATTGTAGCATTAATCGGAAAATTATATGTCTGCTTCCTTTTTTATATTATTGTAGAAACTCTACTAAAGTCAAAAATATCAATAAAAAAGACGTTGAAATGATTTAGTAAAGTTGTTTTTTACATGTTAGTAATAATTGTCATTATAAAAACCTTGAATTTATGCCTCAGTAGCTTTCATTTGACACCCTACACAATGCCATTGAAATGTTTCATTTACCAATTTACCCCCTGAAATTAATCCCCCCAACTTTTTATACCTTACGTCTATAATTGGGCTACCACACTCTATTTCTGTGCCAAATTTCAAATTTTTACATCTAATAGTTTCAAAAAAAATCGCCTGTGACTTACAGACGGACGGACGGACACCGAAGTAAGTAAGTGTTCTGTTTCACGGAATACTAAAAATAGTAAAATCAAGTTTTCTTTCAAACCATTGATCTGGGGTTCTAGGGTTTTCATTTTGGGCTTAAATTACTTAGTCCACACTGCTTTAACAAAATCTAAAAATAAAAATGGAAGTGGGAAGACCTTTGCGTTAATCGTAGTCGGGGCACACCGTGATTGGATTGGTAATTAAATAAAAAGAGCAGCTTTAATGTTAAGAAGAAATGGGGTTGGTGCCAAGAATAAACCCTGCGGTGTACTAGCATTGATGAATATTTAATAACAGCATTGCTAAAGTAGGCCAAATTTAACCAGCTTGTTAATTAACTAGGTCATCTCATGATAAAAATACCGTCTTGCTTATATTAAAACACCAATACGTGTGCGCGTATGGCAACCGGAAATGTGACGTCATCTGCTACTTAACTCCATATTCTATGAACGACTAACTTTTGACCGCTTTATTATCTTGGTTATTTTAAAAGGTATTATTTAAAAAAGTTCATTGACTTTCATATCATTTCTTTTTAACTATTTTTAAATACAAAAAATGTATCGAACTTCTCCATGGTCTATTAGAAAAATTTGTAGGGTGGCGACAAAACAATAATGACCGAATGACTGACAGACGATTGACCAGTATTCTGTTTCTTTATATTTCATTGATTTTATTTCTTTAAGATCGTTGTTAGAAACGGCCATAAACAGGGAGATTATAGTTGAAATCCGAATAATTAATATTACATTTGAACAATCAACATTACAAAATAATAAGAGCAATAATCAATCGACCGGTATGCACAAGGCGCGTGGTTATTCTGACGCTTCGTCATTCTAGGCTTACGCATTGAATTACCACTTGGACTTGTTTATATAATTATAGCAACGTTGCAGTATTTCGTTTATACTCCAATCTGCACGTCGGGGCCGCTAACACGGCTAGCCTGACATTGGGACGCTCTCGGCCCAATCAGCTCGTCCTAATCCTGACTGCCCAGGGGAGTCACCGGACTATACTCTGGTATTAACCAAACATTAATATCAGCGTTATTACCCAATAATACGTTGATATATTGTCACAAAAACTATAACAATCTAAGTATGACTAATACCATGCCAGAAAGCATTAAAAATGCCCAGACATCATGAGATAAATAATATGTCAGAAAGCATTAAAAATGCCCAGACAACATGAAATAAATAACATGTCAGAAAGCATTAACAATGCCCAGACAACACGTCAGAAAGCATTAACAAGGCCCAGACAACACGTCAGAAAGCATTAACAATGCCCAGACAACACGCCAGAAAGCATTAACATGCCCAGACAACACGTCAGAAAGCATTAACAATGCCCAGACAACACGTCAGAAAGTATTAACAATGCCCAAACAGCACGTCAGAAAGCATTAACAATGCCCAGACAACACGTCAGAAAGCATTAACATGCCCAGACGACACGTCAGAAAGCATTAACAATGCCCAGACAACACGTCAGAAAGCATTAACATGCCCAGACAACACGTCAGAAAGCATTAACAATGCCCAGACAACACGTCAGAAAGCATTAACAATGCCCAGACAGCACGTCAGAAAGCATTAACAATGCCCAGACAACACGTCAGAAAGCATTAACATGCCCAGACGACACGTCAGAAAGCATTAACAATGCCCAGACAACACGTCAGAAAGCATTAACATGCCCAGACAACACGTCAGAAAGCATTAACAATGCCCAGACAACACGTCAGAAAGCATTAACAATGCCCAGACAGCACGTCAGAAAGCATTAACAATGCCCAGACAGCACGTCAGAAAACATTAACAATGCCCAGACAACACGTCAGAAAGCATTAACATGCTCAGACAACACGTCAGAAAGCATTAACAATGCCCAGACAACACGTCAGAAAGCATTAACAATGCCCAGACAACACGTCAGAAAGCATTAACATGCCCAGACAACACGTCAGAAAGCATTAACAATGCCCAGACAACACGTCAGAAAGCATTAACAATGCCCAGACAACACGTCAGAAAGCATTAACAATGCCCAGACAAATACACTAAAACATTTTTCTTTATTTTTATGAACTTAAGTGTGATTCCAGCCAGAAGGCATCAAAAGAGACCAAGCAACACACAATTCTTTATTTTTATGAACTTAAGTGTGATACCAGCCAGAAGGCATCAAAAGAGTCCAAACAGTATCTATTTAAATTTATCACACACCGCTAACATGGTCATAAAAAATAAAAATTATTTAATAAACTGTGTTGATTCTGTTTACTTTAGTCGTCAGTATTTCAGGTATTCTTACCTTGATGTACATAAAGCATGGTAAAGTGCCACTGAGTTCGTGCTTTTTTGAACAGCTTATAGTGAAGTGCTTATAGTATAGTGTCAGTTATTATACAGGCTCGGGCACCCACAAGATCCATGACAGTCTGCCATGTCACGTCGCTCGAGCGACCGTTTTCGGGTGAGGCAGGTTAAACATGCATCGGTGCATTTTTTTGACACATTGGCGCATTCTTGGGAACCAAAACTCATGCTTAAAATCGTTTTGTCTACACCGATGGGCGCTTGACCATCATGATACTCTTTCAATAAAGCATAACAAGCACTTTTCGGTACAAAATACTGAGTAATTCTTTCAAAATTTACCTCGCCAAAATAGCACAATGTACTATCTATTATGCAAAAACTGAAATCTACCTAATTCGCCATTAGCAAACTTATCTTTTAACTCCTGCCATCCGCTATTCATAATTTGTTGTATAAACAACCAACCGTTAGGCATTAAACTACAAGATTCTGTTGTTTTTCTGAAAAATATTGTAGCAAAAGACTCTTTTTCTTTACTCCCACGGACGTTATCGAGACTAAATCTATCTTTTTGGAAATAAAGAATAAGAATGCCTCTGGATGGGATAATTTATGTGCAAAAATTGTAAAGACACCCACTACAATCCTTTGGAATAGTAAAAACAGTATTGAATCAAAAAAAAATTATAGAAATTGACTTGTTTAAAGTTAAGGAGTGATGTGTCTCTAACCTGCTTTCTTTTAATATTACTAAAACTAATATATTACATTTTAAATGTAAACTTGAAGATGTTATCTTTGACAATCAAATTATTAATAACCCAAAATTTATAAAATTTCTAGGAATTCACATAAATCAAAATCTTATCTTTAATGACTATATTGAAAAACCTTGTAAAACATTATCATCAGGTTGTTATGCACTTAGAATTCTTTCAAAAGAACTTGACTTTGATGCTGTTAAAATGTTTACCATTCTTTAATTGAATCTTTCCCAAGTTATGGAATTTGCTTCTGGGAAAATTCCAGTCAATACCTAATTCACTCTATATTTATTTTACAAAAAAAAAGCCATTAGATCATGGATCTATTATAATATGGATTCGATATCCGTATACTGTGAGCGTATCGAACGTGAAGCCTTATATAATATAAATAGTTTGTTGTTTGTTATTCTCTTGAGAGAGCAGTTTACGAACTACGAACATAGACAAGACTACGAATTACTACGTAATTGAATCAAGAATAGTAGTAGAAAGAGATAAAATAGCATTGGAGTGTTGGAGCTCAGAAGTGTTGTTGTCTGCTGGGTGCTTAGGAAAAACGTCTGCGAACGCTCGGTTACACGTACGTCTTTGTCTAATGAACTAGAAAAGAAAAAGTGCGACGTATAGATTTATATAGATTTATAAATGACTCAGAGCGACTTTAAATGAACGCCTTTAGAAATAACCTAACATAACATAACCTATAAATAATAAACCCTATTTAACTTAAATTTATTACTATTTAGCAGAAAAATACAATATTTTGGGGCTTTTATTACTTTTAGTAAATCTTGTGATGCTTCTAACGTATTTTTGTACAAAAATACAAGGTAAAATAAGATGTGGCCAATGTTTACAAATTGTGTTTACAGTGTCGTTTAGAATGGTTTGTTTTGGCTTCAAAGAATGTGAAATCATCCCGTATCCAGTCCTAATAAATCCATGCATTAGATACACTTGTGAAGCAAATTATAAAGATTCTTGTAGACCTTTATTTATCTCTCACAAAATTTTAACTTTATCATCAATTTTAATACTAGAAACGGTTTGTTTAATGCATAGAGAACATATAAATCAATTTAATAATTGCATTCAATATAATACAAGACAAAATTATAATTTTTTGTCTACCTATACCTTCCTCTAGTCTTGTAAAAAAAAAATCAATTGAATATGATTCTAAAAAGATTTTTAATAAACTTCCTTTATTTATAAAAAATATTTTGGTATTTAAACATTTAGAAAAGTTGTTAAGAAATTATTATTGGAGAAGGCATTTTACTCATTAAATGAGTATTTTGAAGATACTATGTCATGATCATTTAATTAAATCATTTTGTAGTATTAGGTATGAGCATAAAGCATATTTGGATTTGAGGTGATTTGATTAGTCTCATGATCTAGTAGGTACGGAACTTTGATACACTAATAATGGTTTTGGAGGATTACGACTCAAATACCTACTTAATAAACATAAACCATCTGATTTCCAGACCTATGTTCAATAATAAAGTCAAAATCCTGAAGGTAAATCTACCAACGACTTACTCTGAGAATTAAATCGCGCTTATATTGAAAACTTGTAGAGTTACAGTCTGTCACAAGTTGAAATGTGATGCCCATAAAGTAATGCCGACAATTCAATCATTAATTCTTTAAGCTGGTCATCTTTCATTTTAAAATAATCACTAATTAGTTTAGGAGACTTTAATTTTGGAACAGACTGATTCTGATTAGATGTAAACACCATGTCAGGAATATTTAAAAATCTAAACCTATTATTATGTCACTACAGATTGTGCCATTAGGTACAACATGCGTTTTGAGCACAAATTCAAGATTACCGAAAAACACGTTAACATTTTATAATATAAAATAAAGGAAACGAGTTACTACCTACGCCCATGATCGACCTCTGTTCCTTAATAAAAGTCAGCTAAATTTTCTCGAATAAGAGAAACTTGAGCCCCTGTATCTAACATTACTTAATAATAAGCGACACCATTAATGTTGAGTGAATATAAACAAAAGTTATCGTTATAGGTTTATCATCTTTATTTTCGAAACGCTTTCTTTTAAAACATTTTTCAAACGAATGTCCTGTCTTTTTACAATAATTACCCGATATCACATCATTACAGGAACTAGATAAACCAGGGCCAGGTATATCATCGTCATCACGTTCTCGTGCAAAGCATCCTGACAAGCGATAGCCGATCTTACCACAATTAAAACATCTGATATAATTTTTTACACGAATGTTACTAAGATCATTCGTACCTGTGTAATTTTATTTTGATTTTCACGCCCAAGAGCGTTTTGTCCAGCTTGAATACGCGAGAGGTGTTCAATAAGAGAGTCGTAGTTTCGTGTCTGGCCTGTGCGCTTGTAAAAGCTAAATCTTTTACACCAAAACAAATTAAACTACCAATAATGTCAACAATTTGTACTTTTGTAAAAGGTACATGCAACAAATTTATTTGTTGTAACGTAGTCCGGCCATAAAAACCGTAAAACGAACAACCGTCAAAGTTATAATAATAAAGTTATGCATTCATGCATTAAAAAATTAGCACTGCCAGCAAAACTTTCGCATAAATCTCTCTTCAAACCTTCCCAAGAACGGCAATTGACAGGATTCCAACTATTAAAAAACAGTCACCTGCCGCGCCTTCATAAAGTTACAGTAGTATTTTCGTTCTCTATTATTTTTTTTTATCACAATGGCACGCAAAAGGCACTAACAAATCAAGCGGCACGTTTCTTAGAGGATAATCCCACTTCTGATGTTAGAAACGGCCATAAACAGGGAGATTATAGTTGAAATCCGAATAATTAATATTACATTTGAACAATCAACATTACAAAATAATAAGAGCAATAATCAATCGACCGGTATGCACAAGGCGCGTGGTTATTCTGACGCTTCGTCATTCTAGGCTTACGCATCGAATTACCACTTGGACTTGTTTATATAATTATAGCAACGTTGCAGTATTTCGTTTATACTCCAATCTGCATGTCGGGGCCGCTAACAATCGTTTTAGAGGCTTACCGGATCAGAACGAGAGGGCACAATATACTTGTTGTCAGTGAAATGAGGTGTAACAGTTTTAGAATATTTGCCAAAAAATTACCTGACAATTTAATGTTTTTGTACGTGATGTCAGTGATCGAACCAGTTCCTGCATCTGTGTGAGTTTTAACGTGAATTCCATTGTCGGAATTCGTAACGGTGCAGTCGGTAAAAGTGACGTTTTTGACGGTATTAACAGATCCACTAGCTGAACTTTGTCCTACTGATAGACTGAGACCATGACTTCCACTGCAAGTAAGGTTACGGAACAAGAAGTTAGATCCTTGGTTTATAGCAACACAATCGTCTTGATTCTGAACAATTGCGTGTTCAACTGTGATATCGGTTGAGCTGGATAAGTCGAAACCATCAGTATTGTGACCTAGACTGCCCTGAAATTACAGTTTTTATTACAAAGATATTACAATACCAAAAATTTAAGAAACTGCATGTATTTTTTTATTGCATAATTTGTTCAAGCAAGACCATTACAAACCCAAAAATGTTGTTATGAAGAAAATTACTGGGATAACGTAACTTTCTTTTTCGCTATAACAATTTAAAAGGCAGCCATTGGAGTAGTGGCAAATGACGTCAGATATTCTCTAAAGTATAGTATATTCAGGTGCCATTACCTTTTACAGACCTAAGTCGAATCGTTCACTGTGATGTAAACAAAAAAATTGTTGTTTGCGTAGAGTTCGTTTTATGATTGTAGAGTAATTTGTGTGTGATTTTTTCATTAAACAATTTTTTTAAATCAACCCTATAAATATCGTACCTATATTATGCTAATATGCAAATGCTCCGAAAAAACTCATTTTCCATCTGTCAAGAACAGCCGAAATCAGAAAAAGTAGTGGAAAGTTAATTAAACACGATACACCTAGAACTTGGTGTGTATATCTTTACAAATAGCAGAGATATATTCCCATACATAAACTTTTCGGACGCCCTCTATAGAGGATACAAAAAATACATATTTCAGATTTATTTGGATTGATCCACATTCCCTATTGACTTGATATTAAATAATAGAAATATGTGTATTTATATTAATTTACTTACCGCATCACCAGCAGAAACATCAATGGTCCAGTAACTCAGAACAGTGTTACTGGCACTATTAACTGAAACGCATTGTACCGGACAGTTCAAGAGCTTGATGTAACTGAACTTGGAATTTTTTTGGGTTTTAACTCTAAAGAATTTTGGTTTCTTTTTTCCACCGTCACCTTTACCGTCCCAGTATAGTTTACCTATAGATATAATAGTGTTTGTTATACAGTGACCCACAGTGGCGGTTGGCGAAATTTTAAAGTTGTATTTCTCTGTTGCTACTAACGGGACCCATGCCAAGTTCACGTTTTTTAATAATGAGCCTATTAAGAATGTTTTGGTAAAAAATACTTTGTAATTTGCGAAAAAAAGTTTAATTTTTGTTCCGCTTCTCATGGGGGAAAAATTAATACGTTTAATACGATATTTTATGTATTATTTTTCTAAATTTTACATCATTTTGTCGAAAATTTTTAAATTGTAAAAAAAAATGTGTTAGTATAAAGTTATAGTCATTTGATTTTATTTAAATAATTATATTTTAGGTTTAAAAAAATTTAAATGACTATAACTTTCTATTAATACATGTTTTTCTCTTAAAATTTGAAAATTTTCGACAAAATGATGTAAAATTTGATTAGAAAAAATAATGTGTTAATTTTTTTCCCAGGACAAAGGGAGCAAAAATCCTAGTTTTTTTCCGCAAATAACGAAACATTTTTTTACTAAAACATTCCTAATAGGCTCACTATTGAAACCCCTGAACTTGGCGAACTTGGCATGTGTCCCATAAGTAGCAATAGAGATACACAGCTTTAAAGTTTCATCAACCGCTACTGGTGACTGGCAGAACTCGCGCTCCGTATGGTAAATTTTTTATTATTAATTTCTCAGGAAACGTTATTCTTGATAAAGAGTAAAAAAATTAGGATATACGTGAAGGATGCACATTTTAAAACTAGCTCAAGAGTGAAGTACCTTATTTTTAAATTTATTTAACATATTTATTTATAAAACTTGTTTAGAATTAAAAGTTATGTTGCAATATGAAGTCAAGGCCTATTCAAAAAACGAAAATAAAACTTATATTTTCATCTAACCCTGTACAAAGACGGAATCCAGTCAAGCGAATTATTTTTGATAAATAAATAATTCCAACATTTGTTAAGTGAACTAAAGCAACATTGAACATATTGTCTGAAAATAATTTTAATATTAGCCTAATTGCTTCAAGAAAAGACAATGTGTTATGTTATTTTCTTTGAGTGGTTTAACCAAATTTAAAAACATTTGGAAATTTAAAATTTGTGCCATTCTCTGAAAGCAAGCGCCTAAAAAAACCTTTTAAAAGACTTTACTTTCCTGGATTCAGTCTTTATAATATGATACAGGGTTAGATCAAAATATAAGTTTTATTTTCGATTTTTAAATAGACTTCATATTGAGATATAGCTTATAATTTATAATTCTAAACACTTTTTAACTTTAAAAATCATTTATTTCATTATGTAATTTTTACATGTCACTTGGGTTGCTTAAGATATATACAATATATACAAAGTGCTCGAGGAACAGATGCAAAGCATCCTCAACCTCGAAGAAACCGGCGCAGCCGTGAGCGTTGTTGGCTCAGGGAACCCAATATGACCGCAGTACCGATCAGGAGACTCTTTTCCGGAGGCCTTACAGAGTGTGCAATCTTTATTATTACATATGTTCAAAGATGTTTATTTATTATAGTTATATTTGTTAGGGGGATTTTGATTTTGTTTTTAATGGAAAATAATTCTGAACAAGTTTTATACTTAAATAAATATCTAAATTTTAATTGAAATATTAAGGTACTTTACTCTTGCGCTAATTTTAAGATAGCTAAATAGGTAGGTACTAGGTCGGTAGATGGCCTTTTACTTTAAGGATGTAGCGACTTTTATCAAAAATAACATTTTCTGATAAATTAATAATATAAAAAATTTTCATATGGAGCGCGAATTCTGCCGGTCACTGTATTAAGTAATCTTAAGTAAGAAACGATATGTAAAATTTTTAAGCTTAGTTCCTATAAATAAAACCTGAAACATAAGAGTATTTTTAAATTTAATGATTTTATAAAATTTTTGTATTTAAAAAACTGCGGATCAACTACTGAAATAATTGACCGATTCTTTAGGCTTTATTTATATTAATCCTAGCCTCTATCACAGATTCTGTGCCTCTATCATAAATTTGAAAATTTGTTTGTATGTGTGTTATTCTATCAAGTTTTAACGGAGCAACGGATCGCAATAAACCTTTGAATTGAGGAAGTTTGGGCTACAGGTAATCAGGTAAAGACATATACCTACCTACTACTCTGTCCTGATAAGTAGTATACATTATGATGTGTTGGATTATTATTTAGAAACTGAAATTTTAAAAAATCTTTCGTTGGGAGGAATTCAGATTGAGCCAAATTTTTCTTAACAGTATTTTATATACAGGGCGTGCCACGATAAAGACTATTAGTTATAAATGTATGCTGTAAAGGCGCAAAAAGTTGTGTTTGGTTTATTTGTTGCGAAACTGTAAGTGAAAAAGTTACATACCTTGCCCATCGAAAGTTGCTCCATTTCCATTAACGTTGACGCCGTTTCCTGAAATAACAACAAGTGGTCCAGCCCATTCTTTATATGCGAATTTAATGGTTCCCTTAAAAGTCAGAGAAGTACCATCTTTTAAGTTCATTTCCAGAGCTTTTCCAGCTGGAACAGTTATGCCGTTGATGACTATTTTGGTACATTTAGAAACAGCAGTTTGGACTTTATCGTAAGAGGTAACTGTGCAGTCATCGCCAAGCGGTGAGGAAGAAACAGCCAGCAGCGTGGCCAAAAGAGCCAATGCGCAATGTTGATACATTTCTGGATCTTTTGCTTGTACGTATGTTTATAATGCAGCTAAGGTGTTGCTTTTATATATGTAGAGAAATACAGCATCAATCATGTATGGATAATAACTGTTAGTAACAAGTGCTTTGACAACAACCTTGAAGAATTTCGTGAAGTATTTTCCTCTTAAGAAGATAATCATTTTATCTGAGAGGGCCCACTTAGTCTTCAAGTCTAAGTACTATCGTGGCGTGAGCGTCTGAAGAGAAGAGAATGTAATCTATTCACAAGGGACTTAAAGGACAGCAGGTTGGAGGGAAAGGGAATAATCTGAAGGCGATTTTTTTCACAATTTGGAGACCCTAGATATGAATTAGCCAGAGATGTGGGATGTTCTAGGTTTTTGTACCTGGACAGTAAAGGGGTGCATACGAAACGCGCCTCTAGTTGTTCTGGTAGACACAGTTAAGGGGGCTAGTTCTTCAAAGCAAAATCCGTGGAAGTATCGGTACAAAAGGGATAAATCCCCAACAGCATGGCGATGAGCGAGAAAATGGAGTCTTCTTTTGTGAGGACTGAGTCATTAATAATTCGAATGGCTCTCTTTTGGATAGAATCAAGGATGTTAAGTATCGAAGCCGATGCCGCTCCAGAGATCCTCTCTCGAGATGTGAGGCTCTAGGTTAGGTTTTATATGCGAAACACAGATAGTATGTAAGTTGTAAGGTGAAAAGTATTTTCTGTCACGAAAGGGGACACCAATCTTTTTAGCTCTTGAAGTGGCTATCAAAGTAATGTGTTTGTGCCAGCTGAGAACATGTTCGAAAGCAACGCCAACATGATTTATCTAGTAAAATTATTCTACTCTAGGATTGTCGGATTGTGACAAAACGGATCCATTTATATTAAAATATTAGATAATTTTTGAAAACTTGTAAATGTGGGTGGTCTTGAAAGATGCCATAAAATTAAAAAGGGGCTTAATACCCAGTATTGAAAAGTAGAACCAATATTTATATTATCCCATTGTAAACAGGGGTCAGTTTACGGCTATATCGAAACGTGAATATCCAAATCCCGTTTCTCGTTTATGTAAAAGAATATTCCATCAGAGTACAGGGGCGGATCTAGAAACGTTTTGTCAATTTATTAATTATTGCAAGATAACGAATATTCTTCTTAGAGAGAAAGATAGAATGATAATACGAACAAGTAACTGCTAGATTTATTAAGTTCGAAACTCCTTTCTGTACAGGCTTTTTGGATGTGATTTTTTTTACCTTCAGAAAGTGACAATAAAGGTTTTTTTTCGATCACATATTCAATAGCCTTAGCACAGATTAGTATAGTGTTTTAACCTGTATACAATGGATAAACCATCCATTAAACAAAGAAGTATTTAATTCAACTTTATTTGTATAAAATTCGGGGTACTACGCCTATGGTACCGACTGGGAATGAACCTAAAAGGGGCGTAACGGAAAATACTTAGCAAGGGCTAGGTACCGAGGGAAATACAGAGAAGGGAGTTCTAATCGGGTCGTTCTAAGTGATGTAGGGTGTAGGGTGTAAGAAATAGGAAGTCGGTAACTTCTGTTAAAGTCGGGTTTGCGTGATTCGCGCGGGAGTGCAAACTTAATCAACATGTAGAAAGGGGTCTTGTATAACTTCACGGGGTTAACGGTTGTAAGGGTAAATTTCTAACTATTTTTATGAGTAATTGGGGGAATTAATATATCACACAACAATGACTTTTATTTTTATATTTTTGTAATTCGAATCTTATGATAAACGCTTGTCCAGCATTGTTCAGTTCATTATTTAACATTCGTTAAATATTGCTTTGTGTTTTATATCTTTATTATTACTATTATTATTATTTTAATCTTTTATCAATTCTTATATATTTCTTTGTACAGTTAATTTTCATTTATTCAGATAATACCTATATATCTATTTGTGTTACAAAGTCCAGGGTTTTATTTAGTGGCAGATTGACATTAATTATTACGTTCAACCTTCGCTACGCGACAAGAGAAATCGTTATAGATGACGACCACTTCCAGAGCTTCGATCTTCTATTGGGCAAGCGTGTGTCTACCAGATCCACTGCAAGAACTAGGTTTGGAGTAATGTAGAGTCATGTACTAATATTCACTAACTTTAGCTCCCTTTCAGACGAATATTATTTTGACTAATCGTACAAGAAGGCGTCTTTGTCAAATGCGCAATTATAAGCTAGATAATTTATAAAGAACTCAAAAATAATATGTCATAGAATCATTTGACTTTATCTGACGTAAATATCACAAATAATTCAATCTGTGACAGGATTAACGAAAAAATTTATAATTTTGGATTTTAGGGTAAGGGATTCTAGTTTAGGACCTGGCTTTCAAATTTTCGAAATTCCAAATTAAGAATCAAACTTTCTTAGAATGAACTTAGATTGAACCCAACTTAAAGTTAGAATTTGATTTATGTCAGACTCTATACACACTTTTCTTATTTTATACGAAATAATTTATTTTTATGATAAACAGTGTTAAACCGACTTCAGAGGAGGTTATCAATTCGACCAGTATGTTCATTTTTATGAATGTTCACTCATAATTCTTGAACGGATTAACCCATATCGATATTTATTTTTGTAGATGAGTTCTCCCAAATGGTCACATTTTAAGGTTTTTTTTGCTGAAGTAAGTGAAAACCTAAAAAAACTGCGAAAACTAAAAGAAAACTCTTAAAATCGACAATTTTTGCGTATGTTCTTCGGAACAGCTGCACCGATTTCAGTAATTTTTTTTCCGTTGTGTTTAGTCCATGGTCCTGTTGGTATTTAACTTTAAAAAATAATAAAGAAAGGGAGGTAAAACCGGAGCTACTTAGAATTTTTTCGAAAATGTTGACTAATATCTCACCTTCGGGGTCAATGAGGGATAAAATCTAATTTTGTTTGAGATGTTAAAAAAATTACGAGGGGGGGGGGCAGGAGAAACTGAAAAATTGTCCAAAAATTTGAACTAATTTGTCATTTTCGGGGTTATTGAGGTGATTGTCTAACAGATGTTAAAAAAATTAACGGGAAGGGGGGATGTGATAAAAAGGAGTGACTAGGAATTTTTTCAAAAATGTCAATTAGTATGTCAATTTCGAGGCTAGCGAGATCAGAATATTAAATCTTTTCTTACAAATATTTAAAGAAAGGCTACGGGAGGGGGGTAGAAAGAATAATAAGAGTGGCTGAGAATTTCTCCAAAAATGTTCATCACATGCAAACATCAAAACATAAGACAGGTTAGATACAATATTTTACACTTGGTACCTATGCGACCGCTCCCGAATGTAAGCGTTGGATGTTAAGCTATTTTTTTTCAAGGCAGGATTTCGCCAGCTTTAGTACCATCTAGGGAAACTTGACAAAAAATTAAAGCTATATGAAAAATTTAGCACGGCATTAGTCAGTCTCTGTTGTCATATTTTAAACAATACTAAATAGTGTATAGTTCTATTATTATTGATTAAATGACATTTTAAATGATGTGTCACATATTTCCGTTAGAAAAATATATAGTTGCTCTGGGGTGAGAGGTGAAAATGACCCTCGAATGAATACCTAGGTACGGCAAAGAAGGTAAAGTCTATGCGTTCTAAATTATTACATGTTTTTGCTATCCTGAAAAGCAAGCAACATAAAAACATTATTGCCTTGCCTTGTTAGCGGGCAGTAAGCTTGCAGATCATAGCCGGGTGTTTTACTTTTTTGACTAAGCTGCTTACTTATGTAGGGAGTTGAAATAGCAAACATGTGGCCTCCGACACTGGTGCTTTAACCTTAAGGAAATTTATGAGGTGATAGTTGCCAGGCGGTACTTTAAACTCGCCTGTATGTACATGTTTTCAAGTGATTCTCCATTTTTCATTTAAATAAACTGTTTTTGAGTCACTTGAGGCGCATAGTGGATGGTTGTCGTTGACACACCTTGAATGTCCGATGCAATAAAAACAATTTTCCGTATAAAAAAAAGTATATTTAAAACTGAAATGTTATAAACTAACAGCTGAAGCCAGAAGGTGTAAAGTTACATGAGTCTGCTTTCTTTCCATTCGTGATGGAAACACTAGACCATGGCCAATTGCTACAACCACCGCTTCCGCAGAGTATGTACACTGGCATGCTGTTCTTATCACCAGACATAGATCCAGTTACCGAATGTAAAACCAAGTTCGTGATTGGAATGTTTCCTTTGGGGGTTCCAGATGAGTGGCCATCTTCGTAGTCTTGTTGGACGTTAATGCCGTATTTGCGAATACCTTAAAATGAAAAGCAATATTAGAAAGTGCTGCAAAGTGAAAATCTTCATTATTCAGATTCAATATACCGGTTTCAAGTTTAGAACGTATTGGAAAATTTAACTCTTAGGTTTTCCTAAATTACTACTCACTCGTTCAAGAGAACGTCTTGTTTTCTTAATGCTTTTATATTAGTTATCCATCCCAGTGGCGACGCCAGCATTTTAGGGCAGGAGAGGGGGGCAGCAACGGTGTGTTATATATTGTTCATTATGTATATGCGCGGAGGCGCTTATCAAAACGGCGGGAGCCCCCTGGCCCCCACTTGGCTACGCCAATGATCCCTCCGCGTTTATACCGATTTAGAGCCTTATTAGTGTGCCCACAGAGAACAACGTACAATGAAATGCTGTATAACAATTTTGTTTTAGTATAAAGCTTTTTGACCATAATGCAAGGTGAACGAAGTATGAGTGCGTTCATTTTAAGGGAGCATGTACATAGTGAAACAAAAAACTCTTCTACAGTAGGGGTCGAAAGCCAACCATGTACATGAAAATAAAGATTGCCATTTTAATTTTCTTGTGCTAAAAACAATTTCCCTTACAGTAGTGCAAAACTATTATTTCTGTACACTTTCGGTAAAAAACTTTAAAAAAGAAAATTAAAATTTTAATTATAACTTTTAGATAAAAGGTTGATCTTTGATCCTCAGCCTACTGTACCCATGCTATCGTTAATATGGTTGCCAAGGTACGATGGCATAGTAGGTAATGAAACAGCTGACATCCTCGCGAAAGCAGACTCCGTTTTGCGAACCTGAACTCTTCTTTGAAGTAACAAAAAGCCACATTTTAGAGGATGTCCAACATGGAAAAAGGACCACTGATACTGGAGAAACTCTCCGGCCCAAAGGCAGGCAAAGAGGCTTATCATCAATCAGTCGCTTCAAAAATTCAAGGAGCTTCTTGACCAAAATAAGAAGGTCTTCTTAATGGACAGTGCTCTTTAAGGTATCATCTCAAGAAATTGGGCAAAACAGAGGATGAATGGGGCCGCTACTATGGTGAAACTGTACAACTGTGCACAAGGCTAAAATAAATATTAACGCCCCAAGAAGTGGAATATATGGCCCCCAGGAACATAAAAAACTTCGCAAAAAGTTTAGGAAATCTGGGAAACTTTTAGATTAGGGTCACACAAAAGAAATACATATTAAGGATGAAGTTTTGAAAGTACTTCGGGCCTAAACGACTTCTTTTGAATCTACTATCCACAATCTACCCATGCTATTAAAATTTCTGCACTCACAAATACTTTGTGACAATTTCAGATATGGGACTTTTCCGACTTCTTCAGTTTAAATGTGATAATGTTTTAAGTAAACTAAAAAATACCTGAAAGTTTGATGTCCTTGTATGTGACGTCAGCTATCGAGCCAGTTCCTGCATCTGAATGAGTTTTAACGTGAATTCCATTGTCGGAATTTGTAACGGTGCAGCTGCTAAAAGTGACGTTTTTGACAGTATTAACAGATCCACTAGATGTACTTTGTCCTACTGATAAACTGAGTCCGTGGCCTCCGCTGCAAGTAAGGTTATGGATCAAAAAGTTAGATCCTTGGTTTATGGCAACACAGTCGTCCTGATTCTTAATAAGCGAGTTTTCAATTGTGATATCGGTTGAGCTGGAGATGTCGAATCCATCAGTATTGTGACCTAGAGCACCCTGAAAATTTGGAAAGTTTTAAAACCCAGACACAAGAATATTATACAGGGTGATTCCTAAATTGATACTTTTTTTAACTCTATATTATATAATAGCAAAATTTTTCAAATCATGTTTTTTCGAAATAACCCAACAACAAGCGAGATATAGATTTCACCAAATATCTAAAAGTCCAAGTGGATAGATTGAAATGGACCAGTTGCGTGGCTACCGAGGTCACCAGATCTCAATCCTTGTGATTTTTTTCTTCTGGGGTTTTATAAAAACATAAGTTTATAAAACGCTGGTAAATACATTGGAGGAATTAATTGCTCGCATAGTGCAGGACGCAGCAACAGTAAGAGGAAAACCGTTTCCCTGTTACATGCCGTTACGGAACAGTGGTTACGTCGTGCAGAGAGTTGTGTAGAAAGCAATGGTGACAACTTTGAACACATTATTTAAGTTAGGCAGGACCGTATTGGATGCTTTTTGTCATAACAGGATGTCAGTGGCGGTTCCTGGAATTTCAGATTGTCGTATCTCAATTCCAACGAATGGGACCCACACTAAATTATAAAATGTTACTGTTGGGTACTCTACAATCATTTTCGTGAAAAAATATGTAATTTTGAAATTTGCAAAAAAAGTTAATTTTTGGGCCGCTTCACCTGAGATCTGAGAAAGCTCTGAAGAAAATTTTGTTCAGCATATTTTTTCATAAAGTATATCAAATTTTATCGACAAATTCCAAATTTTGTGAAAATAGTCTAATCTTCCTTAAAGAAATGACGTTTTAAATTATTTCTTAGACAAAATATTTTAGGGTAAAAATTTTAAAAACTAATTAATTTCAAGATATTAGAGGTAATTCAATGAAATTTGAATTTTGTCGATAAAATCTGATAAAATTTATGAAAAATCCTTGGAAGTAAAATTTTCTTCAGAACTTTCTCAGATCTCAGGTGAAGCGGCCCAAAAAATTAACTTTTTTTCGCAAATTTTAAAATTAAATATTTTTTTTTTACGAAAATGTTTCTAGAGTACCCAATAGTTACATCCTATAATTTGGTGTGTGTCCCATGCGTAGTAAATGAGATACGACACATATAAAATTTGATGGGCCGCGCCTGCAGGATGGTAAGTTTATTATTTTTGAGTTATTTGAAAATTTTGTTTAATTTAATGACTTCTATATACAATACACAGTTTAAAAAAAGTACCAACTTAGGAATCACCCTGTATTAAAGATTAAAGGAAGTTTCAACTAAAAATTATGAACAAATAATTAGGTTCCTTTGACTTCCATCCCACTAAATTAAACCATAAATATGCTGCACTTAAAAATGTCTTAAAGTCTATTTGAAAATGAATTCAAATTAAAGATTTTGTGTAGAACGTATTTTACAGAAATTTGGGCTTATTATATAGGGTGTTATGAAATTCCCTCCATATATTGGAATGGGTGACTCCTGGGGTAGCTTAGAGACACACTCAATGATTTTTTTTCAAACCCAAACAAAAATTTATAAATGTTATTATGGGTTGCATATAGTTTGTCAAGAAAGTGAAACCACGTGTTTAGCAAACAAAATACAATTGATTTATTAAATCTGGGCATTCCCTAAGGGAGTTGTGCTTTTTAATAAATAACACAATTTAGTTTTCAGTTTTAAAGTAGTGCTGATAGTAAAAAATACCGTGGATTCATTATACTTAACTAGTTAGTGGAACGTTTTTTTTTTCCATAATGGTTATACCTACTGTTTTGTTAGTGTTGTATAAGTGTGTTTCTTTCTGGAGGAAGTGAATTTTACAGAGATTTTACTTTAAAAGTATCAAAAACATTAGTTTTCAGTTCCTAATGGTGCGGATATTGACAAAATATTGTGGAATATTTTAAGTATTGAGTTTAGTCCGTGAGTGGAACATTCATAGTGTTATTAGTCAAGCTTTGTTTTCTTGCATTAAATTATTATTATTTACTTACTGAATCACCAGCAGATACATCAAGGGTAAATTCATTCAGAACAGTGTTACTGGCACTATTAACTGAAACACATTGAATTGGGCAGTTCAAGAGTTTGATGTGACTGAACTTGGAATTTGCTTTGGTTTTAATTCTAAAGAATTTTGGTTTTTTGGTTCCACTGCCTCCTTTGCCGTCCCAGTATTTTGCACCTGCAAAGAGAAGAGTAATATAATGACACTGGTAAAAATGTATCTGAAGCAATAGACTAACTAATACATAAACAACTGACAAATTTAAAGCTTTGTTTATTCAAATTTCTAATTGGGAAGAGTTACCAATATTGTACCAGCGCTTAAATTGTACCACACCGTTATTTCAAAATCTGCCCAAGAATTGACGACCTATTTATTTACAACTTTAACGAAAAAATAAGCGATTTAAATTAATGGGAGGTGTTCTTAGATAATTAACAGATAAAATAAACACAAAAAGTGTCAGTAAATAGTGAAAATAGTGTGGAATAATGTCGATTAAAAATAGGATTTGTCGGAAAAAATCAAGAAAATTCTGTTTTTCCAATTAAATACGCAGCAACGACATATTTTGTATTCATTTTAAAGTGTGATTATCCCTTTATAAGACAGCGTTGAGAAATGGAAAAAATAGATAGGAAAAAATACAGAGTGATTCAAATGTACCGATGTTGAGGGCAAAAAAAGTCAACAAACCGAAATTTAATCGGCGATAGCTCCCTTCCTATAAAGAATAAAGAAACTAAAAACTATGGATATCATGTATTTCGACGAGCACTTTCAGATGACGCATATGGAATTTTAATTTGAACCATTTTGAGCCGACAAAAAATTGAAAACCGTGAAATATTTGGGTCAAAAATCGAAATTTCCAGTTTTTCCCAAAGATATTCATGAGGATTAGGTAAATGTATTGCAAAAAGAAACTATCTAAGATTTTAAAGTTTCACTTATGAACCCATTTTTCGAGCCGACTTCGTTTTTGTTATATGATACCAAGGAGGGGTCTGCAAATGGCATTTTTCGACCTAAAAGAGTTCAAAAGAATTACTTGCCCTTTTCGATCATCACCAGTTTCAATACTATTCTGAAGCTCCGGGTTCCTAACAACCTCCGAGAATTTACATCGATTTAATTCACTTTTGCACCCTGTAAATCGCGGAAATTCCGAATTTGACGTTTAATCGCTCCGAAACGAAACATCCTGTATAACTGAATTTTTTAGCGAAGCAAGTTGCACTTTTCCTGTATCAACCCAAAAAATTCGATTGCTCCCCCTCTGAGTGGTTCCGAGAACAACAAACCTGTTCGACTTTAGGTTAAGCTTTACGTTAACATGTAGCTTGACACTTATTTTTCTTCTCCTGACGGCATTATGTACTAAGGACAAATGGCTGCTTTTTAAATTGTAATAAATCATTCCGAAAAGTAAACATTATAATAAAGTTTCAAATGTCAGTAGTTTAAAAAAAAAGGTTTGGACAAGTCTGTATCAGCCACTAAATTTCTGTAATTTGACGATTCATGCGGCTCCACGTATGTTAATATTTCTGATAAAAAAAGTAGCCACTTTTCAATGGCGTCTTATTTTATACTTAAGTGTATACTTTTTGTCCTCCATTTTCTTTAAACACAAGTATCGCATACAATTACAGTGCTTATCGATAACCTTGATAGAGTTTATTAAAATTTAAGACGTAATACCAATAACGACAATTATGAAGTTGGAAGCGATCCGAAATAATTTTTTTTAAAAAATTGCGTCGACTAGAAATACTTTTAATAATAAACTACATATGACACAAACACAGTCTAAATTATTGTTAACACTACAGAAGATGGACCCTCCATTGCAAAAAAAAAAACAGAAATATACCCCGAAAAATTCGCAAATAAACTTAAAAATGCAAAACTTTCAAAGCGAACTGGTTGGAACAAACTGCAACTCGCGGAAAGCGGCAGAAAGAATACTGCCCTGGTTAGTAAATTTGCCTGGTTTCTCGCGCAGCGCGTGCCGTTGTAA
This sequence comes from Philopedon plagiatum, assembly GCA_963971165.1. Taxonomy (NCBI): domain Eukaryota; kingdom Metazoa; phylum Arthropoda; class Insecta; order Coleoptera; family Curculionidae; genus Philopedon; species Philopedon plagiatum. Next base: position 9,874,524 of record OZ020192.1, read on the forward strand.
GCGGGGCCAATAACCTAAATGAACGTGGAATAAACTAACTGCGGTCAGAGCGAACCACGCTTCCAGGCCTAGGCCACGACGGCGACGCATTATGTAAGGGATTTGATATTTCGTGGACAGAGGGTAAAACAGCGATTGTCGAATCAGTCTAATTTGTTTTCTGTTTAGATTATTCGTAAAATGTCTGGAGTTTAGTCGTTGACCAGTTTCTTTCAAATGCGTACGTGATTCATTGAAGCAAGATGGTGGCCTTTAAGTTCTACAGACTGATATTTTACCGCTCTTATGGCATACAATGTCACAAATAATAACAGTTTCGTGTATTAGTTGATGCAATTTTTGCTTGTCGAACTATAACATAAAGTTGTCGATTGGTATACGTTTGTATGTAGCACCCCTACGTTAAGCCTTGGAAATAAACGTAACGTCTTGACGAGTACACGTTAACTCTGGATTGCCCTCTAGATAAATTATAAGAAATTAAATCCATATTTTTACAAAATTATACGTGGTGATTCAGGAGGAGCACCAATATTTAAGGTCCGTAGGTAGAGACTCAAAATAAACATAAAATATCCTATAAACATTAGTCCTATTCTTAACCGTTACAGGCGATGCAAAAATTAAGAATTATTATAATAAAAAATAATATTATATTAGAAAATAATTTCTAAAAATACCACCGTCTATTCTAAACATATTTCAGCATGAATAGACTTTGTCGTTCGATGTCCTGACTCGGGCGTGCCTTATAATAGCTGCTGCATTCATTATGCAATCGAGTAATGACTCCCTGGTGTCCAGTTTAGTTACATATATATATATATATATATATATATATATATATATATATATATATATATATATATATATATATATCTATATATATATATATATATATATATATATATATATGTATATATATATATATATATATATATATATATATATATATATATATATATATATATATATATATATATATATATATATATATATATATATATATATATATGCTAAAGATTTATACCAGCCCCAAAGAAAACAATCGATAGGATTAAGATCTGGCGATCTTGGTGGCCAACCTCGTGGGCCCCGGTTAATCCATTTATTTGAAAAGTTGGTATTTAAAAAAGTCTTACTGGTAAACTGTAATGAGCTGGAGCTCCGTCATGTTGCAAGTACCTGCATATTGTGTTTTATATCAAGTGGAACATTATCTAAAAAGGTTTGCAAATAATTTTGTAGAAAATCTAAGTATTTGTAAGATAACCGTCAAATATAAATGGACCGATTAATTTATTGTCTAGCATACTTCACCCATACGCGTTGATGCTAAATCGATGTTGAAAAGTAGTTTCAACCACGGCATGAGGATTCTCGTAAGACCATCGATGTTTATTTTTGAAGGATATTTATGCCATCACGAGTGAACTGTGCTTCATCAGTGAACAAAATGTATTTATACAGTCTTGGATTTTCATTTATCCAGTTGCAGAATTGCATCCTTAACGCAGAACACCTTCTTGCAAATGTAGAACTTTTTATAAATGAAATGAATACAATAAATTACTATTTAAAGTCCTCTAGCTAGTTGATTATGTAATTTTAAAAGTTTCTGCAATCCGCCTTGTACTTGTGCTTGGTTCATCTTGACTATGTCAAGAATACCTTCTTTTTGTTCAATATCAAGTCCTGTTTGCCGTTCTGAAATAACTCTCGCACATGGAAACATACCAGTTTCTGCGGCACTACTAAAAACGTTTTAAGAAACTCTTTGACTTGGCAGTTTTCGATTTAGATAGCGACTCTGGTATTCATCAACTGCAAAGATTTATACTTTCATTGCAAAAGCCGTAAAAATATTTTATCAGCATATTCGCGATGATTAAATATCACAGACATAATTAAAGCAAATAAATGTTTACTAAACTAAATTTGACATTGACAAAAGTGATTTTTACTTTTTTTTATAAAGTACTTCCTGAATCTCTGCAACGGCTAAAAATAGGACCAATGTTTAAGGGCATTTTTTGTTTATTTTGAGTCCCTGAATACGTACCTCGTACCTAAAATATAGGCAGTTTCTCCTGAATCATCCTCTAGTATAATGGTAAAAATCATGAATTTATAATGTGTAGAAACTGTATAATTAAAAGAGACATAAGGATATGGTGTAGGTAGAGGCGAGACTTATACTTATACTATATATTAGAAAATATATATTTCTTTTTATTTAAACGAAAATATATCTTTTATCAGCTGGAATCCTGCCAAAAGTATCTCAAAAACCCTAAAGACCACCAAGCCGATATCTTGCAAGCAGGTTACCCTTACCTTAAAGGGGTTCACCGGTACCTTGGCGATTTCCACCTCCACATGAAGGACAATTTAATTATATACGTAAAATTGAGAATAATTTCTCTAAACCACCGGAAAATTCCTTATACTATAAGGGTTTGAACAAATCCTGGTAAAACAGCTATTCTCCGGGCTATATGCCCCTCCGAGCGCTGGATTACATACCAAAATTTGCCGTATTTTGACTAACACTGTTAGACAACAAAATACTTGGCTTGACTGCAAGAAAAAAAGAAAATGTAGCAGTCAAACCAAGTATTTTGTTGTCTAACAGTGTTAGTCAAAATACGGCAAATTTTGGTATGTAATCCGGCGCTTGGAGGGACATATAGCCCGGAGAATAGCTGTTCTACCAGGATTTGTTCAAACCCTTATAGTAAAAGGAATTTTCAGATGGTTTAGAGAAATTATTCTCAATTTTACGTATATATTCATATTTACCCCTGACAAGTAGACTACATTCATTGCTTTGACAATTTAATTTCTAAATAAAATGCTGACTAGATGGCGAAAGCGCTTGATATAGTCCATAATTAATTTTGATTCACCGTTGAAATAGATCTCGGTACCTACTTAATTTTTGATTCGTCAAGATATGGTTCGGGCATATTTGCGTCATACACGAGTGTAAAAGTTGAAAATATTAACATCGCACAGTGGTTCCGACTATATGTAGAGTGCGGTCATAATTTTTGCGATTAATATTTTGGAAAATGAATAACTCAAAATGCATTTTTGTACTTGCAAAAGGGTTATTGTAAACAAATAGTACAAAAAAAATGATGAAGTGGGAGTCCAGCTAAGTGTTTCATAACCCAACTTTTTATTATTATAATTTTTTCTACACAGTAAAAAATCCAGTTGATTAACCACAAGAGATGTCTGATTTTATTGGCCGGATTAAATTTTTTGATTTAATTTGTAATTATTTTCTAAATCAGTTTCATAATCTTCGTTATGATTCAAACAAATTACTCATTCTCGATTACTTTAAATCGATACTGATCAAATGCATAAAAAAGACAAACATTTTAAATCATATTTCCTTGTTAAAATAATCACAATAATCAGTATCAATCACCTACTGACTAAAAAATACTCAAACTTCTAAACCAAGCCGCCAACACATGCGCAGTACGCAACCTTTTAATCACAAGGGAGTACCGATATCTATCCACCCCGCTGCAATCTGCAAAAATTCCATTTAATCGGCAGTAGGTATGGCGGTTTCTGTGGTAGTGCAATGTGCAATGTGAGGTTATAACGAATGAAGTGGTCAACCTGTTCTAAAATTTTACGAATATTCTTTTAAAAACTTTGTTGTTACATCATGTTGGTGAAATTATGTTTCAAAAACAAAAGAAATACGCAAAAATCTCAGATCTTGAATCCAATCCCTTGGAGGAACTCATGCACCAATGTAAGTTATTTTCCATGTATTTTCAAAGAAAAGATTTGTCATGCCAGGTCTTCATTAGTGTTTTATGTATTTATTTACAGATGAGTAAATAATTTTCGTGTTTTTACTTCATATAATTATTTTCAACTTTTACACTGTAAAAAAAATTATTAAATTTTAAATCAAATTCAACCCAATTTTGACTAAATCCAGGTCCACGCCTCACCTCCCCGGATTTTTGTTTATGATATGGGACAAACAATTCCCATGCTTTGGGAATTTGCATTACCTATCTTTTATATAATTTCATCTGTTTGTTCTTTAATGTGTTCCCTTTTCTTATGTATGTTTATGTTATGTATTGTCATTTAATAAATAAAATCGACGCCCTAATCAGGTACTTTATAGGGCGGAGAGGGGAAGGGCGGTGCTACTGATGATTGCATATCAATCACATTGGATTTAAGATTTAATAAAAAATGATTAGAGTATTATGGAAATTTAATCATTATGGAAGAAAATTTTAATAAAAATTGATTTAGATGTAATCAGAATTAATTGTTAGGTTAATCAATTTTGAATAAGAAAATTTAATCACAGATCCTTCGATTTAATCAATATGCAGTGTTAATTTTTTCAATCAATCTGGCGTGGACCTGGATTTAGTCAAAATTGGGTTGAATTTGATTTAAAATTTAATCATTTTTTTTCACAGTGTACTGTGTAAATGAATCTTTGTCGGATTTGTTCTGCTCTGATTTACTGATGGAATACTGACTGTTACATCAACTTATAGCTACAAATTACTTGTTTATACGTTCGGTCGTGATCGTCAGTTCACAAAATATGGAGATTACCACGACTATGTAACGAGCAAGGGTGGGAACTTTTGCCTCCTAAAACCAAAACATGAATTCTGCAAAAAAGCTCCAACTACGATGGTTGCACAATGTACAATTTGCTCCCGACCGCTTGAAAACGTCGTCTTTAAATTCTTTTAAAAAAGAACTAAAAAAGCTATTACTTACTGAAACCTTTTACACTAAGGGTGAGTGCGTAAGATTTTTAAAAAATCGGAAACTATAATACTGGCAAGGAAACTGTGATATCTAAAAATTTTAACCTTGTAATTTATAAACAAAAAAACAATTAAAAGATAGATAGATTTACCAATAGCCTTCTCGGTACCTTGTATATTTTATCTTTACAGTGTATTGCCCCAGAATACCTTATCTACAAAGGTATTCTGGGGTATTGCTGCGGGTTGATACTGATGTAATTATTGTATTGTTTGTCTTATTTCATCTTTATTGTTTGTTCAGTCAGTTATTTATTCTGAATGTGTGGTAATGTGAGCTAAATATCTTTGATAAATGATGTGCTAAACCTAGTAACTTTTATTTTTAAACATTTAACGTGTATATCCTCTGAAACTGTAGGCAGCAATACTAAATAAATATTATTTATTTATTATTTATAATGTGGTAATCGAATCTACAACGTGACTTGGCGATCTAAATCTCGAATCAGTTTGCTGCCGCCCCTAACTTACTATTTCTTTAACCGTTTGAAACGTTTTTGCCTAAATAGTAAAATAAAAAAGCTACCTAACCTACCCTTAAAAAAAATGTACTTAAATGTAGAAATATTTAAGATATCGCTGTTTATTGTCGCTTATCTTTAGGACGTGAAGTACGTAGTTTTATATTAAGTGGGTACTAACGGAAATATACCTTGGCACCTCCAATTTAGTTAATGTCAAATATCTACAATGATGTCATTTCCAAGTAAATTATATTTTAAATTTTTATCACGTTCTACGAACCTACCATTATTTGTATAAAACAAGTTTTCAAAATCATTTTATTAAAAATGTATAAATACATAATATATATTGTTCCGAAAGTATAATTATTTGGAAATTGCTACATTCGTTCCAGAATACAGTTTTTCCAAAATAACTGACTTTTGAACTCTAATAATAATAAAAAACATATTATGGTAAAATCCTGACTACAAGTCAACCTGCGCAAACCCGCACTCATTAACCTTTTATGGGTTTGATTGGGTTTGTTCAGGCTCTATCCCTTCTTTTTATAATAAACATTTTGAAAGTTATTAAACTTTGCTACTATTAGAAAATATAGTCAATACGATTCAATAATTCTTTGGCAATAACCTATTAAAAAAAAAACTTTCGAAAAAATGTTGTTTCGACACAAATCTTTTGACAAAATGTATTTTCAAAATACCTAAAGTGTGTTTCAAAAAACAATCTTAAATAGATTTTTCGAAAAGATTTTGAAAATTCATACTTATAAGTCATACTAATCCATTCACATAGAACCCCTAAAAATAAAAGACACGTACCTTGCCCATCTAAGGTTGCCCCATCTCCATTAACGTTGACACCATTTCCTGAAATGACGACAAGAGGTCCAGCCCATTCATGGTGTTCGAATTTGATGGTCCCCTGGAAAGTCAAAGAGGTACCATCCTTTAATTTCATTTCCAGAGCTTTTCCAGCTGGAACAGTGATGCCGTTGATGACTATTTTGGTGCATTTGGAGACAGCGGTTTGGACGTTGTCGTACGAGGTAACTGTGCAGTCATCACCAAGAGGTGGCGAGTCACCAAGAGGTGACGAGGAGACAGCCCATAGAGTGGCCAAAAGAGCGATTGCGCAACACCGATACATTTCTGGACCTTTAACTTGAACGTATTCTCCCAATTTAGCTAGGATGTCGCTTTTATATTAATTAGAGATAGGCAACTTATGCATCAGGTATGGATAAAAACTATCAATAACAAGTATTTTGTTTTTAAACTAATAAGCTCCTTCAAGTAAAGTATTTTGCTCTTACGAAGATAACCGCTAACGTAAAAGAGGCGTTCCTAAATAGGCAAGGAATGTTTATTCATCGGTTTCTGTTATCTAATGAAAGTGTTCTATTTGAAGGTTGTTATTTTTTTGGTCCAGGATGTTCGTATTTTAAGTTAGCATGATCTCTTTTAATGGGTTTATATTAAAATAGATAATAATTACAAGGTGGGTCGCAATTTGTGAATTAATCGTAATATGGATTCATTGACAAAAAATACATAAACAAGAGTTTTTTCACGGAGTGGATTATTGGCACGTCAATAAACTAATAACATTTTTCTTTTCAACAAGATCAGCGCCCACCTTGTCGTGGAGTAGTAAAGAGTGTCCTAATAGATATTTCGGGATTTAAATTTTGCTCCATTTTTCAACAAACTAAACTAAACATTTTGTATTTTTCGTGTGTCACCTAGAGACCAGACAATTTAATTTATGGATCGTTTTACGATTTAAAAACTTCATTTTTCTAACAAGCCGCCACCCAGCCTACATAACTTGCTGTAAGTGAAGAACAACCCCCAGACTGGGAGATGGACTCTTAGAAAAGAAGATGTTAAAATAAAAAGCAGATTACCATTGACTAAATATATATATTTACGTAAAAAAAATTCATTAACAATAATTAGAAATTAATATTTCTGATCGCAGAATTTCAATTCTTAAAATAATAATATGCATAAAAAGTATAAAAATAACTATTTAAGGCATGGCAGATTATATTTTGATTGGTGTTAATTCATAAAAATACATGGAATATTGCCTTTGCTATCAGTATATTTCTGTGGCAGGAAAAGATGTATAAATGTTTGCCGGAGTTTCTCAGGAACTAACCATGAAACACGTATTATTCAGGCAGGAAACATAAGTAGATTGGAGGAGAAACATACTTGAACATTGTACACCAGTGCGTACCTCAACAAAAAAACTCTAGAATAACAATAAAAAAGCAATAAATAACGGCATATTATACATTGTTGAAGGTATCTTACCTCAAAGATATTTTGAGAGTTTTTGAATCAAAACAGGAATTTCTTGACGAAAATACAGGAACCTGAAGGTAGATAAAGGCATATTCTAATGAAAGAACTGAAATAAGAAACGAATTTTTAAAATATGACCACGAAGAAGCTGAATGGTTTGAAGTTTGAATCATATTTATCTCAGCGTCAGCAATATGTCATTATTAATAATACTCGTTCTGAGAGTAAAATGATGACCTCGGGAATCCCTCAAGGTCTGTGTTGGGCCCCTTACTGTTTTTGTTGTATGTCAACGATTTGCCTAACCTCGGTATAGCCGGCAGATTCACCATGTTTGTTGCTGACGATACAACTATTTTGTGGCATCATGGAAACTCTGCTCAGTTGGAGGAAACTATCAGAGAGGACTTCGCTAGGGTCGGGGAGTGGTGTAGTGCCAACTTAATTACACTGAATGTTTCTAAAACAAGTGTTATGTGCTTAAAATGTCAAATTAACAACATTAGAATGGATACTGAGACATTTTTAGGTGGGTCGGTGTCTTACAAATTTCTTGGACTACACATAGACTCAAAACTAAAATTCGATCAGCATATTTTTAATGTGTGTGTCAGGATGGCGAGAGGTTGCTATGCTCTAAGGTTGGTTTCAAGGGAGCTTAACATTTTAGTAGCACGGAATGTATACTTCGCTTTAATTGAATCACACTTACGATATGGTGTGTGCTTCTGGGTTCATGTGCAGATTATTTATTTAATATGGTTTTTGTACTGCAAAAGCGGGCTATTAGATACATGTGTAGGGCTAAGCCTAGAGACTCGTGCCGACCTCTTTTTTGTCTCATAAAATCTCAACATTGGCGGGTTTGTCCATACTGGAAACTGTATTCCTGGTACATAAGAAGTTTAAAAACACAATTATATTACCACCACCTTATGATTCTAGAACAAAATTTGTCACAACGCTGCCAATTCCATCTTCGACATTGGTTAAAAACTCTTTGATATACAGGGTGTAACATAAAGGTTGGGAATAAATTAAACGATAGATTCCTTAGTAAAAAATAATAGTTTTTTTTTCATATAAAATTATGCCCTACGGGATTTCGTTTCCTTACAGGGTGTTGAAAATGTTTAAAAAATTTTGTTTTTGTTTAATAACTTTCGGGCACCAGAAGATATGGAAATAAAATTTTAGCGGTAGCTTCATTTGGTAATGCCCTAGTAAAATTTAAATCATTGACTTGGTGGCCTACGCAGTGGCGTGCATACGAATATTGCCGTAGGGTTCTCCAAAGAAAAAAGTGCTACGCCACGATAAAAATATTTTTTTGTTAATTTTTTAGAATACGCATTTTGTTTTAAACAAAATTTCCCTCTTGCGTTTTCTTTGTATCTCTTGCCATTTTCCCGTAATTAAATTTTTTGTAAATACCAGTTTTTCCACTGCTTACATGGGAATGAATAGTAACTTTGAAATTTAAAATGTATTCACCAATAATAATTAACAAAACAACAAACAAAATTACAGAATGTGCTGAAAATGTTGTCCTCCAACTAGTGATGTAAGGATACGCATCCAAAAATCCATTGGATACGGATATTAAAAGAATCCGGATTATCCGTAACCGGCCGAGAACTTGAATACTGATTCGGAATCAAAATAAATCCACATCGGCTGGTTACTAATGCAAAGTGCAAAGAGAAAACGGAATCGACTGTAAGCGAACAACACGGTCTGCGATTTGGCATATTTGATCTTATGCTTTCTCTTTCTAATGACCTTTCCTAGAAAAAGATAGCATAGTTATCGGGTTAACGGGTATCATATGGGATGAGACCCATTGGTTAAACTAGGCCCGCCTCACCCGAACCGAATTCAAACGAGAACGAACGACGGTACCTTCCTATCCCTAACTTTCGACTTCGAATGATATGATACCGCATCGACCTACCTAGCCGTGCATCCGGATAGAAAATGTTTTAGTGTTGCATGCATACGTATACATGATCTGTAACCGCTTTCGCGCGGGTCAAGAAATGGATACGTACCTATTCGGATAATGGATACGGATATTAGCTGATTCCGATTCCGTAAGATTCGGATATCTAAAGAATACGGATATTTACAACACTACCTCCAACTTCTATACATTTTTCAATGCGTTTTCTCATGGATTCTCTAACTCGTCCAAAAATAACAGGCATCGCTCGAATTTGCTGACACCCCATTTCAACTCTTTGACGAAGAGTCTGTTCGTCAGGAATGGGAGTGGAATAAACTATGTTTTTTAAGTGCCCCCATAAATAATAATTCAATGGATCAAGGTCGGGCGAACGAGGAGGCCACGCTCTTGGTCCTCCACGCCCTATCCATTTATTTCGGTAAGTTTCATTAAGGTATTCTCTTACTTCTCGCCTAAAGTGAGCTGGGGCGCCATCATGCATGAACCACATGTGCTGGCGGGTTTCAATAGGGAGTTCTTCTAGTAAAGGTTGTAATTCATTTTGAAGAAAATCCAGATATGATAAGCCATCTACTATGGTCAGTTGGGTAGTATTACAGGTCCAATCAGAAAATCGCAAATTATTCCTGCCCAAACATTAATAGAAAATCGTTGCTGGTGCCGGGATTGTGTTATTCCATGAGGATTTTAATCAGCCCACAGATGGTTATTATGAAAATTAACTATACCATCTCTTGTAAACCCAGCTTCGTCGCTAAACAGATCGGATGAGTGAAATAAAAAGTTCTGATTACACATATTTAAAAACCAGGTACAAAATCTAAGGCATGGTGCATAATCCTCGGCACAAAGTGCCTGCACTCTTTGTAAATGGTATGGGTACAACGAATTATCATGCAGGATTCGTTGGACGGTCTTACTCCCTCCGTTCTTCCAATTCTTCTAGTACTATACCGTTACTATACATTTACTTTTGAGAATTATGACAGAAAGCCATTTTACACCGGGGAGATCAATTATGTCTCTCTCTCATGTTCTTTCCCTCTCATTTTTTTCTCTCTCGACTTCTTTCTCTCTCATACTCGTTAAATTTTTTATAGCTGGTACTGGTAGAAAGTTTGGTTATGCGAAAGATTAACATATTTTCTAGGCCTGTCCCATGATATAAGTTGTTTTTGCAGTGTAAAAATATACCTCAAAAGTTTATGTAAAGTATTTGCAGCTTAAATTCCTGTGTTATATGAATCTGGGACTGACTAACAACTATTGAAAAATTGCGCAAGGTACATATTTATTACATTACTTGGACCGGGCGTTATGGAATGAGTAACAGGAACATCGACCCGATATAAAGTTGAGAATAGTGGGTATTACCGACGATTTCTTTAGTTATTGAGAAAGTAGTGAAAATTGCGCCCTATAAACGTTTGGTTTCAGTTTAAAGCTGAAGCCACAGTGCCATTACAAAGTGTATCTATCCTTCTGGAACTAAGACTCAACTACAGTTAAAAATTGTGAAAACAATTTTTATCGCTTCTTTAACTTACACAAACATCACTGTTCGCAGGTAGGCTGTATTATAGATCCATTTTCATTATATATCGGAGAATAGGTAATATTTTTTAACCTTATTATAAATTGTTTATCTTAATAAAAATATTTACTTATTTTTGCAATTTTTTCTTTATTTAAATACTTTTCCTCCGATCCGTTTATTGCAAATTATAGGTTTGGGGAGGTATTATTACGTGGGTAGGAAATAGTTTTAAGTAGTATAAAATAAGAAGGTTAATGTGGCTATGCTGACACTGTTTTTGGTTTTTGCTTAATAAAAACGAGATTTTTGCAAATGCTGCTTGTGTTCAGTAAAAACAAAGATTTTTTGCTATAAAATCATAAAACTTACGTAAGTATTTTGTCAGGTTGGAAATTTATTTTTTATGACAATTCCTATTAAACTTTCACAAAAGGCAACCAGAAATACATACTTGCACAAACAAAGCCGCCTGTGATAAAATGTTTGATTATTCGTTTTTATTGGCAACAGCATCGTTTTTATTTGTCTTTTACTAATGCCCCTTTTGTTAACAAGGATAGAAAGAAATCGGATTCCGTTGGGATTTTATCAGGAAAAAAAAAAGAATTTTGCGATGACTAATCTTTCGTAGTACATAACCAGCAATACTTCCACAAACAAAGAATGTACGATACAAATTTGAACAACTTCATTTTTTATTTGTCTGTGTCTAATGCACTTTCGCCAACACGGATAGAAAGAAATCTGATTCCTCCGTGATTATCAGGGAAGAAAAGATGAATATTGTGATTGCAAAAATATGTTCTGGTGTAAACTGTCCATGGAACTGACCAATAGGGTGAATTCTTGTTCAATTGTTTTTCTGTCATCATTCTCAAAACCAAATGGATACCGTATAGATTCAGGATTCGCCTCAACAATCTGTAGAATTCGTTCGTCGCGCTGTATTGTTCTTACACTTTGACACTGCCCTCGTGAAGGAGACAGGCCGTCAGGTGCGCATCCATTTTCCGTGATCAGCTGATCGAACTGGGCGGTCAGTCGGTCGAACGAGACATTTTATAAACGTTTAGGTACCTGCGCGTCCTACTGTTTTTATTTAGTTTGGGGTTTTTTTGTATTAAATTTTGTGCTTACGCTAATATTTAATGACCTAAAAGTTACGTTGGGGCTATTATATCAGTTTTTGTGTTAATATTTGTGACTGTTGTTTTAAAAAATGCCACAAAGTTGTGTGCTCCGGGATGTAAATCAAACTATAATACCGGCGAATATGTTGCAAGTTTTTCTTTCCCAAACGACAAACAGAGGTGTGAATTGTGGCTGAAAAAGATCCCTAGAGATAATTTACAAGTAACCAAAAATACATCTATATGCATTAAACATTTTGATGAGAAATATTTAATTCGAGAACTCCGGGCGACTAGAAATGACCGTAAGTAAATTAGTGTTTTGGGTTAGGTTTTGATAAATTTATTACCCTAAAAATCATGCAAATTCTTTAATATTTCTGGTAGAATGAGTATTTTTTGGCACTATATATAAATATAAGGGCATATTTTACGTCTTTTTACTTCCTGTATGTACCCACATAACCAAAAAGCTGAGGTTAAATTACAGTCCTAGTTGATTTGGCATGTTTTGGGGCTATGTTTCTACGTATGAACTCTGCAAGAGTCGCATATTATATGCATAGGCTAACTAAAAACTGGTAAAATGGTAATTCTTCTAAGCTTAAGCATGTGTAGGTCTCGGTGTAGGTAGAAGTTTAGGAACTTAACTTTCATTGTAGGCATGTTTTGGGTCTACGTATCACATGTACATAAGTCACATCACTAATAACTGGTAAAATGGGAATTGTTCTATTTAGCTTAAGTAGGTGTAGGTACCAACTTAGGAAGGTAAGCTTATACAAAGGCATGTTTTGGGTCTACGTATCACCTCTACAGTAAAATTAAAACTAGGGTTGAGTACCGTTGAATTATACTATTTACTTGGTGCACGTAGCAGTTTAAGAAGGTAACCTCTTTATGTATGTAGGCATGTTTTGGGTCTAGGTACCAACTTCACATAGCTGATAGATATCTAACTCGGTATCTAAGATCTTTACAGAAATTCAAATCGATAAGTACCATATTATGACTGATGGTATGACATAGTTACGTTAAACAGTTTAAACACTTTTGGCAGCGATTACCTATTAAATATTCTTCGAAGGAATTCAAGGGTAAATACGAATGATTAATATTATGAGGGGGCCAAGGGAGTATGAAGGTGGACTAAGCCAGTATATACCATAATGTCAATGTCGTATAATGTAGAATGATGTGTACTTTTTAATTTTGAGTATCCATGTCTATTGTTAGTTTAGATAGGTAATATTTATTTAAATAAATAGCTGTATACGCCTCGAGATACGCCCTTACCTTGGTAACCTAGGTATATTTTTATTATTAATTTGTTATGGTTGTTTGTTAGGCTTCCTAATCGGCGATTGCTGTTTGGTGCAAAATATAATTTAATTAAAATAAAGTTGCATATTAATATTACATGTATTCCGGTAGTGGTATGTTTGATTCTTGTAGAGCTTTATGTAGAGTTTAATCAAGTAATGTACATTGTATTAATAACTATTTTTGATCATTTTATACGTTTAATCCATGTCATGTTGTGAAAATCATTTTTTAATATATTATAAGTAGTACTAACTTTGCTTGAACTATCCCAGAACTTTAACTATAAATTTTGCGTTCTAACCATTAACTATTTAATTTGTGCACTTCTTTAAAGGCATTAAATTTTTTTAGAGTAATTGTTTTAGTTTATTTATAACGATTCTTTTTATGTTTCAGCGGATTTAAGATAATGATTGCATTTCATTTTTATCATATAATATGTACCGCCTATTCGTGTGCCGTCACGATCCCTACATTACGGCCTGTCTCCTTCACGAGGGCAGTGACTTTGAGGTCTTTCGCTAAAGATACCCGGCTTAAACGAGCCGGTTTCACGCAAGCGAGCGCGAATTCTTGAAAAAGCCTTCCTATTCGGAACGTGTCGAGTTGGGAAACGTTCAACATACAGACGCACAGCTAACACAGTGTTCCCGTTTGCAAGGTCATAAATAAAATGCATATCTGCTAATTCTTCAATTGAGTAATCCATTTTTAACAGGTTTATTCCACAAAATAACCAAATTAAAAACTTCTAAGGGAAGTTAAATATCTTAATTAATAATGACGTTTTGTCAGAAAACATCGAGGTCAAAGCATACTCGATTACATTCATTAAGCAGTGGAAAAACTGGTATTTACAAAAGATTTAATTACGAGAAAATGGCAAGAGATACAAAGAAAACGCAACAGGGAAATTTTGTTTAAAACAAAATGCGTATTCTAAAAAATTAACAAAAAAATATTTTTATCATTGACGTAGCACTTTTTTCTTGGGAAAACCCTACGGCAATATTCGTATGCACGCCACTGCGTAAGCTACAAAGTCAATGTTTTAAATTTTACTAGGGCATTACCAAGTGAAGCTACGGCTAAAATTTTATTTCCATATCTTCTGGTGTTCGAAAGTTATTAAACAAAAACAATTTTTTTAACATTTTCAACACCCTGTAAGTTGGAAACGAAATCCCGTAGGGCATAACTTTATATATGAAAAAAAATATTTATATATGAATTAAAATTATTTTTTACTACGGAATCTACCGTTTAATTTCTTCCCAACCTTTATATTACACCCTGTCTAATGGTAGGAAACTTTGTAATCGCCTGCTGTTTCAGTTGAGACAAAGTGTTTGTGAACGAAGATTTAGCAGAGAAGTAAAGCAGCTTTTGGTTGGTAAGGCCTACTATAGTGTCGCGGAATTTTTTCATGATTGAAGCTTATGATTTTTTTTTAGTTATAACTTCAGTACATTGTTTAGTATTATGTTATATTTTATCTTATTTTGAAATGGTTGACGACATGTATTATATTCTGTTTTGATGGTGTTGGTTAGTCATCACTGCAATGAGTCTTCTGTAAATCATGGTGACTATTTTTGTTTTTTCCTTGTTTTGCGCGAATTAGCTATGTATTTGTATAGGTATTTTAAGTTAGCTTTGTTTATGAACGGTTGTCGTTTTAGAACAATAAAGCCTATTTGATTTGATTTGACTTGAACTCGCAATCTAATTCGAAAATTTGACGTTTCGGAATTCGGGATTGATTGTTGATTTAAAGTGCGTCAGTGTCAGTGCGTCCACGTAGTACTTGATCCAATAAAAATACCGCTAGAGAATGTGAACATGTTAAGGAAAATCAACGAACCTCAGTTCGTTGTCGATCTCAACATCTGAATATAACGAAAAGCTCTCTGCATCGAATTTTGACCAACGATCTGGCCTTGCACGCGTATAAAATTCAACTAATTGAAGATTTAAGGCCCCCAACTACGAGCATCGCCGTATGTTAGTTAATTCTGTCCTAAAAGTTATAAACTAGATGGGTAGACCACTTAATCGACCCCGTTCCAGAGGGCTCTATAATGTCGGCAATACCATCATTGTGATGCCCTAAAAATTTCGTGTTCCGGTTGGGTAAAATCCCAAATAATTAAGTTTATTTTAGTACCAATAGAAATATTTGTCCATACTATGAATTTTCGGACACCCTGTATACATACGTACAAATACCGACACGTATCAAATATATGCGATTTGCCTAAAATCCGACTTAATTAGGTTTATCTTGGTACTACCAGAAGTATTTGCCCTTACCAAGACTTTTCGGACACCCTGTATACATACACCCACACATGGCATTTTTGACCTGTATACTCATACACCTATACAAAAAAATTCAAATATATACGATTTGCTTAAAATCCGACTTAATTAAGATTACCTTCGAACATTCTAAGACTTTTCGGACACTCTTTATACATATATACATGCAGACACCCACACAAAATAATACAAACATTTTCTTAAAATCCGACTCAATTAATTTTATCTCCGTACAAATAGCAAAGATATTTGCCCATACAAAGAGTTTTCTGACACCCTACATACATACAAAGAAATCGCAATATATTTGCGATTTGCTAAAAATCCGATTCAATTAAGTTTACGTTCGTACTAATAGCAAAGATATTTACATATACTAAGACTTTTCGGGCACCCTGAGTACATACATACAAACACCCACATATAGAAATATAAATAATATAAACGATTTGCTTCAAATTAAGTTTATGCTCTGGTTTTAATTTAAATACGTCCCTGATTGTAATGCAATCCAAAACCTACAATAAACGTGTGTTGTCACACTTACACACCATCCTTGTTTAAATTATTCAGAAAAATCATTCGTTTAATTCCAGCCGTACTCATGTGGCAAGTATGCTTCATGTGACCTTGGACACCTTCCATAATTTTTTTGGGACCTGGATAAAGGAAAATTTTAAAACTCTTTAATTTTGCCCGTTACCGATGCAAATAATTATTTATAAGTGAAACGAAAAAATAAGCGATTTAAATCATTGGGAGGTATTCTTAGATATTCAGCGCATATATGTAATGAAGGCAGAAAGAACAACTTAATAATAAAATTAGTATTTAATAATGCCGGTTGAAAGTAGGATTTGTTAGAAAGAATAAAAAAAGTTTTTACCCCCTAAATACGCCCCTGGATTACTTATTCGAGATTAACTTTAAAGCTGATAATCCATGGGAAGAAATACAGTGATTCAAATGTACCGATGGCGAGGGCAAAAAATGGAAATTTAATCGTTGATTGTTCCCTTCCTATTAAGAATTGAAAAACTATGGATTCTATGTATTTTGACGGGCTTTTTCCGATCAGGTAATGGTATTTTGATTTGGTCCATTTTGACCCCCAAAAAAATTAAAAACCATGAAAAATTTGGGTCAAAAATTTAAATTTCCAGTTTTTCTGAAATAAATCCATTTTCCAGCCGTTTTAGGTATAGGTAATGTTTCAGAAAGAAAGTATTTGAGTTTCTAAAGTTTTTGGAATAATGCGTTTTTTTTGACCGATGTTTGGTTTTCGAGTTGTTAAGTACCAAAGAGGGGTCTGCAAACGGCAATTCTCGACCTAAAAAAATTCAAAAGAATTAGGTACTTCTCATTTTCCGATACTCACCAATTTCAATAGGGTTCGGAAGCTCCCGGTGCCCTACAATCCCCGAAAATTTAAACCGATTTAATTCACTTTTACGACCTGTATCGTGTATCATACGAAATCGCGGAAATTTCGAATTTGACGTTTAATAACTCCGAAACGAAGCACTGAATTTTTTGTCGAAGCTAGTTGCACCATCTCTCTATTATCCCAGAAAATTCGATGGCTCCCACTCTGACAGTCTTCGAGAAAAAAAATTTAAATGCTGAAAATGTCGAAATGGACGACACCAGAAGAACATTTTTCTGGCTAACGCAACGGCGCGGTATACAGACCGCTGGTGGGCGGTCTTAATAATGCAGAATTTTCCAATAAAATTATCTTATCTGACGACAGGGCCGGTTTTACCACTGGGCGCACTGGGCGCTTGCCTAGGGCCTCACAAAAAGCAAAAAAATTGAAAGCAAACAATTAAAAAATATACTAATCACCATAATAGGTATACTATTTTCTTAAAATAAAAAAATGTGATTGTAAATTCATAAATTAAATCGGGCATAAATTAGCATAAAAACTTTAACATTTTTTTTTAAATAGTGATCTTATAGAAGAAGATCGCATGATCGCAATCGTTCTATTGATACAATAAAGGAGGTGTACAAAAATGATATTAATGTGGATTACTTTCGGGACGAAATGTTGCATTTTTAGTGGTCCTTGCTAAAACTAGCAAGACGGAACACTTATGGAATCACTTCGGTGTCCGTCCGTCCGTCTGTCACATGCGATTTTCTCCGAAACTATTCGACGTAAAAATTTGGGCCGCACACTCTATCTCTGTAATAATAAATTTATTACAGAGATAGAGTGTGCGGCCCAATTATAGACGTGAAGTATAAAAAGTTGAATTTTGATTCTGGGGGTTAATTTCAGGGGTAAAGTGGGAAATGGAAAAAAAATCAAAGACATCGTGTAGGGTATCAGATGAAAGCTTATTGTAAATTACTCGGTCGATAAAATTGACAAACAATCAGTAAAAATTATAAATTTTGAGTCATATTAATAAGTCGTCGATAAAAGTAATAAACTATCAGTAATGTTAATAAATCGTCGGCAAGAGTAATAAACAAGCAGTAAAAACATTAGCTTCGTTCGCACAAGCAAATTGCCAACCGATTGGCAATTTTTCCTTGCGCATGCGTGGTTTTTGACTGGTTGCCAACTGATTGGAAATTTTGTACTCTGCGAACACGTTCTGTGGTGAACGGACTGCATATAACTCATCATCACTTGACGAACTAAAATTATTGTCTTCAAACATCTACAATAAGAAAATGCAGGGTAATTTCAATAGTAACATAAAATGCAAGTTTAAATTCACAAAGAGCACGAGTGCATGTGTTACAGCTGTTTAGTGACCAGACATTAAAAATTAATAAATTTAGCGTTTACACTTACTTTGATATTTCAAAATACACTCACACAAGGACTAAAATCTTAAAATACAGATTTAGACACGATACACCTGATTAGAGGTTATAGTTAATCAAAAAATCGTAATTGACAGTTTCGTAAAAGCCAACTGCGCAAGTCTCCAACTAAAAATTGTCTTTCAGTCAGCGAATTATTCTGTACAAACCGATCCCTAACTAACAGTTTGGCTTCTGCGAGCGCCGGATTTTCTCACAGCGGTTTGGGATAGTGATGTAAGGATACGTATCCAAAAATCCGTTGGATCCGAATATTAAAAGAATCCGGATTATCCGGAACCGGCCGAGAACTTGAATACGGATTCGGAATCAAAATAAATTCGCATCGGGTGGTTACTAATGCAAAGTGCAAAGAGAAAACGGAATCGGAATCGAGTGTAAGCGAACAACACGGTCTGCGATTTGGCATATTTGATATTGTGCTTTCTCTTTCTAATGACATTTCCTAAAAAAAGATGGCATAGTTATCGGGGTAACGGGTATCATATGAGATGAGACCCATTGGTTAAACTAGTCCCGCCTCACCCGAACCGAATTCAAACGAGAACGGCGCGACGCGGTGCCTTCTTGTCCCTAAACTTCGACTTCGACTGGTATGATACCGATACCGCATCGACCTAGGGATGCTGAAAAAATATCGATATATCAAATAAATGATATTTTTTGTTCGATATATCAATATTTTTAGACGATATTTTTTATACCGATATATCGGAATATCGATATTAAAATCTTACTATCGGATCCGATATTTTTCGCTAGCTTTAGTAGCTAGATGGTGAAAAGTAAGAGGCCATCGCAAGATAAGAAGAAGAAATTTACTGGCAATTCGGATTCGGACAATTTACAATACGAATCTCTGGCTGGACGTTGCTAGCCGACATTGAACTGCATAATGGAGTTCAATGCTAGCCGACGAGACGCCATTGTATTTTAGAATAGAAGATTTACGAATTTCGGTTCGTTTCGACTGTTTGTTGGACGCCATTTTGCAAAGCTCCAACGCCGCAAGCCAGTGTTGCCAAGCGGCGGACTTTAGTCCGATTTTCAGACTTTTTTTGAAGCTATGGACTTTTTTCGTACCTTGAAGAAATTCGGACTATTTCGGACTTTTATCACCCAACCCAACCAAACGAAAATAAGTAGCATCTAAAAATATTTGAGTTTGGGTTTCGGAACGTAGCTCGGATCGCAACAGTACCATGGAATACTAAACTTCATTTGATCTGTGTGTTTACATCTCTTTGTATTTCATGACACCATTAAAAATTAAAAGATATATATTATAATCTCGATCATCGAAAGTTGAAATGAAGCGTGTGGCAGCATCGCGCCACTAGCGAATTTATTGTTCCGACTGACTGTACGACTTACAAGTCCTGCACTGGCTAATCGTTATTGAAAACTTAATGATAATTTAGTTAAAAATTTGATACAGTTTTAGTGTATCTAACATGGACAGTTTTTGTGAGAACGAAATATCGATATATCGAAATATCGATATTTTTTACCGATATATCGAATACCCGATATAATATATTTTTAAAATAACGATATAATAAATATCGATATTTTTTCCCATATCAACATCCCTACATCGACCTACCTAGCCGTGTATCCGGATAGAAAATGTTTTAGTCTGTTGCATGCATACGTATACATGATCTGTAACCGCTTTCGCGCGGGTCAAGAAATGGATTCGAATTCGGATAATGGATACGGATATTAGCTGATTCCGATTCCGTATGATTCGGATATCTAATGAATACGGATATTTACAACACTAGTTTGGGATTTATCGTGTGCGAACGCTTTTAAACAAATGCGCATGCGTCGTCAGTTTGCTGACGGTTTCTGACCGTTGTGCGAACGAAGCTATTAATTGTTTGTAACATTATTAAATGGTCAGTAAAATTAATAAACAACCAGCAAAATTAATAAACAAGCAGTTAATAAATATATTCTCACTAATATTAGTAAGGTTGGTAAAAATAATAAATTGTCAGTAAAATTAATAAATGATCAGTAAAACAAGCCAGCAAAACCGCCCTATTCAAAGTATTCGAAGGGACTAAATTTATTATCAACTTCCAAAGTTAAACCGCCGAACAGATGGAGCAATAAAACTGCCTGATGGACGCGTATCAGGGGATGCCTGGTTAGACGAGAGGGTTTTCATAGATGATGGTCAAATATCGTTTTCTAGGAGGTGATAACGTGGTTTTGCACCTGTTCAATCCAGCGATGTTGTTCGGCAATCCGAGTATAGTCGCGTATCTACTATTACTCGTCCTAAAAATATTAGGTGTAGCGCGGTTAAAATAAAGCACACTTCATACCTTTATACCTTATTTTTGAATATTTTTACCGGCTACTGCGTACTGACCATTCATTAAAGTTTATTTACCACTGTAATAAAAATAGTGAAATAGAAATACTGAAAAAATTCTTATTTCATCTATCGAAAAATCTCTTTGAACAGACCAGATGTTATAAATATACTGATCGTTTTGCAATATTTTACTAATTTTTCATAATGTTATAATATACATAAGGCATTAAATAGGTACTGATCGATTTATTGCGACCCATTTATGATGTATTTTTTTTATGAATTTTTAAACATTTTTCGAGAAAACCCCTTAAAAATTGCTGTCCCCCACCCTTATTACCAAAAGGATCGCTTAGAAAAATAAAAAAAAAATCATGAATATTGAGAATTAGGTGTAGACGTGTAGATTGAGCCAAAGTTATCAGGATTAAAAATTCCAGCGTAATCAATTGTTATAAATAATTTAATTGTTTATTTCCTTATAACTGTTGAAACATTGGTTTTGGAGAAGTTTTTCGACAAAAAATATTTCTCACGATGTAAGGAACAACTTTTGTCCTTACACGTTTTTCAGAATTTTTAATTTGGCTCAGTAGAAATCAAAGCCACTCAGCTCCGCGCATAGGCGATGTGATATGGCGTTGGTGCCGTCGGCGGCGGGTAGCGCGGCAGATGGGCGAAGATCGGGCGGCCGAGGTTAGCTCAGGTTAAGTGGGGGCTGATGGCACTAATTGTGCAAGTAAAGCTTGCACTGAATTTTTTAAGTTATGCCAAATAAGAAAATATTGCTGATCCTTTTAGTATGTATAAAGTTATTAATGATGGTTTAAGATCGACATTTAATAACGTACAAATAATTTTAACGATATTTTCCTACGACCACCTATGAAAGTGAGTAAAAAAGCACGGTTAATTTGGCGAGAAAGTGCCTTATATCACACGCGTGTTGAAAAGTACACTTTACAACACGTGTGTTGAAAAGTACTTGTCAACATGACATTTAAATAGATGGATAGATGGTGCCGATTTCATTTAGTTTATTTTCAGCACACTTGATAAAAATACTAGTGTTGAAAGTGAGGGGTTTAAAAGACAGAAATTGAGGTTTTTTGTAAATATTTTTGTGGTCGTAGGAAAAATATTGTACATTACTCGTGTGAAAGTAATTTTCGCACACTCGTGGGATTATCGCACTCGGCTGTCGCCTCGTGCGACAACATTCCCACTCGTGTGAAAAATGTCACTTTCAACACTTGTTATGTAATATACTATTCTAACCCTGTCTGAGAGAATGCTTCTGGCGAACGTTCCTTTTCAGTTTTAAAAAAAAATTAAAAATTATCTAAGAAACAGTTTGTTAGAGGCTAAGACCTCATAGATCGTACCGAAGTTACCCCGGTTTACGGAACCTAACTTTGTATCGGAGTATGGACACTATAACAAAAAATATAAGAAAAATAAAGTTAATTTATAATATGCATTCTGAAATAAAATATGGACTATTTAAATAACATAACACATTGTAATTTTTTAAAGTTTCGTAATTAAAACTTTTTTTTTCTATTTTTGTGTAAAATTATACAGTTGAATGTAGAAAAAATTAAATTATGGAACAGAGAATAATTAAAAGAATTTAATACCGGAAAATCCAATCCGAAATCAGGCTTTTACGGGATATTTCTGTGGTACATTAGGAACAAATTAGTTGAGAGTCAACAATTATGTAGAGATTAAATCAAGAATGTATATTTATTAAAGGAAAAATAAAATTTTCTCACTTTATTACTATTTTTAGCAATAAATCTTTTTCCTTTTCAGTATAAGTGCATGTAATGTATAAATGTGCGTCCAAAAACACACATTTACATATCAAAACAAACACAAGGCAGGTTAGGTACAATCTTTTACACTTGGCAGCTACAGGATCGCTTCCGAATGTGAACGTCGATGATAAGCTATTCTTTCAAAGGCAGGCCTTTGACAGCTTTAGCTAAATCTAGGGTAACTTGACAAAAATTTAAAACTATATTAAAATTTAGGGCCGCCCTAAATTCGTCCCCGAGCAAGGGATAAATTTACAAGTTGTTATTCCCACAAATTTTTAGATCAGCGTTAAAAGGTGAGGTTAGGAGTTGTGAAATACGTTCTCGGACAGGTTTGCTCAGTTTTAGGTTTAAGCAGTATTTTTTCAAAAATTTTTATCCATCTTTGTTGAGTTTTTTACTGTCAGGTCATAATAACACAGAAGGTCTACTTCCTTGTCAGGTAGTAATAACGTTCTCGGACAGGATTGCTCAGTTTTCGCTTTCATCAGTATCTTAGTTAATAACGACTTCCAATGAAAAAAATCCGACAGAAAAGTTTATGAGGCTCGCCCACTAACAGATTTAATTGAAATATGGGGACGAGTTTAGTTCCTTATTTTTGTCGACCTGCACTGCTCGGGGACGAATTTAGTGATACTTTTCCAGGTAGGAAATTAACCAAAAAATTAGATCTCAATTTAGTGACGAGTTTAGGTACGTCCAAAATTTAGCAGGGTACTAATTAATCCCTGTTGTGTTATTTTAAACAACAATAATACATACTGTAACGTTATAGTTAGTATGACAGCCTAATTCTTCATTAAATAACATTTTAAATGGTGTGTCATATGTTTTGGCTGAAAAAAAAAATAGAGTTGCTTTGGGGTGAAAGGTTAAAATACCCCTTAAGTAAATAAGGCAAAGAAGATAAAGTCTGAGTATTTGAAATTGTTAAATTTTGTGCTATTCTGAAAAGCAAACAACAAAAAAACTTTGTTGCCTTGCCTTGTTAGAGGGCAGTAAGCCAGCATATCATAGCCGGGTATTTTACTTTTTTAATTGAGCTGATTACTTAGGTAGGGAGTTGAAAAAGCAAAAATGTGGCCTCCGACACTGGTACATTAGCCTTAAGGAAATTTATGTGGTGATAACTGTCGGGCGTTACTTTGAAGTGTTTTTATTCATTTTGACGTAGTAAAAATGTAACAATTTAAAATGGATGAACTTTACCCGTGTGTACATTTTTCCAAGCGATTCTGCATTTTTTATTTAAATAAACTATTTTTGAATTACTTGAGGTGGATGGTGGATAATTCTCGTTGACACATCTTGAATGTCCGTAGTAATAAAATCAATAGTCCCTATAAAAAACGTATATTTAAAACAGGATTTTTATAAATTAACAGGTGAAGCCAGAAGGTGTAAAGTTGCATGAGTTTGATTTCTTTCCATTGCTTATGGATACACTAGACCATGGCCAATTGCTACAACCACCGCTTCCGCAGAGAATGTATACGGGCATGCTGTTTTTATCGCCAGACATAGATCCAGTTACTGAATGTAAAACCAAGTTCTTGATTGGAATGTTTCCTTTGGGATCTACAAATAAGCGGCTGCTTTCGTAGTCTTGTTGGACGTTAATCCCGAATTTGCGAATACCTTAAAATTAAAAGTAATATTAGGAAGAGTTGCAAATTGCAAATTCCCAAATTCAATGGGCTCGTTTGGTCACTTCACGTTTTCAATAAATACGTTATTGCACAATTAAACAATCGAAACATGCACACAAAATACTAGGTCGGTTGGACGGACAGAAACAAAAATATTAAGGTTCAAAATTCGACCAAATTTTAAAAATTCAGGTTCCCACCCGACATCATCCCACGAAAAACAACTGAACAGAAACAGAATAATATTACATTTTTCCTTCGTAATTTTTCCAGCTAATTTCATATTTTTGGCATTGTCCTAGACAAAACCTAAAAACTTGACATTTCCGTATTTCTCAGTCAACTTGCCCATCTCCTCAGGAATACTAGAAACCAGGTAGTTATTAACTGTATAGTCACTACACCATCACCGCTACTAGTAGCTTCTATTGAAACTAAGGTGCACAGGCATACAGGCCAGTATATACTGGCTGTATATACTAGGCTATTACCCACTATGTCATCTTTGTTTTAATTTAAAGTACCCCTAGGTGAATAAACCTTTATTCATGATCTGTTTATTATCCATTTTGCAATATCACCAAAGTTTCCAATAATTCTAATATTTCCGTTATCCCTTTACAAATTTCCATTTCCATGGAAATATTTCCATTAACAACACTAGCCATATCTGATTGCTATTTTAATAATAAATTTGTTCAGGAAAAATTATTATATTTTGGGGATAAGATTTGCAAGTACTTTTGTATTGTGAAATTGATGAACGAATGAATTTGACTCTCAGAAAATAGCTGGACTTAAAAGTTTACCTACTTCTTCAAAACATATAAGGTTTTCTTCATATATTAATATTATTGATCTTAGCTTTGCGTTTTGACTGATTTACAGCGTCATTAGTGGGCCTGGTTGGATGAACGAAATGTTGTGGCATACTTTTGCCTTAAAATAATCCTTTTTGGGCATAATACTGGGTGACGGGAGTATCAGTGCAATCATTTTAAGAAGTTATAGCGTGGGCATAAGAAAACAAAAGAGTTGTTATTACACCCGTACTCTTTTTACGCTGTATGAGTAAAATTTAATGTGAACTTTGCTTTTAACTTGACCCAATAAACACTAATATCTTGGTTTTTTAACACGTTGCCAAAATTTCAGATAGGGGACTTTTTCGACTTGTTCAATTTAAATGTGATAATTTTTTATGTAAATTAAAACAAAATACCTGAAAGTTTGATGTCCTTGTATGTGACGTCAGTTATCGAGCCAGTTCCCGCATCTGGGTGAGTTTTAATATGAATTCCATTGTCGGAATTTGTAACGGTGCAGCCGCTAAAAGTGACGTTTTTGACGGTATTAACAGATCCACTAGATGTACTTTGTCCTACTGATAAACTGAGTCCGTGGCCTCCACTGCAAGTAAGGTTATGTATCAAAAAGTTAGATCCTTGGTTTATGGCAACACAGTCGTCTTGATTCTTAATCACGGAGTTTTCAATTGTGATATCGTTTGAGCTGGAGATGTCGAATCCGTCAGTATTGTGACCTAAAGCGCCCTGAAAAGTTGTAAAGTTTTAAAACCCTGATACAAGAATATTATGTTAAAGATTGAAGAATGCTTCAACTAAATATTATAAGAGCCAATATTCATTAACACTAATTTTTCACTTTAGAGAATATTCCCGCATAAAGTATGAGCAAATAGAACATTTGTGTTGCGAAATCCATCCTTATATATATATATATATATATATATATATATATATATATATATATATATATATATATATATATATATATATATATATATATATATATATATATTAAATGTAAATGCGAAGATTTACTTCTTCGCTAGTGCAGCGAGAAGGCCGTGAATGAAAAATAAAAATAATGAGGACTATTTTTGATTCTGGTCTGGGTGACCTCCTGCTATCGATTTCTGGGCACTTACCCATCAGCGGGCAGGCTTACACCCAGGGTGGCTGAAGAGCAGACCACGTTTTGACCAAAATCAAAGAGAGTCCTTATATCCAAAATGTTCGGAAAGGATGGGTACATCTTACCCACATCTTTTTCCTTTCCATCTTCTTCAGAAACATTTACTGCTTGAAAGAAAATCCCCGGCAAGTTTCTCCAAACATATTATAAAAATGGACATACAGTTTTTTTGCTTCCTGCATTAGTTTAATTAAAAGCAAATAATTTAAAAGTAAAACAAACACGTCCTTTTAAAAACATTGAAGTATGGACTACACATAAGTTAAAACTCCAGTTTTAACTTAAAGTACATAGTTTTATTATCACAAAATACATTATGCAAATTTCATTCCTAAAAGGAAATCATTTATAAAATATTTAATTTCACAAAGTAAAGTAAAATTACAAATTAAAAATACAGATTATATGCCGAAATATTATGCGTCACCAATTAGCGTCAGTTTTTACGTTATATGTCCTGTAAATCTGTCACGCTTGGCTATACAAGTCAATTGCTGACGGAATCGCATAACTTGTTATTGAAAATGCGGCAAGAATAAACGCAAGCCAGCATTTACTTACGGTCATTTCCTTGTGAATCTTCCAACAATAAACAAGCATTTTGTGTAGTACGTTGTTAGTTTGATAAATTTTGTGTTTTATAAAAAAAGTGAGTATATTATTTAATTTTGTCTACGTGCAGACTTTGTAATATTAGTTTCGAAACAATAAGCAATGTTTTTGTATAATATGTTTTAATATGTTTGTTGTGAAATGTGTTTCAGATGTTTAAATCTAAATGCTAAATGATATTATGGGTTGCCTATACGTTGTCACGAATGTCAAATAACGAGCATTCTTTTAAGTATTATATTTAAGTAGTTAGTGGAACGTTTTTTTTTCATTAGTAGCTATACCTGCTGTTTTGTTAGTATTGTATAAGTGTGTTCCTTTTTGAGGGAAGTGAATTTTACAGAGATTTTACTTTTAAAGTAACAAAAATGTTAGATTTCAGTTTTTAATGGCGCGGATAGACAAATACAGTAAAATCTTTTAAATATTGTGTTTAATTCGTTAGTGGAACCTATAAAATTCATGGGTGTACTGTGTTCTCAGTGCTGTTTGGTACATTGGCATTTTCAAAAGAGGTGAATTTTCAAGGAATTTTAACTACAGAGGTAAAAATAGCATTATTTCTTATGCTGCCTTGCTGCATAGAAAACAATTACGATAGAATTGGCAACTAATTCAGTAAGTATCATGTATTTTTTGCCAGTGGCGGGTACCGCTAATTAGTGAAGGTTTAAGGGCCTATTTTCAGCTTATTATTGCAAAGCGCCATTTATGCATTTTTTTTTCTTCAATTTGAATTCATACCAGATATGCAGTGAATTTCATAACACCCTGTATTACTTACTGAATCACCAGCGGATACATCAATGGTAAATTCATTCAGAACAGTGTTACTGGCACTATTAACTGATACGCATTGTATTGGGCAGTTCAAGAGTTTGATGTGACTGAACTTGGAATTTCCTGTGGTTTTAATTCTAAAGAATTTTGGTTTTCCACTGCCTGCTGTCCCGTCCCAGTATTTTGCACCTACAGAGAGAAGAGTGATATAGTGACAATGGTAAAAATGTATCTTAAGCAATGGACTAAATATAACTGTAAAAACTGATGATAAGGCAATTTTGCTCTGTGATAAAACTGCTTTTCTGGGCTTATCTCAGTTTAACTGGGTTGTGAATGGTCACTGTGCTATTTTTGACGTCTGTTTTACCAACATTGACATCGAACTAACTGTAGCAAGGGACAGTTTAGTAACGTGTGATCCTTATCTCCCAGCACATGAACCACCTATTGGTTCTAGTAACTTGAATTACTTAAATCCTGCAAATCACTTGTACTACAATTTTGAGCGGGTTAATTTTTTTTATCCTCCGAGAGCCCACGAAGGCCGAAGTCTAAGAACTATGTACCGTGAGTGTACTGGATAAATCCGATTCACACATCTAGAGCTGGAACCATCCGTAGGGATTTCACCAGCCCTTTAAGAGGATGCGTGGGGTGGTACCACCTCGGTCGAGGAAGAATCCCTCTACCACCTTCCAACAATTAACCATTACAAAATATCCATGGCCGAAGCGGGATTCGAACCCGCGACCTCCCGGTTGCAAAGCTGGCGCCGTACCAACTCGGCCACCGGAGACCCCGAATTCGTTCAAGTGAACAATTTTTTCTTTTCGTATGACTGTCAGTTTTAAATGATAATATAGGAGTTACTGTAAACAACTTTTATTTTATTATCTATCTGTTGTGATATATTTGTACCCCTGAACGTGAACGCACCCAGGATTGTGCCTTGGGGTGGGGGGCTGAATAGTGCAATTCGTTGGATTTCTTCAAACTAGTAGTGTACTTTTTTAATTTTTGTGTGTCCAGGATGTTGGTCTGGGGAGGGGGGCTGCAGCTCCCCAGACCCCCCCTGGGTGCGCCACTGCCTCTGAAACGATGTTACTTTGGCAATAGATCTCCAGTCGGGTTCTTACAAGAACTGAAAAATCTTATATTTTAAAAGGAAAACGCACACAAGAGATACAAACAGTAAAACAATCAAGAACATTACAATACTTTTCTTCAGCTACGAAGGCAATGTTAGAACCTAACAAAAAAATGTTATCAGCGGTTTATCAGCAGCGCCGAAAATGCCATCACAGAGAATCCTAATTTTTTCTGGAGAGTTATTCGCTCTAAATCCAATCAGGGTGCAATTCGAAAGGAAATGCACCTTGATTCACACAAAGCTGATCATGGTTCTGACATGGGATTTCATTTCATCAGTTTAAGTAAGTGGAAAAATTGTTATTATTAATAGATAAGATATAACTTTGTCAACATGTCTCTTTGTGATAATAAAGTATTTTTTTATAGAAATGCCAACAATTTACTTTATTTAACATCACTTTATTTTTACAGAATAGTGACGGCAGTGTCGTAGTACTACTACATTTTCAATTTTTTTAAAACTTTTTGTAGGTTCGTAGAACGTAACGCAATAATTGAAAATATAATATCCTTTAAAATTACATCATGGTGAGAGTCTGTATTTGACAACATTGACTAACCTGTAGGTACCGACGTTTATTTCCAGTTTTTCCAAAGATTGATAATGTAGTAGTACAACGAAATTGCAGTAACTATTCTGTAAAAATAAAGTGATTTTAAACAAAGTAAATTGTTTACATTGCTATAAAAATGCAATATCACAAAGTAACAGACTACTCAATATAAGTATTTTTTTATTTCATTTGATTTGAAGTGAGGCGAGATTTCAAAAATATACATAGTATATTTCTGTTAGTTTAAACAAAAGAATATTTTTTTATCAGGTGGGATACGATTCCGATCACCAGCAAAAAGTTTATCCAAAACCCTAATGACCAAAAAGCTGATATCTCGCAAGCAGGTAGCCATTACCAGAAAGGGGTGTATCAGTACCTTGGCGATCTCCATCTCCACCTGGAGGAAACGCTACCCCCAATTTAAATTCCAAATAAAATGCTGACTAAATGGCGAAAGCGCTTGATTTGGTCCGTAAACCCACTTAATTTTTAATTCGTCCAGATATGTTTCGGGCATATTTGCGTTATATACGCTTGCGTAAATATTAAAAACATTAACATTGCAAAGTCCAGATCTCGAATTAGATGGCGGCTACCCCAAACTTACTAATTCTTTAACCTTTTGAAATGTTTTTGCTTAAACAATAAAATAAAGAGGCTACCTAAACTACACTTACAAAAAATTGTAAATGTAAAAGTACCTATTTAAGATACCGCTGCTTTTGTCGCTCTTTAGGATGTGAAGTACCTAATTTTATATTAAGTGGGTACTAACAGAAATAAACATCGGTACCTACAATTTAGTCAATGTTGTCAAATACAGACTCCCACCATGATGTAATTTTAGAGGATATTATATTTTCAATTATTGCGTGTCGTTCTACGAACCTACGAAAAGTTTTTATAAAAACAAATTTTGAAAATTATTTTATTAAAACTGTATAAATATATTTTGCCGAAAGCAAAATTATTTGGAAATACCTACATTCGTTCTAGAATACAGTTTTTCTAAAATTTGCTTTTTAACTCTGACATATTAAATATGTTAATAAAAAACACAGGATAAGATCCTGAGTAAATAAGTAAACTCGCACTGATTTGGTTTGGTTAGGTTTGTTCAGGCTCATTTCTATCTTTTTTAATTAACATTTTGCAAACTATTACACTTTGTTACTTATAAAAATAATCAATATTATGATCAAATAATTTAAAATTTTTTTCGAAATAACCTGTTTAGGAAAAAATAACTTTCTAAAAAATGTTGTTTCGAAACAGATCTTTTGAAAATGATATTTTCGAAAAAATGTAGCTTCGAAAAAGATCTGAAGTGGATTTTTCGAAAATATTTTGTAAATCCATACTTAGTAGCCATACTATTACCACAGAAAACATATTTCTGTGCTATTACATACTACAGAATCCCTAAAAGTAAAAGTCACGTACCTTGCCCATCTAAGGTGGCCCCATTTCCATTAACGTTGACACCTTTTCCTGAAATCACGACAAGAGGTCCAGGCCATTCATGGTGTTCGAATTTGATGGTCCCCTGGAAAGTCAAAGAAGTACCATCTTTCAAGCTCATTTCCAGACCTTTTCCAGCAGGAACAGTGATGCCGTTGATGACTATTTTGGTACATTTGGAGACAGCAGTTTGCACTTTGTCATAAGAGGTAACTGTGCAATCATCACCAAGAGGTGGCGAATCATCAAGAGGTGACGAGGAAACAGCCCACACAGTGGACAAAAGAGCGATTGCGTAATACAGATACATTTCTGGACCTCTAACTTATACGTATGCTCCCAATTTAGCTAGGATGTAGTTTTTATATTAATTAGAGGTAGGTAAAAAAAAATGATAACAAGTTTTTTTTATAAATTGACATTCTCATTCAAATAAATTAATTTCCTCTTAAAAAGATAACCGCTAATGTAAAAGAGGCGTTTCTAAATCGAAAATGATTTTTTCATTCATTTACCGATTCCTGTTATCCACTGAAATTGTTTTATTTAAGGTTGTTATTTTTTAAGTCCAGGATTTTCGTATTTTAAGTTAGCATGATCTATTTTAATGGGCGTATATTAAAGTAAAAAATTTTTTTATTATACTTCTTTGAAAACACCTTATTTTCATCTGTTTTAGTAATAATGTAAGATGGGCTTTTTCGGGCTAGCGCACGGAAAGAGCGCACGGAAAAAATTTTCCTGGTCTCCAGTTCTTTCAGTGTGCTGAATGAAGATACCGACTATTTTTTGGCTTTAAAATAGAAATATAGGTATAGGAAAATAAACTAAACTCAAGAAAGTCTATATGCTATCTGATATTTAATATGTACCTATTTTGTATTTTATTTCGTAAATATTTGAATATTTAGATGAATTTCTGAAATATTTTTTGACGTTTTGTCAATCTTATCTGACATAGACAAATTTAAATCACCTATTAAAGGATTTGAAAGTTACCATGAAAACGCATCATACCTGCCAAAGACCATATTGTCAGCGTTGTTAATTTTCTGTCAATTAAATTCATTCTAATAAAATGTTCTCTCAACCTGAAAAAGTGGCATCTTTCATTATTAATAGTTAATTTTTAATTACTCTAGTAGTTTTTTTTTTAAATTCCGATAACAGTTGTGAAAATAAAAATATTCCAAGTTTATTTTGTATGTATGTATTTTTTTATGTTATATTTTGTTTTATGTTATCGTTTTCAAAGAAGTATAATAAAAAATATCGTTCATTACACGTCCAGAAATGGATTTTCCGTGCTTGCTTGACTTCCCGTGTTCGGCTGCGCCTCACACGAGAATTTGTCAAGCGCGCACAGAAAAATCCTTTTTTCCGGACTGGTAATGAAATATACTATTACATGCTGGGTAGAAATTTGTGTATTAATCGTAAGATGGATCAATTGTAGATGGAATGCGGAGCAGGTTATTGGCACGTCAATAAAAAATTAAAGATTTCCTTTGCAACAAGGTCAGTGACCAATAGTGAATTAGTAAAGGGTGTCCCAATAGGTATTTCGGGATTAAAATTTTGCGCCATTTTTCCATATACGTATTACTACTATATAGCGATCGACGAAAAAATGATGAAGCAAAGACGTAGCCTTTGGAAACAATTGCTAACCAATCACATGCCGTACTGAACATCTCTCATAAACAACCACGTGATTTGTCCAGCCAGTGAACTCAATCCTACGTACCGCCCAGCTAATTAAAACACGAAATATGACCACATGGCCGCTGGCGCCTGTCATATTCAAAAGTTCAAATTTGAATCTGACAAGCCTTCGATTTCACCGTAGCGTTATTTTGTGAATAATGTAATAATCTTTAATGTAACTTATAATAAAATATCAGGTAAACCAGTAAGTATAAATTACTGTATACTTTAAAGTACCTACAATATTGAAATAGAGTTAATAATATTTTAGATAGAAAATGAGATCTTGTTTCGCATGTCGACGGTCAGCTGAGAAAGACAAAGTGATTTTGCATAAGTAGGTACTTAATTATTTAAGATTATGATTTTAGTTATAAGGTATTATATAAAAATTAATAATTACAATAAATTATACTTACCTATTTTGAGTTTTAATTCGAGATTTCCAAACGATGCCTCGCTCTATTTACATAATGTTCTTACCCGTTTTGCCCCAAAATCTCAAATTGTTATTAAACATGATGTATTCCCTCTTCAGCAGTTTACATTCTTGTGAAGACTATCCGCCGCTGAAACTACAAGTAATTTTTTCACTTCTTGCTGCTTAAAGCTTGCATTATCGGTACATTAGCTATATAGCTATGCTATTATCGTAGATAGGATAATAATTACCTTTTAATCCACTTTTCACAAATAAAAACACATTTCCTTTACTTTTCAAAGGTAGAAAGACGAAAGGAAACCGACAAGCTCGCATTTTAAACTGCTGTCAGAACCGACAGTGACAGTTCCGTCAAAAGTTCTGCTACATCACATGGTACAGCACCAAACATCTTTGCGTCAAATTTTAACAGGGAGTAGATTGGATGCTAACAATATAGTACTAATACGTATATGCATTTTTCAATTATATTTTGCATGTGTCATCTAGAGACCCGGTAATTTAATTATGGAACGTTTTATGATGGAAAAACTTGTTAGAATTGTTTAAACTTACTACGAAATTTTTAGTTTTTGTGTGAAAAGTTTTCGTAAACTCCGTTTAATTTTTGGGCGTCATCATGTGTCAAATGAGAACGCAATTCGCAATCATATTTGAAAATTTGAGGTTTCCGGATCATTTGTTGATTGAAGGTGGCATTTTTTAATCGCGTCCATGGTGGCTAACTTAATTTAATTTTGACACGACTTTTCGGCTTTAAAATTTTAACAATAACATTATGAGTATATTAAGTATATGTATATTTATAGTATAACATTATGAGTATATTAAGTATATGTATATTTGTATCCTGCAAGCAATTTTCAGTCAATTATTTAAAGTTTCAACGGGTATAATGATTTCATTCAGAAGAGTAATATTTTAAGAGATCTATAGTGTCATTTTTTCTGTCACTAGGATCTCAATATTATTTTTAAATACCGTTTTCCTAAAATAAATCATGGAATCAATCTTGGAACTTTTATTAGTACTTTAAAAGATACCCATAGAATATTAATCTATTTAATTTTATATCTATATATAATCTATATTGTGAAAATATTCATTCAACTGAAATATAAAGCAACAAATTATACTAAAATAAAATTAAGTTGGCTGTAAATGGGTGTGGTCGGCAAATGCAGCCTTAAAGGTGCCAGGAGTGGCACTCTGTATGAAAAATAGCGATAGCGATCGGGCTCTCCTTGCAAATTCCTACTCTGTATCACCGTTCGGTATGTTTCGAAGTGTGTGTGTCCAACAGGGCCCTGAAACTTTAAATACGGATTATCGCAGCTGCCACTTGTCACATTTTAGTTAGCGAACATGTCGGTGAGGGACTACTTCCATTCGACATGCGACAGATCGTCAAAATTAGACCAATCAGGTTATTTTATTCTCGGTTGTCTCGCCTTTGTCTTTTCCGTCAGCCATTTTATATTTTCTTGAAAAGATGAAAATTATGTTATGTGTGATTTTAGTCACAACTCATCGGCTTAAAAAAGCAAATTAGGGCTTTATTACTTTTCCAGGTAAGTGTTCTTTTGTATTAAAGGCAAATATATCCTATTATCACTACATATCTTGAAACATGGTATTCTGTTAAATAGTTTAGTAAACAAACATTTTTCTAGGTATTTTAAATTTTAAATTGTACGTGTAGTTTATTTAAAATATAGTTTTTTCGTTTTTTGTTATTTTAAAGAGCAGTAATCAGCAAGTCTGTCCAGGCCCGCGCCGTACATAAGGGCCTTTGCACGTAACTTAACTTTTTAAAATGCATAGAAATGATTTCCAAATTCGACCCGATTATGTCAGAACATACAAAACGCTCTCAAATAAAAGATCACAAAAACTATCTCGGGGATAAAATACAAAATGAAGTAATCAACTTGATCGGTGAAAATATCAAATCCAAAATTTTAGAACTAACTAAAAAGGCAAAATATTATTCCATATTATTAGACTGCACTCCTGACTCTAGTCACCAAGAACAAATTTCAGTTTGTATAAGATTTGTTAATTTAAAGAACACGGGAATTAGTATAGAAGAACATTTTTTATTATTTTGTCCTATAGATGATGTGTCGGGTGAAGGCTTAACAAAGTTTCTTTTGTCGGCGTTAGAGAAAGAAGGCTTAAATATCAACGACATGCGGGGTCAGGGTTACGACAATGGGGCAAATATGCGTGGTAGGCATAATGGTTTACAAAAAAAAATTTTGGATTTGAATCCGCGAGCTTTCCTTGTTCCTTGTTGCAATCATAGCCTAAATTTAGTCGTCAATGATGCCGCAAAATCGAATACTTTGAGCATCAATTTTTTTTCTTTAGTTCAAGAACTGTTTGTATTTTTTTCAGCTTCTACTAAACGCTGGTCAATTCTGAAATCTAATTTATCTAATGTAACAAATTTGACTTTAAAACCTTTATCGGATACTCGATGGTCTAGTAGAATAGACGCAATAACTCCTTTAAGGTATCAACTTGGGGAGGTTTATGATGCTCTGTTTGAAATAAGCGAAGGAAACTTTGAAAATAACGTAAAAAATTTGGCTGCATCGTTGGCCAAAAAATTGCAAAATTTTGAGTTCATTTGCATTCTTATATTGTGGTATAATATTTTAAGTAAAGTTAACATTGTTAGTAAAATTATTCAAAAACCGAACTTTGATGTTGCTCAGTGTTATAATCATTTAAATAATTTGAATAATTTTTTGAAAGCTTACCACTCTGATAAAGGTTTTAATGATCTTTTGATTGATGCTAAAGAAATAGCATCCAGCTTAGAGATAGAACCTAAATTCAAAAAACAAAGAGGTCTAAAACCGCGCAAAATAAAAAAAAACATTTTGATTATGAATGTGACGATGAACCGATCCAGGACGAAACTTTAAAGTTCAAAGTTGATTGTTTTTCTAATGCTCTAGATGTAATCATAACATCAGTGGATGAAAGATTCAAATTACTTTCTTCTTACTCTAATAATTTCGCGTTTTTATGGAATATTGATAAATTTAAAAATTATTCTGAAAACGAACAATTAGAATTATGTCAAAAAGTAGAAAATTTATTAAATGACAAAACTCGCAATGAACGAGACATAACTGCCGTGGAACTTGTTAAAGAATTGCAATATTTACAAAATTTTGATGAAAAAGTTATTACGTCTCCAGAAGAAACTTTAAATTATATAACAATTAACAACTTAGCGGATTCTTTTCCTAATACGAGCATAATACTTCGTATTTTATTAACAATGCCGGTTTCGGTTGCTACCGCAGAACGATCCTTTTCAAAACTCAAAATAATAAAAAATTATTTAAGATCGACCATGGGGCAAAACCGACTAAGTAATCTTGCTATCATTTCAATAGAATCGGACCAGCTAAAAGAATTAGACACCGAAGATTTAATTAAACAATTTGCAAAAATTAAAGCACGAAAAGCTCAATTCACTTAGCTAAAATATTAATAACAATACCTAATACCTCGATATTAACCTTAAAAAGGTGACATGTTGCATTATTAAAATAATATATTGTTTTGTTTTTATTTGTCGATCAGTTTCGTCCTGTGATATATAAACGAGTATTTTTTATGTTTTAAATATTTTTTTTATTTCTTGTGCTTTTGTATCATATATTA
Organism: Philopedon plagiatum; assembly: GCA_963971165.1. Taxonomy (NCBI): domain Eukaryota; kingdom Metazoa; phylum Arthropoda; class Insecta; order Coleoptera; family Curculionidae; genus Philopedon; species Philopedon plagiatum. The sequence continues at coordinate 9,911,482 of OZ020192.1, forward strand.
CATTTGAAACTAAAATACAAAAATTTTGAGTTGTAATACTGTTAGAATATATTTCTGTTTTCTATAACTTTATAATTATGTTATGTATCTCAATGAGAAAATACTTGTATGGCTTGTACTTGTAAAATATAAAAATAAATTTATGAATATACTTTTTAAAATTATTGTTCAATAGTGGATAATAATACCTAACTTAACCCGTATCTGTACTCACATATGAACGTTGAACGAATTTGGGGCGTTATTTTAAATTTGCACAAGGGCGCCAAAAGTGCTAGGCGCGGGCCTGAGTCTGTCAACAAAATATACTTTGAGCATTTAAAATAATACACACCCCAATGTATTTCCAATAAATATGTTCCAAAGACTAGGCTAATATTAATAATTCATTTATTTATTATATGGTTTATTTAAGTGAACATGGTTTCGTAATAATAAAATAAATGATGAAAGTTGGCAATAGTGAATTTGGCCATTTCTGTTTTGTGGTCTTTGTGTCATAAAGAATGATTTTAATCAAACTTATTTTTATTGTAGATGTAAATAGACAAATCAGATATTGTAGTTTGGTAAGTACAATTTTCTTAATCATATTTAAAACATATTTCGTGCTAGGTGTAACTATTTAGATGATTTTAATTCCAGAACTTTCAATATAATTTATATTTTTTTAACGTATTTTTTCTGATTGTTGGAATAATTCATTTTGTAGTTTGCCACCCATACCGACATCTTACTGTCTCTGTAAGCTTCTTCCTTTGGCAGAGTTAAGTACTCGTGTAAATATTCATGTAAGAATTCCTGTTACACTAATTTTCCAAAGGATTATAAAAACAAAGTTTTCTTTATTTTCCCTAAACTTTTGCGACATTAGAAGGTTGGAAAACAGCTTACTGAATACAAGTTCTCAATTGGTATACATACGTTTGTACGTAGCATCCCTGCGTTGCAGTGTGCAACACAAATATGGAAACCTAGAAATATCTTGCCAACCGTCCATCTGATTTTGATGAACTTTTGTCCACTTAGGTATGAAATTACGCTCGATCCAATGGTGAGATCCGAATGTTGTCGAGTTTACCGTTTTCCTGAAGTCGACAGGAATTCTTTTTTTAATGGAACGCTATATATTTTATTCGATTCTCGAATTCAGCTTCAAATTCCAAATACTTCTTATTGGGAACATTTTATCCTAAAGTTAACAGTTTTTGAGAAAATGGTGATCAAAAAACGTTATTTTATTGTATTTTACCATAGATTAAATAATACATAGACGAACCCTGGCGTGTAATAAAAATGGACCAAAAAGCGTTTCTCCCTTGAGACGTTTTGGGGGTTTACTGGCTTATGGCTCAGGAATTTGTGTGTCCACCATTATATTTATATGTACTATATTCATATATAATAGTGAACAAACAAATTCCTAAACCATAAACCAGTAAACCCACTGAAATGTTTCGAGGGAGACCCGCTTTCGGTCCCATTTCGGTGTATTCGAGAATTTGTCTATATTCTTTATAGTCTCTGATTTTACCTTAAAATACTTGTATACAAAAGTTTACCTGCAATGTCTGACATTGTCAGTTTCGTTTATTTACCAGAGATGGATCATTTAACAGAAATCCAAAGAATTGAAATTTTCATAATACTGGGTTATGGGGACAGAATTAGAACGCAACAAGAAGTTTGTAATATTTGTAATGACAAATATCCTGACAGAAATCTATTAACTAAATCTACTGTGAGTAAAGTTTTAAAAAAAATTTCGTCAAACTGGAAACTTAAAAAACAATATACTATTTGGATATTTAGTAAAAGAATAAACAATACAGGAGAAAATAATTTAAAACTTAACGAAGGAAACTAAATCAAATATTTAAAATGGTGTCCATTTACTTCTTGGCAGTAAGCCTAATACTGCGGAAAAACATGCTAAATGTTTGGAAGAATGTCAGTTTCCTTGATTCTTCTACATTTTGGTTCTATCCTTAATTTTAAATCATCGAGGTCATTTGGCTTACTTTTGAAAATAACATTTTTTGAAGGTGGCCCTACAAGAAGTAGTCGAGGGGCGCTAAGTCCGGAGACCGAGCTGGTCACTCGATTGTACCCCTACGTCCAATACATCTTCTAAAAAAACACAATCGAGATATTGCCGAACATTATAGGCATAGTGCGGTGGGGCACCATCCTGCTGAGAGCATATTTCGTCTTTTGGTGCTTGATTATTGCCTAAAAAAATCATATTCAAACAATCAATACAACAGGTAAAATTGTGCAAGAGCCGGGAAAATTTCATTTCTTAGAAGATCCAAATATTTTGCTCCATTTAATGTCTCTTGCACGAAGAAGGGGCCAATTTTTCTTCAACCTATTATACCAGCCCAAACATTTACCTTTTGGGGGAACTGGGTACGATTTTCGCATATCCAGTGAGGATTTTCCCTGGTCCAATATCGACAACTATGCCTATTAACTTTTCCATTAGGAAGAAATGTTGATTCGTCAGAGAAAATTATTCGGTGGGCAAAATCTGGATTGGCGTTGCACCGTTCCATCATGGTTTCGTAAAATTCTAAGCGCCTGTCGCACTTGTCTTCTGAGAGCTCTTGGCACAAGTCTTATTTTGTATGGATGAAACTTTTCGGTTTTCAGAAGGCAGTCTATGGACATGTGTGAAACGTTGTTTTCTTTTCCCAGTATTCCGGTAGAAAGATGGGGATTTTCCTCTAAACCGAGTAAAACATTGAGCCTCATCACCATCTGTTGCACTTTTAGGTCGGCCAGAGCGTATAGCGTTTTTGACTTTTCCAGTTTGACGAATTTTTTTTTTTAAACTTCATTTACAGTTTAATGAATTTATGTCGGAATATTTTTCATTAAAAGTATTACAAACTTCTTGTTGTGTTCCCATTCTGTCCCCATAACCCAGTATTATTAAAACTTCAATTCTTGGGGCTTCTGTTAAATGATCTATTTTTGTTTTGAATAAACGAAACTGACAGTGCCAGACATTTCAGGTAAACTCTTGTGTACAGGTATTTTAAGGTAAAATACAATAAAATAACTGTTAACTTTAGGATAAAATGTTCGCAGTAAGTATTCAGAATGTTAAGCTGAATTCGAAAAACGAATATTATGTAGAGCATCTCATTAGAAAAAAAGTTCCTGTCGATTTCAGGAAAACAGTAAACCATGCGGAGCACACCATTGAATCGGGCGTAATTTTTTTTATACCTAAGTGTACAATATTTCATAAAAATCGGATAAACGGTTTGCAAGATATGTCGAGGTTTCCCTATTTTTGCTTCACACTGTATATCCGTTAGAATCTCTGTTGTTCACGAAAAATGAATATTATGTAGAGCATCTCATTAGAAAAAAAGTTCCTGTCGATTTCAGGAAAACAGTAAACCATGCGGAGCACACCATTGAATCGGGCGTAATTTTTTTTATACCTAAGTGTACAATATTTCATAAAAATCGGATAAACGGTTTGCAAGATATGTCGAGGTTTCCCTATTTTTGCTTCACACTGTATATCCGTTAGAATCTCTGTTGTTCACGAAAAATGAATATTATGTAGAGCATCTCATTAGAAAAAAAGTTCCTGTCGATTTCAGGAAAACAGTAAACCATGCGGAGCACACCATTGAATCGGGCGTCATTTTTTTTATACTTAAGTGTACAATATTTCATAAAAATCGGATAAACGGTTTGCAAGATATGTCGAGGTTTCCCTATTTTTGCTTCACACTGTATATCCGTTAGAATCTCTGTTGTTCACACTAAATAAATAAATAACCAAAAGCTCGAATTTGGCCAGTTTGTGTGGGTGTGTGGATTAGTTAATTTTCCATATCGGAGGGTAGTAAACAAGCAAAATTGTAGAATTTGGAGAAGTGGAAATCCTCAATTGAAGAAAAACTTTTATATCCTCTTCCAATAACGGTGTGGTGGGCATTGTGGGCTGGAGGTGTTATAGAGCCATTTTTTTTATGAAAATGACGATTGTGAAACGGTTAATGTTAATGGCAAACCCTACCGCAATATTATGTTAAGAAACTTTTCATGGCCTCAATTAGATAATATGTTCCTTCAACAAGATGTCGCCACGTGTCACACACGGCAAGGGAAACTTTGGGTTTGTTACGGATACGTTTTCTGGTCGCGTCATTTCTCGAAATGGTGATATTCAGTGGCCTGCAAGATCTAACCCCCTGCGATTTTTTTCTTGTGGGGCTTCCTCAAGGACAAAGTCTATTCTAACAATGCGTAGACGAATAATGATCTAAAATCTAAAGCAAAACATTTGTTAAGTTATTATATAGTAAAATGGGACATGTGGAGAATATTATTTTTATAACGTAACTGCCTTGCCTCTACTTTTTGATTACATAAAAAAACATGCTATTTTTCTAAAATTGTTGGTTTTATTTAAAAAGTAAATCTCTAAGTACCCATTGGGACACTATATTTGCAAAAAATTATTTAAATATAAGAAAAAACAGCATCCGGTTTCATTAACTACGCATGAATTCAACTTTAATCTAAAACCTTTTTTTATAACATCATGTAAACAAATTGATTATAAAATTACCTTTATTTTTTTTAGTTGAAGTACCCAACTACTACAACAATGTGCGTCAATAATATTAATTTTTGTTTGTTTTCAATGATAATACGTCATATTAAAACCTATTAATAGGCACTATAAGGGGAAAATGACGCATTTTGTCAGAAACATAAAAATCCAAATTAACGAGTATTTTCAGTTAGATAGTAATAATAATATAATAATAATAAAGTTTATTTAAATCAATTCCAATTTACATATGATTATATATATATATATATATATATATATATATATATATATATATATATATATATATATATATATATATAAATAAACTTGATAAAACCCCGAAGACGTACTTGGTGGGGTCAAATCCCATATATAACAATACATTATTTAATTATATAAATTATTCAATTAAAAAAATAATATATTCAAATACATACATACAAATTTATTTTTGCGGACAAGAGAGATCCTTAAAAAAAATAAATAAATGATTTTTATATTATAGAAAATAATATCAAAGTAATTCCAGAAATTTCTGTAAATCGTTTGTTGATAATATCTAATAGGTGAGGAGCCGGTGACACTGAAAGTCCCGTCATCGCGGAATCAAAATTTTTTTATGTAAATTGATAGTTAATAGTCATACGAACAAAATGAGCTCGGTACGCCGGGATTCATTAAGCCGAAAGTATTTTTAAAAAAATTCATTATTATAAAAAAGCAAAAATGTTTTACCATTATCACGGATCTCAATGAATTATATGATATTCGATAGGAAATTTTGTAATTAAACGGAAAAAAATTGGCTTACCAGCTTTATTTGGCCGAAAGAGTCTGGCGTACCTATTTGAAAAGTGTGAGAGGGGGTAAAATTTTACCGTTACCATGTGCAAACTTTTTTTTTTAATTTTACTAGTTTCGATGTGATGTTCAAAAATATCTTGGTACGCCTGACCAAAAACTGCCGGAAGTATCTAGCATACCACTTTTATTGCATAGGCTCGATTCACATCAATTATACAGGGTGTTTTCTAATTGAATGTCAATATTTAAGGGGGCGATTTTTGGGTCCATTCTAAAAAGAAAACTTCATATGAACGTATGTCCTAAACGTCTTAACTTTTGAGATACAAGGTGGTAAAGTTTTCAAAAATAAATAGTTTTTTGTTAATATCTGTAATACCACTTTAGATATTTTACTTAAATTTGGCATACATGTACTATGTATCAAGAGGCATTATTTAGTGTACCACAATTTTTTTCTTTCCACCAGTGGCGTTCGTACGGAATTTCACCTGCTTATTTTGGCAGACATTGATGGTACGCCACTGATTTCTCGTAAAATTAAAATTATTCCTGAAATCCCCAATCATTTCTAAGCTAATTTGATCTCTTGAATTTTTTCAATCCGATGCACGGATTTCGCTTAAAAAAATAAAAACCTTTTCTCTGCATGATCATAACAATATCGTTAATATGACAATATCTCCATGCAGAGAAATAGATTTTATTTTTTAGATCAAATTTGCTTAGAAATGAATAAGGATCTCAAAAAATAGCTTCCTTATTCATTTCTAAGCAGATTTGATCTAAAAAATAAAATCTATTTCTCTGCATGGAGATATTGTCATATTAACGATATTGTTATGATCATGCAGAGAAAAGGTTTTTATTTTTTTTAAGCGAAAACCGTGCATCGGATTGAAAAAATTCAAGAGATCACATTAGCTTAGAAGTGATTGGGCATTTCAGGAATAATTTTAATTTTACGAGAAATCAGTGGCGTACCATCAATGTCTGCCAAAATAGGCAGGTGAAATTCCGTACGAACGCCACTGGTGGAAAGAAACAAAAATTGTGGTACACTAAATAATGCCTCTTGATACATAGTACATGTATGCCAAATTTAAGTAAAATATCTAAAGTGGTATTACAGACATTAATAAAAAAACTATTTATTTTTGAAAACTTTACCACCCTGTATCTCAAAAGTTAAGACGTTTAGGACATACGTTCATATGAAGTTTTCTTTTTAGAATGAACCCAAAAATCGCCCCCTTAAATTTGACATTCAATTAGAAAACACCCTGTATAATTGATGTGAATCGAGCCTATGCAATAAAAGTGGTATGCTAGATACTTCCGGCAGTTTTTGGGCAGGCGTACCAAGATATATTTGAACATCACATCGAAACGAGTAAAATTAAAAAAAAAAGTTTTCACATGGTAACGGTAACATTTTACCCCCTCTCACACCTTTCAAATAGGTACGCCAGGCTCTTTCGGCCAAATAAAGCTGGTAAGCCAATTTTTTTCTGTTTAATTACAAAATTTCCTATCGAATGTCATATAATTCATTGAGATCCGTGATAATGGTAAAACATTTTTGCTTTTTTATAATAATGAATTTTTTTAAAAATACTTTCGGCTTAATGAATCCCGGCGAACCGAGCTCATTTTGTTCGTATGACTATTAACTATCAATTTACATAAAAAATTTTTGATTCCGCGATGACGGGACTTTCAGTGTCACCGGCTCCCAACCTATAAGCTTATATATCAATTTTATATTTTTTTAATGACACAATTCTTTTAATTTTTAGTGGTAAATAATAGTTTAAATAAAAACATAAATATTTATAATTCTTTTGTGCTATAATCTTATGTATTTTTGGTTTAATGGAAATTTCATTTTTATGACGCGTGTCATGGTTATGTTTTTTAAATTGTATTAGATTTTTATTTTTAAAAACATATATTAAAATATTATAAATATAACTTTGCCTAGCGTCATTTTTTTTTTGTTTCTGAATATAATTTCTTTGAAGGATAAAAATAGTTTTTATTATATATAATTTTTAGAAATCTTTTTTGTAACACTTCTATTTTTTTCACTAAAGTTCTACTTATTCCTCCCCAACCTAAAATCCCGTAATTCAAATGAGTTTTAACTAATGCATAATACAATGTTTTATAAGTGCTTTATATCTAAAAAGGTTTCACATTTTTGAATATTGATAGCAAACTTCTTAATTTTTTATTAAGTAGTAATCTACATGTAAATCCCAATTTATTTTACTGTCAAAAATTATTCCCAAGTATTTAACACTGTTGGAGAAACCAAAGGTACTTTTTTACCCTTAATTTCTTAACGCCCTATGGAAAAATTGAGCAGTAAAATTTAGCTTCATTATGTTGTGTTTTGAAGTGTGACCTTTTCTTAACACAATGTTTTTTGGTTCACGTCCTTAGCTGGTTCTTAAGAGAAGATACAAATTTTTAAAGAAAGTGTTGCAGTTTTTCCATTTTATTAACAATTCGTAACATTACATTATCTTATCGACTAGCCTTTGATTGCGTAGTAATGTTAAGAGCATTGTTTACCCAAGGGTCACTATACTGCCATTGCAGAATACACTCTTTAAAGTGATTCGTTTAAAAAAATGAGACCAGAAGATATTGCACGTGCTATTGCATTAAATGATGGCCGCAATATACGGTACATTGCGGAATTCCTAGGCAAAGCAAAAAAGTACTGTACAAGATGCGATCAGTCGGTTTCGTCGGACTGGCGAGTACACACCACGTGGGGGATCAGGGAGACCACGTATTACCAATCGTATTACCATACGTCATAACCATTTCATAAATCTAACTGCATTACGAGATCGTAGCGTACCATCTACCATTATTAGCCATCGACTTCAAGATGTACGTGGTACCATAGCCTCTGCACGAACCATCCAGCGTAGGTTACAGGAAGGGGGATTGATGACCCAACCCAAAACAACCCAACCTGCTTTACTTCTAGCCCACCGTACAGAACGATTAAATTTTGCGCATGAACACAGAAACTGGGGAACAGAAGAATGTACTATTCACGGATGAATCGCGCTTTTGTCTGCGCTCACCTGACGGACGTGAACGTATCTGGAGGAGACCAGGCGAAAGATTTGCCCAATGTTGCATATCTCCTAGAACGCCTTTTGGAGGCGGTAGTGTCATGGTGTGGGCTGGGGTATCATTATATGCCCGTACGGACCTAGTGGTGATAGAAAATGGTTCTTTAACTGCTTACCGTTATATCCAACAATGTTTAGCTGATCACGTGGTACCCTTCGCACAATTTGTTGGACAATACTTTATTTTAATGCAAGATAATGCCAGGCCCCACGTTGCATGGGTTGTAACAGAGTATTTAGACGAGGTGAATATTCAGCGATTGGAGTGGCCCCCGCGTAGTCCAGATTTAAATGCAATTGAACACGTATGGGATACGCTAGGTAGACGTGTTCGCAATCGACACCCAGAAACATTGCCAGATCTGCGAGCAGACCTTCTTGAAGAATGGGAAAATATTCCTCAAGAAGCAATTCAAAACTGCATTGAAAGCATGCCACATCGCATAGTAGAAGTAATAAGAACAGGAGGTGGCATTACGCGCTATTAATTTTTAGATATTTGTTTAGGCTAGTCGATAAGATAATGTAATGTTCTGAATTGTAAATAAAAATTAAAAACTGCAACACTTTCTTTAAAAACTTGTATATTCTCTTAACAAGCAGATAATGACGCGAACCAAAAAACATTGTGTTAAGAGAAGGTCACACTTCAAAACAAAACATAATATAGCTAAATTTTACCGCCCAATTTTTCCACAGGTCGTTCAGAAATTAAGGGTAAAAAAGTAACTTTGGTTTCTCCCTGTTTAATGATCAAGCCATCCGTATTTTTTGAGAACTAAAATTCAGGCTAACATTTCGAGACACAAGTCTACACTTTGCTAAAAACTTCACCTAAGTCGGAAAACAATTAAAAAAGTTACAGGGCTATCAATATGACTAAAATTATCTTTGTCCGGAATTTATTGTCGGGGAGTGTAGTATATTGTAAAATATTGGCCTGAGGAATTTTGATAGGTTTTGGTAGAGTTTACTTTAATAGGTATCAGTAAATAATTCTACACTGACTTTTTCTACTGCGATGTCTTTTCTCACCCTGTTCCTGGTTAATCATCTCCACAACCTTTAGTCTCAGTTTTTTCAACTGTTAAACCTGCTATCTTTAAGTGTAACGTTATTTTCTTTAAACCATCTCGACTTTTATCTTTCCTAAGCAAACCGACATAACCATTATGTCTTCTACCAGTACCACTGTAGTCCTTTTTCCTGCATCTTCTTAGATATTGCTACAAACTTGGTGTCCTTATTATTTTGTAACAAACTATCTCTCTTTTTGCTTTCCTTCCATTTTATTATCGTTATTATTGTCACGTCTAAAAACATCTCTTAAATTTTTTATTGTCCATGGTTTCGCTTCGCACATCACAGCAGGTCTGATCACTGTTTTATAGACTACTCTGCTCTCGCTGATTCTACGGTTACATGACATACCTAAGACTTCGAATTCTCCCATCCTGCTTACACTCGGTGTAATTCTATACGAGTTAGTCATTCTAATTTATATATAATTAAAGCCGAGAGGAGTGGTTGATAAAGAGCAATGGGTTCATTTGACAATTTGTTTTACCCAGCTGCAGTTTCTCGAAAATAATTTTACCTTATAACGAAAGAGGAAATGAAGTTAACATATGAAAACTCAAACGACAGAAAAATCAGATAGACTTACAAATTAAAAAATTTCTCATTACTACCCTAAGAATTTGTGTCTAGAATCTGCTGAAATTCCAGCAATCAATTATGACTAGTAAGCATAATTTAAATCTATTTAGTAGTTATGAGATCTATCAACACACAGAGTTTAGTCTGGATGGTAGATCACTAAAACAACGTCATATTGAAAAGCATGCAGGATTAATTCCAAGTACGCTTAAGTTACGATTAAACGTGGTCGAGGAAGCCTCTGCTAGTAGGACTGCTTCTGCATTTCATGGTATGACGTGGATTCCTTGCAGTTTATTATTAAGACCCAGAATTTTGTATGGGGGAGGGGGGGGGGGGCTAAATAATGCAATTCGGTACATTTCTTCAATTATAAGTTCACTTTCTTAATTTTTGTGTGCCTGAGATGTTGGTTTGGGGGGGGGGGGGCTGCCGCCCCCCAGTCCCTCCCCTGGGTGCGCCACTGATTAAGACTATGCAATACATATTACATATTACCCTATGCAAAGTGGAAAATTCTATTTCTTCTAATTTTTTAACAGATTGGAAACACTGTTAACGATTTTGTTTAACACTCCGTCACTCGCGCAGCAATTTGCAACGACTTTGCTCGCTTGGGGTAATTTAGACCCCATGAAAATATTTACGTTCTATACATGACTTTAGAGAAGTAAGTTAAATGTTTTTAAATGAAAGAAGTTTAAGTATCTAAAGTACAATAATGTATTAAAGAACTAAAACAAAAAAACGGTAATAAAAGCTTTAAACATACGTATTATTTCAATAAGGTGTGTAAGCAAACTACAGAAATAAAAAACTTTAATCAGAATCAGTTTCAACTTGGTCCTTTTTGGTTGCACATGTGTTGCAAATTATTCTAGAATGCTCTTTGCATACCAAACTTCTGCATGTGCTTTTTCTGGTTCTGGTTGCGGATCTGTTTCCATTGGTAAAGTGTCATCGATGTGTTTTTTGCATCTCTGTCGCGAAGAAAATTAGATTTTATTTTCTCAATATAAATATTAGTAAACGTAACAATCGTGTCTATATTTCCAGTAATAAAAATTAAGAAGCATTCCAATGCAGTTTTTGCATTTTTTTGCTCTACCAATGGGACCTGGTACTTTTATAACTAGGTTGTGTTTTCTAGTCCTACTAGAAGGAGGTGGCATTTTACTCCATTTGGATTCTTTATCTTTCCCAATAAAATACGGCATACCTTCCATCTTCTTTCCACTCTGTTCTGCAAAGTCCAGATTCTCAGCTTCACCCTCTTGTTCGGTATCTGTATCGTGTTCACTGTACTCCACCTTGTCGTCTTCACCTTCGCTGTCACCATGGTCTGATACAACATTTGGCTCCCCCTCTATTTCCTCTAACCACTTAATCCATTGGTCCGGATTCCTGCTACCCATGTTAAACTAAAATACAAACAAGATAAGAAGAAATGCGTACATTTTTTAATAGGTTTACTAACTTACCAATCAATATTCTCGTATACAAATTAGGTCGCGTGGGGTCTAAAATAACCCAGACAATCTTCTAAAACGCGGTACCAGCACAATTTGCGGCATATGAAACTGCAGTACGGCTTAAGTTATACAGCAGACTGTCGGTGAGGATTAGCGAAAGCGTTAAGAACCAACGCCCCCCACGAGCGGAAAAAGCGGCTAGTAAATAAAACGTGGGGTCTCAAATACCCCACGCGAGTGTTGGAGTGTTAAGAATGACTTATTCAATTTTTTCTTGCGTTTGTAATGACATCCTTAAACGATTTATGCAATACAAAAAATATATGCATATTCCTTATTAGGTAATTAGGCTGTGTTTTCCCTAAAAAGAACAATACGATTTAACCCCAACACGTAATAATATAGGTTAGAACCACGCCGATACAAAATATATAATTAAAATCAGGAAAATCGCCCCTACTCACCCTTTACAGTCCCTAACAAAGATTCATCTCTAAAAACATTAGGGATGAAACCAGATCTTCGAATTTCGAAACTTGCAAAACGTGATCCCATTGGCTGTGTCGTCAAAACTGAACTTATGACTCATCATAAGTACATGGCGAATTCCAGTGTTCTAGAGTCATCAAATTCAATAAAAATAGCATTTAATGCGTTACTCATCCAATGAAATATCCCTGCACTTAAAGTAGAAGGTTCCTAAAATTTTATTCATGTATACTTTAAGCCGAAATCGGTCCAGGAACCTTTCAATTTTGCCACGAACATTGGCATTTTTGACATATCATCTTAATAATTTCAAGTAAATAAACTGCAATTCTTTATTTTGATGGCAATCTTGGAAAATTCAAAAATTTTCAAATTTTAGATGTCCCCGATGCAAGTAAACCTTTCTATTTATATCTTTACCGAAAAAATAAGCGATTTATTAAATTAGTGGGAGGTATTCTTAGATAATTAGTGGATAAAATTAACCCAAAAAGAATCACTAAATAAGGTAAATAGTGTGGAATAATGTCGGTTAAAAATAGGATTTGTCGGAAAAAATCAAGAAAATTCGATTTTTATCCCCTAAATACGCTCCTGGATGACCCATTCCGTATTCATTTTACAGTGTGATTATCCCTATATAAGATAGTGTAGAAAAATTTAAAAAAAAATAGATAGGAAAAAATACAGAGTGATTCAAATGTACCGATGTCTAGGGCCAAAAAGTAAAAAAATAGAAATTTAATCGGCGATTGCTCCCTTCCTATAGAGAATGAAGAAATTAAAAAATATGGATAGCACATACTTTGACGAGCTCTTTCCGATGACGTATATGGGATTTTAATTTGAACCATTTTGACCCCACAAAAAATTAAAAACCGCGAAATATTTGGGCCAAAAATCTAAATTTCCAATTTTTATTTTTAGGTAAGTGCGTTGCACAAATAGTATTTGAGATTTTAAGGTTTCCCTTGTAAATCGGTTTTTCGATCTGACGTTTTGTTTTCGAGTTATTAGGTACCAAAGAGGGGTCTGGAAATGGCATTTTTCGACCTAAAAAATTCAAAAGAATTACTTGCCATTTTCTTATCCTCACCAGTTTCAATAGAGTTCTGAAGCTCTGGGTCCCCTACAGTCTCTGAAAATTTACATCGATTTAATTCACATTTGCGACCTGTACCCGATTTCAACGGAAATCGCGGAAATTTCGACTTTGACGTTTAGTAGCTCCGAAACGAAACATCCTGTATAACTGAATTTTTTACCGAAGCTAGTTGAACTATTCCTCTATCAACCCAAAAAAATTCGATTCCTCTCCCTCTGACTGTTTTCGAGAATATCAAACCTGTTCGACTTTAGGTTAAGCTTTACGTTAACATGTAGATTTTTGCTGATCTCCTGACGTCACTTTTCAAGGACAAATGTGGCTGATTTTTAAATTTCAACTTGATCACCAACCATTTAGAAAAGACACCGGACAAATGCCAACTCAATAGTCATAAATGTCAACCAAGATGAAATGATCAACACTATTACTTTGAGTTCATGTTCTCGCGAATCCACGCGATTCATTTCAGCTACTTGGGAAGATAACGGTAAAGAACGTTACAAGATACTAAATAAATTAACAAAATTTGGTAGGCGGGGGTTTTTGGAATGAAAAAGCAAATCCGTTGTCAAATTTGCTGTATTTCGCATAAGCGCCACATACGATATTAAATGCCCTTTTGAAACGTGTCAACTTTTTGTATTTCAGTGTACTTACAAGTCACAAAGAGATACACAAACTCGCGTATAACAATAATTTCTCATTGTTTCTTGTCCGCGATATTATCTTTATTAAGTTCCTCTTGAGTTTTGTCGGTCGCCGTCTCTAAACAACACTCGACTGTCTACTCCAAGACGGTTATCCAGATATTTAATTTGATAATATAACCCTTCGCGTTTAGCCAGTGTTAAACCGCAGTGGTAGTTAATTTATTTGCCTAAAATTCTTGCATTAAATCTTAAGGGTTATAATTAAAACTGTCAAAATGATGCCTAGTCTCTAATTTAGGATTATAATTAAACTTTACAGAATACCGTCGCTTTGTCAAATTTTAAATTTTGATGAAAATACTGTTTAAATAAAGTTATAACGATAATTATTGATGTCGTTAATTAATAGTTGTTATTGTAAAGGCTAAAATATATGACAATAAGACATCGGCTAGCTCTAATGTTGCGGGACAGTTTTCTTGAGGGGGTTACTAATTTTAGATCATTAATGCCACATGATAATGTTTTTTTTTTTTAGATTTTGACAGCCCATGAAGACCGAGGTCTAAGTACTATGTACCGTGGGTGTACTGGGAAAATTGACCTAACACCGTACTTACCAAAAATAAATGTACACTCTTCAACACCATTGGTATGAGCTAATAAACAGATCTAATTTGGCGCCACTTAGAGCATCATAAATGTGTCAAACAGCTCACTATAAATAAATAAAGTTTCTGTCAGTAAACTCAAAAAGTGAACATTATAATGAAACACGATAAAAGTAATTTAAATGTTTAATTTAAAAAAAAGGAATGGCATCGTAGAATTTGAATAATATGTACTTAATAAAAAGGAAAATGATAATCCTATCTCTAGGATGTTGCAACACCTTTACACTACTAGGACACCATCTTAAAAATGGTTATTCAAAACATTCGGCTATTCCTAGCATTTGGCTTTTCTAAGCGATTATAAAACTAAATACTTATCTTAGTGGTGATGTATTTTAATACTCGAACTCTGAAACACCAAGAGTCGTTTCTAAAACAGAAAGATATTCTTTATGGAGAACACTCCTACCACAAAAGCTAGAACAATGACACATGTTCACGATTTCACAAACTATTAAAGACCAAAAACGGCTGTCTTCGAAGAACTGTAACTCGTGCAAGGAAACACGATGCGAAGATTAAGTACTCAAATAAATAAATAATTAATCTGTGTTTTCCCTAAAAGCGACAATGTGATGAGATTCCAAACCTGAAATTATATGTTAGAATCCACGGTTATACAAAATACATAATAAAAGTCAGAAACATCAACAGTACTCACCCTTTTCAAATCCCTAACAAAGGATTATCTGTTTAAACAGGGGGGATGAATTTTAATTTCCTCTAGGAAAGAGGCCTTGTTCACTAGCTTTCCAGAATGACATCGGACAAATGACCTACTCAAATGTCATCATCGTCAACCAAGACGGTAAGACCGATCTTGAATTCATGATCTCGCGAATCCTTGCAATTCATTTGAACTACTTGGAAATATAGCAGTTACGAACGTTACAAAGCTTTTATAAAAATAAACGTTTCTAGAAATTTTCAGATTTTTAAATTACTTGCTAGGTCAGCGTTAACGGACACGAGACAGGACTAGGGTTGACGTTGGATAAAAAAACTAATAGTACCAATACAAAGCACTCGGTAAGTTAGAAAGAACTTACCAACAAGAATGCACCAGGCCCTCCCCCAAATGTCACATATGAGGTCATAAGGGTAGCAAAATTCGTCATAGTGAAAAACTCCAAATTTTGGAAGGCTGGACACACAGACAATGCGGGATATAATTATTTCATCGGAAGAAATAAAAATGTTTCTGTTTAGTAACATAGATTATATTACAGTGTAACAACAATATGGAAACCTCGAAATATCTTGCAAACCGTTCATCCGATTTTTATGAACTTTTGTACACTTAGGTACGAAATTATGCCCGATCCAATGGTGAGTTCCGCATTGTTGTCAACTTTACCGTTTTCCTGAAATCGACAGGAACTTTTTTTTTAATGGGACGCTCTAGATTTTATTCGATTTTCGAATTCAGTTTACAATTCTGAATACTTCTTATTAAGAACATTTTATTATAAAGTCGTTAGTTTATCATATTTTACCCTAAAATACCTGCACACGAAAGTTTACCTGAAATGTCTGACATCGCCAGTTTCGTTTATTTACAAGAATGGACCATTTAACAGAAACCCAAAGAACTGAAAATTTAATAATACTGGGTTATGGGGACAGAATGGGAACACAACAAGAAGTTTGTAATAGTTTTAATGACAAATATCCCGACAGAAATCCATTAACTAAATCTACTGTAAGTAAAGTTTTAAAAAATTTCGGCAAACTGGAAACGTCAAGAATGCTATACTATTTGGATATGTACAATAATAAACAATACAGGAGGAAATAATTTAAAAGTTGACGAAGAAAACTAAATGAAATGTTTAAAATACTTCTTGGCAGTAGGCCAAATACTTCGGAAAAACATGCAAAACGTTTAGAAGAATATCAGTTTCCTCGATTCTTCTACATTCTGTTTCTATCCTTTCACTTTAAATCATCGAGGTCAGTTGGCTTACTTTTGAAAACAACATTTTTGAGGTGGCCCCACAAGAAGTACTCGAGGGGCGTCAAGTCCGGAGACCGAGCTGGCCACTCGATTGTAGGCCCTACGTTCAATCCATCTTCTAAAACAACACCATCGAGATATTGCCGAATATTATAGGCATAGTGCGGTGGGGCACCATCCTGCTGAGACCATATTTCATCATTTGGTGCTGGATTATTGCCTAAAAAATCATATTGAAATAATCAATACAACAGGTAAAATAGAGTAACAATACTAACTTACGATTATTTGGACATAGTTGTGCAAGAGCCGGGACAATTTCATTTCTTAGAAGATCCAGATATCTTTCTGCATTTAATGTCTCTTGCATGAAGGGGCCAATTATTCCCCGACCTATTATACCAGCCCAAACATTTACCCTTTGGGGGAACTGGGTATGATTTTCGCATATCCAGTGAGGATTTTCCCTGGCCCAATATCGACAATTATGCATATTAACGTTTCCATTTAAAAAAATGTTGATTCCCAGAGAAAATTATTCGGTGGACAAAATCTGGATTGGCATTGCACCGTTCAAATCCGTTCCATCATGGTTTCTCAAAATTCCAAGCACCTGGTGTAATCACCTTCTGAGAGCTCTTGCACAGTCTAATTTTGTACGGATGAAACTTTTCGGTTTTAAGAAGGCGGTCTACGGATATCTGTGAAACGTTGTTTTCTTTTCCCAGTATTCTGGTAGAAGTCAGGATATTTGTCGGTAAAATATTACAAACTTCTTGTTGCGTTCGCATTCTGTCCCCATAACCCAGTATTATTAAAATTTCTTTGGGTTTTTGTTAAATGATCAATTTTTTGTAAATAAACGAAACTAACACTGTCAGCCAATTCACGTAAACTTTCGTGTCCAGGTGTTTTAAGGTAAAATACAATAAAATAACGATTTTTGAATACTATTTTCTTAAAAACTGTTAGGATAAAATGTTCCCAATAAGAAGTATTCAGAATTTTAAGCTGAATTCAAAAATGAAATAAAATAGGGAGCGTTTCATTAAAAAAAAATTCCTGTCGATTTCAGGAAAACAATAAACTTGACAAAAATGCGAAAGTCACCATTGGATCGGGCGTAGTTTCGTTCCTAAGTGTACAAAATTCATAAAAGTCTGATGAACGATTTGTATAGTCTATATTAGTCAGTTTCGATCGGGGTGAAATGTTTTATAACCACCCTAGCTGTACCTGTTTCTGCAATTTCCTCTTTCCAGCTTTCCACTCTATTAGTATTCCAACAATGTAAAACTTGAACTTTGGTTTTTAAAGATAATTTCTAATAATTAATGACTGTGTTACCGCGATCCCTACTGAGCACTGAAGAAAAGCTCCAAGAAACTTCGTAACTTTTTAGGCCTTCGAGCGGAATATCATGTCTAATTACTTCAAAAATTCTCACAAAGTTTTAATATCTCACTTCTTGATACTTAGAGACTTCGCGATTAAATCTTCTTACTTTTATTTTACTTCCTTCTGGCAGAACATAATTTTAGACAATTGTTCGTTTATGTGCTTTTATCTTTGTATTTGAATTTGTTTTAATTGCTAAAGATGTTTTTTGAGAAATTTTAAGTGTCATTTGTTTTTATTGATGCTAATGTCCACTAAAAAAATAATATTTACATTTCTGCTTGAAGTATGTGGATACTGTATCACAAATGGGCTTATCCAGCGATATATCTGTTTAATTAAAGCCAGGGGTTTAGCACTATTAATACTGGTCTACTAGACCCACCATTCATTTTTCTCTAAATTCTTAAAAACTAAAATCCTTATATACTAAAGTTCACCCAATGGAATCCTAGAGGTTTATCTGTTATGACCATGGTCATCGCACTGAGCACTCGCACAAGCACTTTACCCTGCTTTTTAAAAGTCTAAACTAGTTCAAAGGGCTTGGTCCCCTTCAGCCTTCTAATTAAGTCCTGGTTGTCAAGAAGCCTGATGGCTTCGATATTATCATGTTGATGGAGTCGAGACTCGTGCTTGGTGGCAAATCTTTTAATTTCACTAGCGACATACGAGATACTAAGATCGCGATGTAAGTCACTATTTCGTATCTATGTACCACGGTGCATTAACTATTTTTCGTAGTACTTTATTTTGGAAAGTTTGGATACGTTTGATGTGGGTCTCCTTGGCACAGTATCATAGCTGAATGCCATCAACCCAGACTGGTTTTAAAATCTGGTTATATATCATGATTTTACTGCGCGCTGACAGAATGGATTTTCGTCCCCAGAGCCAATACAACTCGCTGTGTTTGAGCCCTAATTCCGTTCGTTTAATTTTAATATGTTCCTACCATCTTAGTTTCGCATCGAAGGTCATCCCCAGGTATTTGGGTGTGTTTTTATAGGGAACCATGATACCTAGTAGTATCAACATAACAAGCAAAATACACTTTTTTAATTAATAAAGGTTTTTTAATAATGTGACTGGTTTTGTCAAGAAATTATTTACCAACAAATAAACACCGCAAAAAACATAAAATAATAAAATTGCATTTTGGCAGTGACTTTTTTTAAATTTCATGCAAACAGTTTCTTGCACCGTTAAAGCCATTATTAATACAAGTACTCAAGTAATAGTACTCTACTACACAAAGGACAGAACACAAATATCAAATAAAATCATAAATAAAACAAATTACAGAACAAGTGGCGGCTGGTGCAATTTTAAAGTTGTATATCTCTGTTGCTACTTACTTGACCCATGCCAAGTTCAGGTTTTTTGATAGTGAGTCTACTAGGAATGCTTTGGTAAATGAAAAAATACTTTGTAATTTGCGAAAAAGAATTAAATTTTTGTGGAACCCCGCCTGGAAAAAAATATTCACGTTTAGGTATTTTATTTATTATTTTGTATAAACAAATTTTACATCATTTTTTAAAATTTTTCAAACTTAAAGAGAAAAAAATGTGTTAGTAGAAAGTTATAGTCATTTGATTTTTTTTAATTATGATTTAAATTAAAAAAAATTAAATGACTAAAACTAAAACACAATTTTTTCTCTTCAAATTTAAAAATTTGCGACAAAATGATGTAAAATTTGTTTAGAAAAAATAATAAATAAAACATCTAAAAGTGTTAATTTTTTTCCTAGAGGGAGCTGACTAGTGCTGTTTCATTCTCTTGAATATTTACAGATTCTTTTGTATTGACATTGGACTGGATATCATTTGGTTGAAAAATTTCGGCTATGTTCTGCAAAGCTTCGGCCTTTTCTTTAATATCTCTTGCCCAAGTACCATCCCTTAGACCTTAGATTGATGGGTGGCATTTGGGTTTTTAAGTTTTTTCGTTGCCTTCCACAAGGAGAAATCTATTTCTTGATCAGCTGATAGGTTTTCCTTCTCATGATTATTTCCATATTTAAGAACTAAATTTAGCGTTGGCGCCGTTGCAATATTTGAAATTTATGCTGAACAGAAAAGTTTTGTTTTTTTTTTGTTTAGAGAAACTTTTGTTTTTTTTGTTTAGAGAAACTTTTGTTTTTTTTATATATTAATCGTGTTTCAGTATCTTAACTTTTTTATTCACTTCCTAAAGTTTTAAACAATTTAAATTTAACTTTTAGTTGTACGCTTTGAGCAGTCTTGTAAAATTTAGTAAAATACTTTCCAAGGTATTTTAAACCCTTTTTGCTTTTGTCATTTTTGTATCTTTGTAGCTTTAATGAATTATTGTTTAAACGCCTTTAGAACTTCTGAGGAAAGAAGTATTAGTTTTGTTAATGTTTGCTCCAGAATTTAAGAATAAAAATTATTGTTTTTGGGCCTGTTATGAATGGATGATATATAACCAGTATAGTTAGGAATTATGGTTGTAAATTGTGAGTAAAAATATCATATTTGATATAAGATTTTTTAACATTTCCCTTCTCTTCAGACACCCACGGTACGCTAGTACTTAGGCTTGAAGCCTACGTGGGATGTCTTAGATAAACGAAAGATACATTAAAAGTACTAAAAGCTGGTCTGTAATCCCGAGTCATTTATATTTTTTTATTATATAGTATATGGGATATAAAGGGTGTTCTGAAAATGGATTAATATATTGGAAGGGGTGACTTCTGTGGTAGCCTACAGACATTCCCAATACTTTTTTTCCTCAAATCACTTTTTATTTTAAAAAATACCCTAAACCACCCCATATCCGACGCGTCCAGCTGCAGCCTTTTCAAACTTAAATCAGAGAAAAACCAAGACAGGGAGAAGAATATCTATTCTTCCCGCAAGCTCGACAATGCCATGGCCTTCAAGCGGCAACACCCCGAGATTGGCGCGTGGGATTCTCACAATACACCCCGGCATAGCCAGTGCGGTAGCAACACAGCAAGCAGAGAGAGTTTTTGCGGCGCGGCGCGTCTCAATACTCACTCTCACGGTACTTTATACCGTTTATGCGGACGGGCTATTATGTTTTTAACGCGTGGCTGCATTTTTGGAGAATCTTTTAAACTTTTGATTGTTGTTTTTCATATGTGTTTATTATTTTTTGTGATACGGCGTTAGTGCTGCCGGCGGCGGGTAGCGCGGCAGATAGATGGAGATCGAGCGGCCGAGGTTTGCTCTGGTTAAGTGGGAGGTTGATAGCACAGAACACTAATTTTGCAAGTATAGCTTGCACTTGACCGATTTTTTTATGTAGTTTCTTTTCTTGCTCAGGTTGGGCTATTACCTTATTATTTTTATTAATTTTGATCTATGAGGTTTAATATCTAATAAAATAAGGCCATTTTTTATGTTATCTGTAATAAAACTCAGATGCGTATTGAGAATACAGTTTTAATTGCAGATAAACTGATAACATAACAAAATCGTAAATTCTAATCTATACATGTAATATGATTGTAATACATTAAAAAATCTACATATACTACAAATACTTACCTATATAAAATATTTTATTAAACAACTTAAGAGTAATTTTAATTGGTTTATTAGGTGAAGAAAGTTCTTTTGAGTTTTTAATAAAATAAATTAGATAATCCTATGTACCACTTAAAAAACGACTTAGTTTTAATTAATGAGAAAAATTAATGCATGCCTATGTATTTATAAGTTTTGCAAGATTTTAATCTTAAAATTTACAGTCTTACATTTTATGAGTCTTGATATTCCTATTAGCAAAGCGGAAATATGGAAGCCCTGTACATAGTTTAGTATAACACCCATCAATGGAACAGTATGTTTGTACGAGACATTTTAACACGACGACTACAAATAACAAAATAAACACAACTAATACAAATAATAAAATAAAAACCGAATATCTACGCTTTGCAAAATTAATAGTTTTTAAAGAGCACTGTGTAAAATGCAGTGAAAATATTTCCTTTGCGATATCGTTAACCTACCAAAATCCTACTGGTGGTAAGGCAGGCCGAACGACGCGACGGCGCGGCGGGTCGGATTCGAGAGTGCTTCTACTTGTCTTTGTCTGTATACGGTGCCTTTGTCTGAATACGGTGCTCGCCATGGGTGCCCGCACAGTTTATCCCCTACACCATGTTACGGTCTTATTTTTCCCACCCTGTAATTTTGTAAAATATTAATTTAAAACTTACCAGCTGCGGTTTGCTATTGCTTAATTAATAATAAAAGTACCAATTTCCTATTTCGATCTTTATTTTCTGATATAAATCAATGGTAAAATTCAGTAACTGTAATACATCAAACAGAAACATCTAGTAGCCACATAAATCTCTCAAGTACTTACAGCCATCTTCGGTTCACCTAAAAATAAGAAAATACAGCATTAGTTCATAGTCACCGACTGACTAAATGTTGGTCCTAGAAGTTGAGGTTATAAAAGTTCTAGTTAGCCCTTGCTCCAATCTATATAATAAATAGGGGTTGTTTTTGGACAGGTTGGTTATCTGAATTTGTTTGGGACCTGATATTTGTTTAATGAATATTTGCTTAATTAATTTCTTGTTTACCTTTTTTGCTTATTTTGGTTGGACATTTGTCAAGTGTCATGTCAGTCGGTTGAGAACAAAAATCCCTAACGTTTTTGACAGGGAAACTTGCCGCCTTTTTCGTAAGAAACGTGTCATTTGGACAAAAACCTCCTGCCGTGTTGTATTGAGGCAAGTCCTGGCAATTTTGCCGATTTCTTTGTGGGGGTCCCTAACTTGAATTTGGTGGCAAAATCCTCTTTTTTGCACCAGAGAATCTGTAGTGTTTCAGTTTTTTTTCTCGTTATATGGGAAAAACCCCCCCACATTTCTGTTTGAAAAAGGCCACCTAACACCTCAGGTAAGTTTTCCTCACTATTTCTAAACATTAAAGCTGTCTATTCCTAACTTACGTTGATATAATGTGTACATACCTTGATTGAGCCAATGTCATAGATCTGAAACCTAGTTTCCTTATAGGCCTTTTTATTTTACATCTTATCTCTCCTCCTATTGTGTCCTGGTTGTTGAAGAACCACTTCCTGGAGCACTTCATTTGGAAAGCTTCCATCCTGGTCCATGTCCTATCATCTTCGTCTTGGCAGGCTCCGAGAGGTTCCCAGAGTTGACATGCAGGGCTCCGACAGACACCACTCCTTGGAGTAAGGCAGCCACAGCGGACCTCAGACGATCCCCATAGGGCACAGGTTTGATAGGCTTAGGTTATGTGTGTTAACTCAATAATCAAGACACGGTTTCACAGTCCTTGAGCCATACATTACGAGGGCCCCCTTCACTTTTGCTTAGCCGATGCCACCCTTATAGGGTTTGCGCCTTGTTCTACCCTGCGACTCGGCTCTAACACTCGGTGTATACCGTCACTTTATTAATTTGGCATGGAAACAAAATATAATTCTAAACACTTCACAGTTCACACCGATCTATTTATGTTTATGCACGGCATACTAGTAAATTACTGTCTTTTCTTTTTGGCATTATTCTTGGCATGATTTTTAACACGTATACAAACTAATAATTAGCAAGTTAAACTGCTGTGACTCCAATTATTCAGTTTAATAGTGAATTCACACTTTGAAAACTTCTCTAATCTAACCTGCACTTTTTATACATCTTTCAGCTTTCAAAAGCAGCTGATTGCTATCAAATCGAGTAGAGATGTTCTAGGCGTTAGCCGCGGTTCCCCTTTCTCGCGTTAAGAATGAGCTAATTCATTTGAAAAGAATGTTTAATTAATTTTATAAATATTAGTAAGTGGGAACGTCACCCCCTTTTTAAGTCATTGTTTATGCCCATCCTGGGCCGAGTTATTTAATACATCTTAATATTTTAATAAATGGGAAAATATTTATGAAATTCGGTTGTTTTCTTTAGGAGTCCCTAAGGGTTTTCCTGTTTTTGCGATCATCTGCAGTCACTGCCTTTATCCATAAAGGGCATATTAAAACAGGTGGCGCTTTTATTTGGTAGTTTTACCCAGCCCACTCACCGGCAATGAGCTAGCCTTGAAAAAGTCAGTGACTACGTTTCTCCGGTAGAAAAGCATACGAATTGAGTTGCAGAAAATTTCCCTCGCCTCGTATTGACTGCGTTTTCCGGTCCTAACATCAGACCCCCCTTTTTTTTGAGAGGTAACGAATCCGGCCACCGCTCATCACTTTTTTTTTCAACCATAACAAAATGGCGCCTTTCAACGGGTTAATTGTTTTTGCTTGCCGTGTAAAACCGAAATCTAAGGTTTTACAGTAATTAAGTATAATTGCTTTTTTCGGTGATGTTAATTGATAGTAATAAACAGCTGTTTTTGGAAAAAAAAATATTATAGCCTAATCGCTTTTGATTTGGATAGCTACACAATCGTATTTTGTATGCAGTTTCACTGATTATAAGTAGGTTTGTTCCGTGCCTTTTAATTCGATTGTTGTAATTTTTAATCCATAATGCCTATGTTTTTTTTGCTATAAAGTGTTTACCTTAGTTTGCTGTCGCTAGTATATGTACACTAACTTTTCCCGCATTTGTAAAGCATTTGGTAGGTTAGAATATTTTGTAAAATTTTTTTTTAGCATGACATTGTTTTTGTAGTGCTTTATTTATTAACTTGATGCGTACCATTTGAACTGCTTTGTTTTATTATTTTTTTTCAACAGCCTAGTAAACATCTGAATAATTGTACGCTAAAACACCTGATGTATTTTTTGTGCTGTTGTAACTTTCAATGGTAGATTTTTTATGCTTTGCCTTATGGTAGTTTTTATGTCATATTTTACGCTGTTTTTGAGTTTTCCTTTTTTGGTGGCCCTTTAATTTGAGGGTGTATGGATATATACATTATATATTAGGTATATATTATATATAGTGTAGATATTAATGCTATTAGATTTTTTTTTAGTATCGCTATGCTAGTATACTTTGATAGTATTTGACTTTAACGTTTTTTTTTGTAGCAGTAACTTGGTATAATACGCAAGTATATATATTTTTTGAAGTACCTAGCATAACCACTAACTTAATGTTTAAGTTTATATTATTGGCATAATATATGCATTTTGTTTTTCACTGTTTGCTGCCTGGCGCACTAATAGCGTTTCGGTCTAATTTTTTTTTCTTCTTTCTAGGGGTGCTAGTTTTTTTTTTGTTGGTTGGGGAAGGGTTTGGTATATCAAAGATATACCGCTGCAACTTTCAATTTTTTTTATCTCTCCTTTCCTGTCAACATATTATATTGGGGAAGGGTTTGGTATATCAAAGATATACCGCTGCAACTTTCAATTTTCTTTATCTCTCCTTTCCTGTCAACATATTAGAGCATCGCTACCGATTTTTTTTTTAAAATTAAACGTTTTGGGTAAAGTTTAGGATGGAAGTCAATCTGTTGGGTTCGGAGGAAATTCGGTATGAACTAGAAATCCGAGGTCTTCCTATAATGGGGACTTTTCCGCAAAAACGCGCGACCCTAAGAGAGGCATTGCGTTGTGAGCGTGAAGGGCGTGGGGTTCCACCCCAAACAACGTGTTTTGATACGACCAGTGAATTGTGCGTTTGCCAGGCCAAACTATATACTTTATCTCGCGATATTACGCATTTCGATACACAGAATCGCGAGAATGAATTTAAACGAATTCGTACACTTTTGACGCACGTTAAATTAAGAATAAGTCGCATACAAACAGTTGAAACGTCAGAGCATCAACGGAAAAGGATGCTTTTGGATAAATGTGATCAACTCGTGACCCAACTTCAGTTGGTAAATGGGACCTCAGTTACTCCGCCGATAGTTAATCAGACCTCCGGATTGCAATTCCGTAATGCAAGTCTGCTAGATACAGACAACCCTAATCACGGCAATAATGTTTTAGCTCCCGAAATACTTCCACCTCCTGTGTCGGGGCATGGGGGGGATTCAGATGCCTTGTTGCTATTGGACGACGGTCCTGGAGATCACGAGAATCAGGTCATCGCCGATCCTAATTTAAATGTAGATCAACAAATTTTCGATCCGATCGGAAATGCTCAAAACCTAGCTAACGTGAATCCTTTAATTTCTTCTGCTAATAATAATTCAGAACATCTTCCTAGTTTTGATAACGCTCCAGAACCCCCACCGAATCCCAATCGCAGACGTGTGATTCCCGTACCGTCTCGTCTCACTTTTGAGAGCTCTGATCCTCAGTTTCTCACAAGGTCTGAATACCTTGAATCAACCAGACGTCCATTTCTTGTCGACCAGGTTAGACATGGTCCTTCTATAGCCACATCCAGATTGAACTCGGCTTCCCAATCAATGGGTTCTCATGTCCGATTTTCTGACGATGTTCCCGATTCTTTGGCAGCTAATGCCAACTCGACTTATCGCGACCCGACGCTGAGTTACCCAGATCCCTTTGTAGATATGGCAGAGCGTCTACAAAATTTTCAGTATTCCCCTCTGCGCGGTTCCTGTCGCGAACCGTCACTACGTCACAGTCCCGCACCCCACTATTATGATATTAGCCGCTGGAATCTTACATACGACGGACAGTCTAGTGTGAATGACTTTCTAGAGCGTGTAGAAGAGATTCGATTATCCCGTGGTGTTTCGAAAGAGCAGTTGCTGCGTTCGGCGCCAGAGCTTTTTGCGAGGGATGCTCTTTTGTGGTATCGTACTCGTCGTTTTACCAGTTGGGACGACCTGGTGTGTCAATTGAGAGAGTCCTTTCAACCATTCGATTACGAATTCGCATTGTGGGACGAAATTAGGCACAGAACCCAAGGTGTCCAAGAAAAAGTTATGAGCTTCGTGGTAGCTATGGAGAATCTATTTAGAAAGCTGCCCACTATGCCTTCGGAGTCTAATCGTCTCCAAATTATTCGTCGTAACTTGTTACCCTATATACAATCGCGTCTCGCAACGCTACCCATTTCCTCACTACAAGATCTTGTTGGGTATAGTCGTGCAATCGAGGAGACTGAAGCGAGAGTTCGTCGATTTGCTCCTCCTCCCACAAATTATCGTTGTCTTGTGGAACCTGGACTAGCATACCATAAGCCGTCTTATTCAGCCGCCATTGATGTTCCGCCCACTTTTTCGGATGATCCCCCACAGAATCAATTTGCTAATAGTCCTACCACTTCTCCTAGCCTAGACGCAATCTCGTCCACTCTTTTGTGTTGGAATTGCCGAGAATCTGGTCACGGATTCAAGCAATGTAACAAACCTCGTGGTCGGTTCTGTTATCGCTGCGGTAAGCCTGACGTTACCGCGAGAACATGTAGTAACTGCACAAAAAACGTGAATCCGGGAGGGCTGTCCTAATTTCGCAGTCTTCCCTTTATCCAAAGCAAGCAGAACTAAGCAAAAATAAAATAATTCTTGATTATATCTTATCGCATGCTAAGGGAGACAATCGTCCTTATTTGGAAGTGTCAATTTTTGGTAAGACCTTCCGGGGTTTGCTTGATAGCGGTTCATCACGAACTATCATCGGCAGAGCCGGATGGGAAATTATTCGGCCCCTCAGCGACTTAGATAAAAGCGTAAAGCTAAGTTGTACGGTGGCGAACGGACAAACTTGTCAATCTTTGGGTGCTGTTCAGCTGCCATTTCGACTGCGGGATCGCATTGTCCTTGTAGAAACCTTGGTTATACCCTCCATTCCTCATAGCCTCATCTTAGGAGTGGATTTCTGGTCAAAAATGAATCTTGTACCCGATCTCCATGCTGGCGAGTGGTCTTTTGGTACCGAAGTAGACCGCAATCCGCTGATTTCCGCCATTCATTCCTTCGATTCTCTTTCTCTTGACCAACGTAAGACATTGGAATCCCTTATCGAGGAAACTTTTTCCGCTATGGGAGACAAACTGGGATGCACGGGCCTGGTGGAACTCGTGATTAGGACGGATGCAGCCCCAATCAAGCAACGCTACTATCCTCTCTCACCTGCGTTGCAGAAGGAGGTGAACGCCGAGCTGGAGCAGATGCTTGCTGATGGAATAGTTGAGCCTTCCGAGTCGCCTTGGTCGTCGCCCATTGTGATGATCAAAAAGAAATCTGGTGGTTGGAGGTTTTGTGTTAATTACCGTGCTCTGAATCAGGTAAGCGTCCCCGATGCTTATCCCATCCCCTATATCAGCGCTACCCTTGATAAGCTTCGTGACGCTAAGTATCTAACTTCGCTTGACATTAAATCGGCCTTCTGGCAGATCCCTGTTGCCAAGGAATCACGTCCTTTAACGGCTTTTACAGTGCCAAATCGAGGCCTATTTCAATTTAAACGTATGCCTTTCGGGCTCACTAATGCCCCGGCCGTATGGCAAAGACTTATCGATCGTGTCGTCGGGGTAGATTTGGAGCAGTACGTGTTTGTGTACTTAGATGATGTAGTTGTTTGTACTCCTACTTTCGATGATCACGTACGCGTTCTAAAGGAGATTGTTAGGCGACTTTTAAAAGCGGGACTCACTTTAAACCGTGAAAAATGCCAGTTCTGTAAGTCGGAACTAAAATACCTCGGCTATGTTGTCAACGCATCTGGTCTATTAGTTGACCCAGAAAAAGTGGAGGCCATTCTGCGGATACCAACTCCCAAAAATGTGGCCGAAGTGAGAAGAATTGTCGGCATGGCTTCCTGGTATAGGCGTTTCGTGCCAAATTTTTCAACCGTGATAGCACCTCTCACCTCTCTTACCCGTAAGAATGTTAAGTTCGTGTGGAGTTCAACGTGCGAGGAAGCGTTCCAGGCTATTAAGCAAAATTTGGTAAAAGCTCCGGTGCTCTCATGCCCGAATTTTAGTTTACCCTTTTCAGTCCAGACCGACGCCAGTGATTATGGTTTGGGCGCTGTCTTATCCCAAGTGCAGGACGGCGATGAGCACGTCATTTGCTACCTCAGTCGTTCCTTGACCAAAGCGGAAAGGAAATACAGCACTACCGAAAAGGAGTGCTTAGCCGTCCTGTTCGCCGTAGAAAAACTGAGACCTTATTTGGAGGGTTCTAAATTCACGATTATTACTGACCACT
The DNA here is from genome assembly GCA_963971165.1 of Philopedon plagiatum. Taxonomy (NCBI): domain Eukaryota; kingdom Metazoa; phylum Arthropoda; class Insecta; order Coleoptera; family Curculionidae; genus Philopedon; species Philopedon plagiatum. The sequence goes on from OZ020192.1 coordinate 9,940,511, forward strand.
ATAGCCTTAAATGGCTTTATTCCATAAAAGACCCCGTTGGAAGGATTGCTAGATGGTCACTCCGGTTGCAACAGTATGACTTTGAGATCGTCCATCGGAAAGGTAAGGAGCACGTGCTTCCCGATGCTCTCTCGCGCTCTGTGCCCGCCATTGATTTGGTGCAAGACGAGTCAGATGACCCTGCTACTGATGATCCGCCTACCGAACCATCTGATGCTTGGTATTTGGGTATGTGTAGACGAGTCGCTAAATATCCTCAAAAATATCCACTTTGGTGGCTTGATTCCGGACTCCTCTACAAGCGCGCTAGGCTTCTCTACCCGGCATTGGAAACGGGCGAGGCTTGGTTAAAGGTAGTACCCCGTGAAGAGCGGTCCGCTATTATTAAGGCACATCACGATCCACCGACCTGTGGGCATCTTGGTGTCTTCAAGACATTTTCAAGGGTTGCTCAAAAGTACTATTGGCCAAACATGCGCCGTGACATTGCTCGGTATGTTCGTCACTGTAGAATCTGCCTGCAAACTAAACCTGAACAAAAGCCCCCTGCTGGTCAACTTTTAAGCGTTCAGCCAACAGTTTCTAAACCTTGGCAGATCGCCAGTATTGACCTGGTTGGACCCTTACCTAGATCCTCGTCTGGATATGCATATATCTTGTCCATTTGCGACATATTCAGCAAGTTCGTCCTCTTCTTCCCTTTGCGTTCGGCTACTGCCTCAGGCATCGTCAAGTGGTTGGAAGATCACTTTATTTTGATCCATGGTGCTCCGAAAAAGATCATTGCTGATAATGGGACTCAGTTTCGTAGTAAAATTTTTAAAGAGTGCATGGAGCGCTATGGGATAACCCTCAAATATGTTGCTAATTATCATCCACAAGCAAACCCTGTAGAGCGGGTACATCGTGTCCTCAAAACCATGTTGTCCAGTTATATCGACAAGGACCACAAACAATGGGACAAAATACTTCCTAAAGTCGGAGCGGCTATGAGATCCGCAAAGCACGAAGCTACCGGTATGACCCCTAACTTCATAATGTTTGGTCGTCAAATACATTTTCATAACGACCAGCCGGTTCATCCTGATTCTGCATCAGCCGATGATACGCCTTTAGATCCCGTAGCTAAGTCGCTGGCGCTGGAGAAGGTATTCAGCGATGTTCAAAAGCGACTGCTTCAAGCGTGCGAAAAAAGTAAACGAGTATACGATTTGCGGCGACGCGACGAAAAATTTCAACTGCGGCAAAAAGTTTGGAAGCGAAATTACACGCTTTCGGATGCCTCTAAGCATTTTACTTCCAAACTGGCGCCTAGGTTTGTCGGACCCTACACGATTGCAAAAGTTTTGTCACCCTGGTCGTATGAATTGGTCGACAACGACGGCCGAAACCTTGGGGTATGGCATGCCAAGGACCTCAAAGCCCATCCTCCAGATGACTCACCCTGAACATTGCCTTACTTGTAAATATCCCTTGTACATATACCCCCCAGAACAAATAATAATATTAAAAGTTAATTTGCAGTTATTGTTCATCTAGAGATATTTGATTGTTCTTGGCTGAACATATTGAAGATTATGTACAGATGCAGTAATCCTGCTTAACCTATGGTAATTTTTTTTTTGGTGCGGCATATAGTATTATGTTTTTGTAAATATACATTTAGTAGTTTTAAGGTCTGTATAGAAAAATTTTTCTCTGAGGAAAAAAATTTTTCTCCGAGGAAGGGGAGGCGTGTTACGGTCTTATTTTTCCCACCCTGTAATTTTGTAAAATATTAATTTAAAACTTACCAGCTGCGGTTTGCTATTGCTTAATTAATAATAAAAGTACCAATTTCCTATTTCGATCTTTATTTTCTGATATAAATCAATGGTAAAATTCAGTAACTGTAATACATCAAACAGAAACATCTAGTAGCCACATAAATCTCTCAAGTACTTACAGCCATCTTCGGTTCACCTAAAAATAAGAAAATACAGCATTAGTTCATAGTCACCGACTGACTAAATGTTGGTCCTAGAAGTTGAGGTTATAAAAGTTCTAGTTAGCCCTTGCTCCAATCTATATAATAAATAGGGGTTGTTTTTGGACAGGTTGGTTATCTGAATTTGTTTGGGACCTGATATTTGTTTAATGAATATTTGCTTAATTAATTTCTTGTTTACCTTTTTTGCTTATTTTGGTTGGACATTTGTCAAGTGTCATGTCAGTCGGTTGAGAACAAAAATCCCTAACGTTTTTGACAGGGAAACTTGCCGCCTTTTTCGTAAGAAACGTGTCATTTGGACAAAAACCTCCTGCCGTGTTGTATTGAGGCAAGTCCTGGCAATTTTGCCGATTTCTTTGTGGGGGTCCCTAACTTGAATTTGGTGGCAAAATCCTCTTTTTTGCACCAGAGAATCTGTAGTGTTTCAGTTTTTTTTCTCGTTATATGGGAAAAACCCCCCCACATTTCTGTTTGAAAAAGGCCACCTAACACCTCAGGTAAGTTTTCCTCACTATTTCTAAACATTAAAGCTGTCTATTCCTAACTTACGTTGATATAATGTGTACATACCTTGATTGAGCCAATGTCATAGATCTGAAACCTAGTTTCCTTATAGGCCTTTTTATTTTACATCTTATCTCTCCTCCTATTGTGTCCTGGTTGTTGAAGAACCACTTCCTGGAGCACTTCATTTGGAAAGCTTCCATCCTGGTCCATGTCCTATCATCTTCGTCTTGGCAGGCTCCGAGAGGTTCCCAGAGTTGACATGCAGGGCTCCGACAGACACCACTCCTTGGAGTAAGGCAGCCACAGCGGACCTCAGACGATCCCCATAGGGCACAGGTTTGATAGGCTTAGGTTATGTGTGTTAACTCAATAATCAAGACACGGTTTCACAGTCCTTGAGCCATACATTACGAGGGCCCCCTTCACTTTTGCTTAGCCGATGCCACCCTTATAGGGTTTGCGCCTTGTTCTACCCTGCGACTCGGCTCTAACACTCGGTGTATACCGTCACTTTATTAATTTGGCATGGAAACAAAATATAATTCTAAACACTTCACAGTTCACACCGATCTATTTATGTTTATGCACGGCATACTAGTAAATTACTGTCTTTTCTTTTTGGCATTATTCTTGGCATGATTTTTAACACGTATACAAACTAATAATTAGCAAGTTAAACTGCTGTGACTCCAATTATTCAGTTTAATAGTGAATTCACACTTTGAAAACTTCTCTAATCTAACCTGCACTTTTTATACATCTTTCAGCTTTCAAAAGCAGCTGATTGCTATCAAATCGAGTAGAGATGTTCTAGGCGTTAGCCGCGGTTCCCCTTTCTCGCGTTAAGAATGAGCTAATTCATTTGAAAAGAATGTTTAATTAATTTTATAAATATTAGTAAGTGGGAACGTCACCCCCTTTTTAAGTCATTGTTTATGCCCATCCTGGGCCGAGTTATTTAATACATCTTAATATTTTAATAAATGGGAAAATATTTATGAAATTCGGTTGTTTTCTTTAGGAGTCCCTAAGGGTTTTCCTGTTTTTGCGATCATCTGCAGTCACTGCCTTTATCCATAAAGGGCATATTAAAACAGGTGGCGCTTTTATTTGGTAGTTTTACCCAGCCCACTCACCGGCAATGAGCTAGCCTTGAAAAAGTCAGTGACTACGTTTCTCCGGTAGAAAAGCATACGAATTGAGTTGCAGAAAATTTCCCTCGCCTCGTATTGACTGCGTTTTCCGGTCCTAACATCAGACCCCCCTTTTTTTTGAGAGGTAACGAATCCGGCCACCGCTCCTCACTTTTTTTTTCAACCATAACAACCAGCTGAATCGGTGTAGACAATGACGAATCAACTAGGGTTGCCAGACGTCCCGATTTCAATGGGACAGTCCCGATTTTAGACTTCCCGATTTCAAAGGGTACGTCGCGACACAGTTCAAATCAGGACGCGATTTGTCCCGAATTTTAAATTTTTCTAAAAAACGAATTTTTAAACTCGATAATTTAAATTATTTAATCATAAATTTAAGATGTATAGTTTTTAGTAGTTTTTAGAGCATTATAAAAGTATACCATATTTCTTACGTTTGAACGTCATAAAAAGTTTATATTTTTGCTAATTGTATGCTTTAGCGGTTCATTTATTAAATACTAGTGCAAAAAAAAGCGTCCCGATTTTTTGCCCCAAATCCAGGTTTCTAAGCAGCTTTTAAACGCTGATGCTCGATTTTGAAGATGTTGGATATGGTAACCCTACAATATGTAAGGTGTATCTAGTTATGTGTTTTGCCAAAATTTGTTTTTCCCTTTTTCTTCCTACTTTTTAAACTACATACTTTGCTTTATATTATTGAACTATATTGAAAATATTTTAACACCAAGTTTAGTTTCTGATAGTAGTATCATGCTAATCATTAGAAAATATTTTTCTTATACATCATTTAACAAAAACGTACTGAAACTTTTCTGTTTACTATATTGTATCCAATTTTATGTGAGAATGATGACAGAAAAAACAATTGAACAATAATTCACCTTATTGGTCAGTTCCATGGACAGTTTATACCAGAACATATTTTAGTGATCACAATATTCATCTTTTCTTATATACTTCGAAAGATTAGTCATCGCAAAATTATTTTTTTCCTGGTACAATTCCCAACGGAATCCGATTTCTTTCTATCCATGTTAGCGAAATGGGCATTAGAAACAGACAAATAAAAACGATGGTGCAGCCAATAAAAAAGAATAATCAAACTTTTTATCACAGTCGCTTTTGTTTTTGCAAGTATTTCTGGTTGTCTACTGTGAAAGCTTAATCGGAATTGTCATAAAAAATAAATTTCTAACCTGACAAAATACTTACGTAAGTTTTATGATTTTATAGCAAAACACCTTTGTTTTTACTGAACACAAACATCATTTGCAAAAATCTCGTTTTTATTAAGCAAAAACAGTGTCAGCATAGCCACATTAACCTTCCTATTTTATAGTAGTAGTACCAAGTAACAATACTCCCTCTTACCAATAATTTGCAATAAAAGGATTGGAGGAAAAGTTTTTAAATAAATAAAGAAAAAATAGCAAAAATGAGTAAATATTTTTATTAAGATAATTTATAAGGTTAAAAAATATTCCCTATTCTCCGATATATAATGAAAATGGATACAGCCTACCTGCGAACAGTGACGTTTGTGTAAGATAAAAACGCGATAAAAATTGTTTAATCGAATATACCAAGTAGTTTCACAATTTTTAAACAATTCTGTAAATGTTGAGTCTTAGTTCCAGAAGAATAGATACACTTTGTAATGTCACTGTGACTTCAGCTTTAAAATTAAACCAAACGTTTTTAGGGCGCAATTTTCACTACTTTCTCAATAACTAAAGAAATCTTCTGTAATGCCTACTATTCTCAACTTTATATCGGGTCGGCGTTCCTGTTACTCATTCCCATAACGCCCGGTCCAAGGAGAACAAATATGTACCTTGCGTAATATTTCAATAGTCAGTCCCAGATTCATAGAACACAGGAATTTAAGCTACTCCATTACAAACTTTCAACCCTTATTTCACCCCATCAGTGGTTGATTTATTAAAAACTGTAAAACACGTGTTGAAACATTTATTTTTTAGAGAACTTCTATGAAGTTTCGACTTCATAGGACCATCTAATATTCTTTCGTCATACAAAGTTTGAACCCCTATTTCACCACCTTAAGGGTTGAATTAAAAAAAAACCCTTCCTTAGTGGATGCCTACGTTATATAAGAAACCTCTGTGCAAACTCTCAAGTTTAGTTAGTATCCCACACTTTGATTTCCTTAAAGAAAAATTGTGGTAAACAACGTGAAGATGCCTTATACAATAAGGACTAAACAAATAATGCTAAAACAAGCTAGTCTTCGGGCTATATGCCCCCTACGTTCGCTGGATTACATGCCAGAATTTGCCGTATTTTGTTCCTACACAGTTAGATCTTATTCAGACTGCAAGAAACTACCAGGAAGAAGGTATCTTTTTTCTTTTGGTATAGGATGTCACTACCTGCAGAGCGGTTTCGATTGCTGTAGTTCTCGTCAGTACAGGATAACAGGAATGCACCTACCTTCCGAAAAAATGGATTTCTTATAAAAATTTTGTGTGCTGTTTAGTAAAAACCCATCTTATAAAATACGTTACTTTATTTTTCGTGCTTTTACATACAGAGTTTCATTAGTTTGAATAGTGAATGATCCTTTTTTCAGTGTTAGTGGTAACTTTGTCGCTGAGCTAATTGTTATTTCAAAGTGCTTCAGAATCCTTATTAATCCGATTGATGATTGCATGATTCCAAAACGCATTCCTACAAAAAGAATTAAGATGTTGTATTGCAATAAAGTAGCTTTCGAAGAAGCTTTATTTTCAAATCGGTATATTATGCTTTCCCTATTTACTATTCATCCTCGTTCTAGTCCTATACGCGTTTTAATTGCATTGGGGTCTGATTAGTAAGAGTGGTGAAATACGAGCGGGTATTGATACATAGTTAGCATGGAAAGTTTGTAGTAGACAAAACTGAATATAGCTGCTATGGGTACAACTATGATGTTTTATACATAAGTTTTAAAAAGCGTTATTAACTGATTATAAAGAACCGTCCAAGTATGAGCAAAAGAGTTCAGTAGTGTGGTACGCAGATGTATCAAAGATGGCAGAAGGGGTGGAAGCGGAGGTCTTTAGGCCAAAATGCAGATTTTCGAAGCCTCTTTTCAAGCAGAAAACACGCGATAGATTTATGCGCCCTAGAATGTGCCAACAAAAGACTTAGAAGAGAAAAAATTTACATTCTATCGATCAGTTAGGCAGCTACAAAGGCACTAGCTTCCTTCTACTCTAAATTCTCTTAGGATTGCAAACAATCCCTCAATCAACTGGCAAAAAATAATAGTATAACTCTAATGTGTGTGTCGGGTCACAAAGGTGTGAAAGGCAATAAAATTGCTGACTAATTTCCTAAAGAAAGAGCACAAGCTCATTTCTATGGACCTGAGCCCTTCTCTGGCAGAGGTCACCTTACGGAAATCCCCAGGCAATGGGAAAAAGAAGAGAAAATAGCCCACTGGAGAACGCTCTAGGGTAAAGACATGCACATAGAATGATTAGTTATTGGCCTGACTAGACAAAAAAACTCCTCGTGGATGAAACTGCCAAACACTTGTTCTGTGAACGCAAAGTAACACCTCGCCAAAGGCTGCAACATCTTGAGGGAGCGTTTCTAATGCTCAATGATATATTAGAATACACCCCCAAAAACACAGGACCATCTAATATTTTTTTCCATACAAAGTTTGAACCCCTGTTTCACCTCCCAAGGGTTGAATTTTGAAAAACGCTCTCTTAGTGAATGCCTACGTTATATAAGAAACCTCTGTGCAAAATTTCAAGTTTATAGACCCAGCGCTGTGGGATGTGCGCTGATACGTCAGTCAATCAGATGATACTTACCTATACAATTCCTAGGTCCCTCACCAAAGGGCATATAAACAAATGAGTTTATCGATGGTTTATTTTCAGGACTGAACCTATCAGGATCAAATTTTTCAGGATCTGGAAAATACTCTGGATCTCTTCCCAAAGCCATGGTTGATATAATGACAGTTGTGCCTTTGTCCAAAGTAAAATTTGTGTCCCGAAATTTGTAAGGTTTTGTCGCTATTCTGGAAAGTGCATGCACAGGTGTGTATAATCTTAAGGTTTCTAAAATAGGACAAAAAACATCGAATTAGGTATGCTTGCAACGCCAATGGGATTTTTCACTGTAATAATATTATACAGGGTTTCCGAAAAGTTTTAATATGGGCAAATATCTTTGCTATTAGTACAGATATTTTATTAATTGTACTTTTTAACCTCCTTGAGGGCTGACGCTAGGGAGTTAAGGTCAAAAAATTTTAAATACAAGGCTATGCTATGTCAAATGTAATGTTAATGCACGAAATATCCTAATCTTCGGAAAATAATCAAGAAAATAAATTAACACTCGAATTTACAGTACACCAGCCGTTATGACACTTTTATCTACATGACATGTGACGTCACAACCAATAGGAGCACGTTATGCAAGTTTAGAATTTTGCATGAAGATTTATAAAAGAAAATCTTTTTATTTCGTAAGAAAACCAAAATAAATTATTAAAACCCACCGCTATACATATTTAATTCATATAGAGATAACAAAAAAAATGTTTTAAATTTATTTGGATTACATGCACATTGCCTATTATAATATTTCAACTATGGGGAGTTTCAGTTGACGCTCGGCAGAGCAAGTGGAGCGAGTTTGGAGAACGTGACATCGTATCGCCTACATATCAGGATAATGCAACTTGAACGCGATGGAGTGAGAATACAACATAACCTCAAAAATTCTGTTTTCTGTTATTGTCAAAGTATATTCTTGTCAGTGTGTTTTAACTTTGTTTATTTTGTTTATGTCATTATTATTCCTACTACACACAATACCATCATTTTTTGTATATGCTAAATATCGCATAGTCATTTTCACATTGCTTATACTGCTTTCATAATTTACTGAGTAAGCAATATCTGGTCTTTTTTATACAAAAAATTGTATATATTTTTTTTATTATATTATCATTGTAGTATCTGCTTTTTTCCATTTTTTTCCAATTTTTCCAAAACTTTTTCTATATAAGATTGGTAATTATTGATATTACTGTAAACAGCGAATTTTTTCATGAAATTTTGCACAGACCCTAATTTTGGGTCGTAGAACACGAATCCGAAGTCAGCTTTTGGCGGTCTCGTATGGTTTTTCCAAAAAAAAATTGTTTTTGGAAAACTTTTAGGTTAACTTTTAGGTTACCTTTTTGTTATAGATTCCTTTAAGTTTCGACACTTTCACTTCAACATATCTGTAAACTTATAATTTTTATTAGTTTTCGTCACACAAAACACCACATTTAGGCAAAAATAGCTAAGAAAATTGCTGTTTTCTATAGAAAATTCCATTTTATCGCTCTAGACGTCATTATTTTGCCAGCTGTCAATTTTCCGGCGTTGCCACGTTTACAAAACATTTTTCTCGCAAATTTTAACAATTTCCGGCCATAAATAAATCCAAAAAAAGAGATGGCAATATGAGAGTAAAATAAGACAGATAGCATTTTATTTTCCCTAAAAGGGCAAAAAGATGACCCCAACCAACACCCTGGGGCACCGATCCCTCTTCGCCTGCGAGGAAAGAGACTGGTCAGGGCCCCTAACCAGGTGCTAACCCTGCTCCGACCTTAGGGTGCCCTCCGATCCACCGTTATACCACCGTTATATCGAAAATATTAGATCTGTCACCTAATTCACCGACTTAGAAAAGTTTTTGATACGAACGGTGGATCGGAGGGCACCCTAAGGTCGGAACAGGGTTAGCACCTGGTTAGGGGCCCTGACCAGTCTCTTTCCTCGCAGGCGAAGAGGGATCGGTGCCCCAGGGTGTTGGTTGGGGTCATCTTTTTGCCCTTTTGGTTAAATTTGGTTCATTTTCGCATTTTCCCGCCAACTTTTTATTATTCCTAATTTACAACTTTGTCTTGAAAAATAAGTAAACCTGGCAACGCCGGACATTTGACAGCTGGGAACGTAATGGCGTCTACTACCAAATACAATGGAATTTTATATAGGAAAAAGCAATTTTCTTAACTATTTTTGGCTAAATGTGGTGTTTTGTGTGACGAAATAAAATAAAAATTATAAGTTTACAGATATGTTTAAGTGAAAGTGTCGAAACTTAAAGGAATCTATAAAAAAAGGTAACCTAAAAGTTAAAAAAATTTTTTGCGGAAAAACCATTCGAGACCGCCAAAAACTGACTTCGGATTCGTGTTCTACGACCCAAAATTAGGGTCTGTGCAAAATTTCATGAAAAAATTCGCTGTTTACAGTAATATCAATAATTACCATAAGATTTTAGGTTTAATAAAACCTTCCTAAATTTACATAAATTTTTATTATGACATTAAACTTTTTTTTATAATTAACTACTACAGATTATCAAATATATTATGACAAATTTAATCATTGTTTTAACGTTGCGCATTTCGTTTTACTTCAAACAGTGAAAATTAGGTTATTTTTGCTGCACACACGCAACACTCCATAGACTGACTCCGAGAAAAGCGGACACGCAACAGGATGCGTTCGGAGTTCCTAAAAAAACGCATCTAGCCAGCTCCGAATACTCAGAGCGTCAACTCAAACTCCCCCTATGTCGATTACTTCAAACTCACCATCAACAACTTGTCTTAAATAAGTCATGTCTTGAAATGCTTCATAAGTCAGTTGGCCGTCATACTTTTTTAATACGTCGTTAATTTCGCATCTTGCTTTCTCTTGTAATTCTGGGCTTCTTGCCAGTTCGTATAGTGCCATGGTCATTGTTATCGAAGATGTATCAAAACCTAAAAGGGTTTATAAAAATAGGTTAACTTAAAGGTATCATCGTGTCGATAAAAAACTAGGTCAGCAAAATTTGGGAGTAAACAAGGATACCGTGCTGTTGGCAAAACAAAAAATAGCAAGGCATGGGACTATTATTAGGAAAGCAGGTTCAGGCCCCCCTAAAATTTCTACTGAAGATCAAGATAGAAAACTGCTTAATTAGCTACGGGATAATCCATTTGAAACTGCAATAAAGGCGAAAGAAGAGACGAACTTTCCAGGTTCTGCAAACACTGCTAGAGACAGGGTTCGAAATTCCGATATACGAAATCGTTCTGCTGCTAATAAAATATTTTTAACATCAAGAAATAAACACGTCAGGTTAGAATTTCCACATGAATATTTAAATTGGAATAATTTCTGGGAAACAGTTTATATTTTCTGACGAGAAAACTTTTCAATCATGTAATAATGGGAGAATTCGGGCTGTAGGCCTTCTGTCGTGCGGTATGATGAGATACACCCATAAAACCAACCAAAGTTGGCGTTTCTTTATAAATGTTTGTGGTTGGATTAGCGCTAGAGGGCCAGGAGTTTGCCAAATCGGGGAAGGAAGACTAACTGCAGCCGTATACGTTAATATACTAAATGAAGTGATGATACCATCGATAAACGTTGTAGGTATATGGTCAAAATATTACATTTCAACATGATAATACTCCAATACACACAGCACGCACTGTGCAAAATTTTCTCCAAGAAAATAATATAGCAGCTCTTCCCTGCCTTCGAAGCAGTGGCGCACCAGGGGGGGGGGGGGGCTGTGGGCTGTACCCCCCCCCCCGGACCATCACCTTAGACACAAAAAAATTTAAAAAGTGCACTATAAATTGAGAATATTCATCGAATTTTGATACCTCACCTCTCGCTGCAGACTGTCAGCCCCCCCCCCCCCAAGACAAAATAGCCACCCAGGACAAAATCCTGGGTGCGCCAGTGCTTCGAAGAGTCCCGATTTCAACCCTATCGAAAACATTTGGGATAAAATGGTCAAATCTATGTATAAACATGATTTTCGACCAAGAAACTGTGATGATTTATACGCTACAGGAGAAATCAAGCTTGGGATGAAGTAACGGGCGAATTATGCAGAAACCTAGTTTTAAGTATGCCGCAAAGGCTTCAAGAAGTAGTAAACAGAAATGGTTCTATGACCAAATATTAAAAATTTTGTGTTGCTTTGATAAATTTTGTGTTTGTATTTTTTTATCTTTTATTGAATTTATTTTACTATGTGGTTTTATTTTTCAGGCGATGTTAAATATACTCTAAATGAAATATTTCACATTTTTCTAGATAAAAAATGCCTAATAAATTTAGTTTCTCCATATAAACTGTCCCTCAAATTTATACAGCAAGAAATATATTTTGATGCCAGCTCGTATCGCAAAATACAAAACGTTAAATTATGTAACCTAGGTTACTTTTTAAAAGTTAGGTGTTTTTACTTTCCAGCTCTAGAGCACCTATTAAAGTCTAGGAGATATGTATTTCCTTTCCCGGTTTTGTGATTTTGCTGTCCTAGTTTTTTATCGGCACGATGGTACCTACTCCCAAAGTTGCAACTAAAACAGAATTCTATAGATGTGTTTAACAATTTTTTATTTGTTTATTAAGACGTGTGGGCAAAGTTATATACCAAAAATTTGATCAAGTGCAAGCTATACTTGCATATTTAGTGTTCTGTCCATCAGCCCCCCACTTAACCTGAACAAATCTCGGATCGCCCGATCTCTCGCGTATGCGCGGAGCTGAGTGGGGAGCGTTTCGACTCAGCCAAAATAAAATTTTAAAAAACGTGTATAAACAAAAGTTGTTCCTTACATCGTGAGAAATATTTTCTGTCAAAAAACTTTTCCTCTAAAACCAATGATTCAGCAGTTGTTAATTAAATTTTTTATAACAATTGATCGCGCCGGAATTTTTCAATCCTGATAATTTTGGCTCAATCTACACCTAACTCTCAGTCTTCAGGATTTTTTTCAGATTTCTCTGAGCTATCCTTTTGGTGATAAGGGTGGGGGCAGCAATCTGGGATAGGCCCATTGTATTATTTTAAACTAAATACCTACCTGCGAAGAAAAATATAATAGTATTGGCAACAAATTCATCTAGACTAAACGGCATGAAATCATTTTTCGTTGAATCCTGAATATCTATAAGCAACTGCGTGAAATCTGGTCTCCTAATATCATTTTTTCTTCTGAATTCTATATTTGTCTTTACAACATCAGTGAAAAAGTCGGTAATATGTTTAGGAAAATTTTTTATTCCGATGTTTTGAGCTGTTGTCTCAAACGCCCTGCTTAATACAAGTTGGACGGATTGGAGGAAACTGGGTTTAAAAATGTCGGCTCCCATTTGCCGGAATTTTGAGTCTTTGTTTTTGAAAGATTCGCCCTCTAGTCCAAATGCGATGCAACCTATGACGTCGATGGTAAATGATGCCAATTGCTAAAAAATGTTAGTATTTAGGCATCGTCTTGGATTATATTTTCTGAATAGCACCTCAATAATGCTACAGAACTAATAAATATAAAAAATTGGAAAAATACACTATTCGAATTAATTAACGCGTCACAACGAATTTATCATAAATTTGGTAGCGATATTTTTCTGACCCCTTAATCCGACTATAAAAAAACTCTTTTTTATGTTGAAGGTTCATTTTTTAGGAAAGTAAATATACCAGTATTGTTTGAAAAAAATCAATATTATACAGATATACAGGAGATTAACAATAACATTACTTTTTCTATAAAGTTTGTAGAGCTCTGTAAATCATAAGTGCGACTAACATTCACAACTGGACTGTAGCATCATCTGTTCTCAACACTTTATTTTTTAATTTATTCCGGTCTCTCAGTTATTGAAGGAGATACAGGGTTTCTTAAAGTGTGATGTTTTTTGCTTAATGCACTTTGAAACATATCAAAAAATAGAAATTGTCATTACGACGTGGGTGTAAATGTTCTGGGGTGGCTTGCAAGAAGTCCGGACTTAAATCCCCTTGAACATCTCTGGGACGTTCCTGGTAGGTGGCTAGGAACTTCAAAAACTTCACCAAACAATTTGGAAAGGTAGGACAGAGACTTGGTGCAATCTGAAATCGACTAGATCAAAATGAAATAAGATGAGGCGTGCGTGGGTGTCAAGCAAAAGGTGATAATATTCGCTATTGACACTAACGCTGTTTTTTCGTTTTTAGAATCCTAAATCGTTTAATTTTGTATTACTGTGCCTACACTTTTTAATCTTTAAGTTTTACTATGTTAAGGTTCAGCGTTGTAGCTAGGCCAGGGCAACCGGGGTCCGCGCCGGGGCCGCAAGCACCGTGGGGCGCAAAAATCGCAAATCACGACCCGACCAAAAGCACGCCACTCAATTATCTCTTTTAAGTAGGTAAAGATATGATAACGTAAGATAAAAAAAAGTCCTCAAGGCCAGCCGTGGAATGAATCATCCTTGTCTTGAATTATTACTCTTGAAAAGTAACACAGGTAAAGGGTATAGGTGAATGAAAAATAGAAGTTATGAAGTTTTCTTTTTTAATAATAATAATAATAAGCTTTATTGTCTAACAGATCTACCTCCATTAATAAGACAATGTTCTGTATTAGAACCAAGGAAAAATTTTATATAATACCATAATACTTAGTTACTACTCAAGAAGGGGATAAAAACACACTTATATATTATACTCCATACAATCCACCTTCACAGCCCATTCATAAAGTATAATGTGTTAAAAAAATATAAGTGATACAATCAACTGGTCCCTCATACACAATGTTTAGAAATTTGCTTTTCACTGACGCTACAAATTGAGCAATAGTGAGGCCATTCATATCAATGTCAGCGCAGGCAGTGTTAAATATGCTCATTGACTGAAAGAGTGGGCCTTTTACTAAAAAGTTAGTTGAGGGGTTAGGAATATGAAACATAAGAGGGTGTCTAACTAGGCGTGGGGGTACACCAAAGTTGACTTGGTATAAGAGATCCGACCAGTCAATTAGTGATCTGCATAATTTAAATAAGAATAGACATAGCATATATTTTCTCCGGTCATGTAGGGATGGGATCAGATGCCTATTGAGGAGTACGTTATGATCAATACCTCTAGGAGGAAAGACTCCATCGGATTTAAACCAAAGAAATTTTACAAATTTACGTTGAACATTTTCAAGTTGAGTTATGTATTTGTTATATATGGGATGCCATATAATCGCGCCGTACTCAAGTTTGGGTCGTACATAACTGTAATATAATATTTTTAATGTTTGAGCCTTTGGAATTCCGCATGATGAACCCCATCGACCTACTTGCACTATTACAAACCTGATCTACATGAGCTGAAAACGAGAGTCTGGGATCGAACGTAATGCCAAGGTCTTTAAATACATCGCAACCCTGAATTACTGTATAACTAAAGTGTACATAAAATTAGTAATGTTTAGTTTATTTGCATACGTCATTGCAAAGCATTTGTCGGCATTAAGTGGCAAATGATTAGTATTGCACCAGTCATTGACAGCGTTTACATCCCTCTGTAACCCAATGCAGTCGCTAGGGCTCCGAATAACTTTAAATAGTTTGACATCGTCCGCAAAAAGTAGGACTTCGCTTGTGATATTGCTTGTGATATCATTGATAAACAGCGAAAACAAAAGTGGGGCGGGATTGCTACCTTGAGGGGCACCACTGGTTGTCACGAACTTGTTGGACCTATGGCCGCTAATTTCCACATACTGAAACCTGTCGGTCAGGTACGATTTTAAAAAAGATGTAAGATTGAAACTGAATCCCATGTCAGCTAATTTACCTAAGAAAATTAAATATGGTAATTATGGCTTTTATGATCGAAAGTTTAGAAATGGTAGAAGGGTTGATAGCCAGTGGGTGTATTTAACACGGGGCGCCATTCAGGATTTTCAAACAGAATTTTCACACATAGTCATGGATTTCGACCAGTTTCGCCAAGTTTTGACTACTATCCATTTCTAAAGTTTTGACCCCTCAGTCTGAGGGTCAATAACAAAAAAACCACGGGGCAGAATAAACTGAAAAAATTACAGCTTGTTAGGACGTTATCCAAGAGTTTCTTCCAAAAAATGTATTATTGTAGTGTAAACGATATTGAACTTATTCATAATCAAGTAGAAAAAAACAACGATTTTACGGCGTTAATACTGATAAACGATTTTCTCATGTCTATATATTGGTTAATTTTTTCCCTATTTAAATGCAATTTTGAAGGTAGATAGAAAAATATCTATACTTTCGCAAGAGATTGGTAGTATGTGTCTAAAATTCTATTTTTTTATTTTTTAATGATGTTTGTGTATCAGCTGTACTGTGGACAATTTAAAACTTTAAAAAAAATCTTTACACTCGTAGACGTAGTTATTATTATACAAATGTATTTTATTACACAAAATTAAAAAAAGCACCTTTAGTTCTTGTAAAAATTGTAATAAATATTAAAAGCCACATAAGAAAGAGATGCAAAGTGTTAAACTCCTTTACCGACATAATCACAGTACGGTGGCGTCGTCGTAAAGGTCGTATGTAGTCCGTAGGTCCATGTATTTTTATTTGTTTAGAATTTAATCTATTTGTTATGTATTGAAAAGATTTGTAAAATAATATTATTTAGTTGATTGTGGTTGTTTATATCTAGTTATTGTTGATTTAAATTTTTGGTTTTAGTGGCAGGTAGTAATTTGAAATTATTATTGTTTTCGCACGATTTTTAAGATTATCTTGTTCGAATTTATATAAATACCTGATGTAATCTGAACCAAAAATACGGTACCTAACTACAGTCTAATAAGTTAAAATGTCTCGCTAGTGCAACGAACAAATGAAAAATATTATATTAAAAGTCAGAGCGTACTTTCAACAAAAGAGAAAGACACCGGTTTGGAAAATATTTTGATTGAGCAAGTGGTTAAAAGAACAGCAGATTGCCTGGGTATTAGTGAAAGCACCATTAAACGTGTTACTGCGGAAGAAAAAAGTTCCGGTATTAGTATACCATCAAAAGGGAGAAGTGGAAGGCCCCGACTGGAATGTGATGAGATTTTGCAGGGCGCCATAAGGAGAACAATATTAAATTTTTACCTGGAGCGCCGGTTTCCTTCTATAAAAGAAGTTTACCAGAAATTGAAAGAAGATGTCGATTATTTACCAGAATTTTCAGAAATGACTTTGTACCGATGGATTAAAGAACTTGGGTTTTCCTATAAAAACAATTAATAAACCAATTTTAATGGAAAAAAACACAATTGCTGCCAGAAGAGCGGAATCCTTATACGCCATAAAGAGATGTCGTGAAGATTCTTGGCAAATATTTTATACAGATGAAACATGGTGCGGTGCAAATCATTCAAGGAAGTTTGGCTGGGTTGAAAGAGTTAATCCCACAAAACGGGATAATTTTGATGAATACAGAGGTGGTATACAGGAAATTAATGGCTTTAGAGGTGGAATAAAACGGCCATCAGGATCAGGACAACGGGTTATTATCTTACATATTGGTAGTAAAAATGGGTTTTTGGATGGCTGCCTGAAGTGTTTCGTTGGGAAAAAAAGTGCGGCGTCAGTGGATTACCATAACATTACGAAGAATGGTTTAGAACAGTGCCTTCCGTAATACCTGACAAATCAGTAATCGTAATTGACCAAGCACCGTATCATACAATGTTGGATCGTTGGATCCTAATTTTCGAAATCCTACAGCTGCCTGGACAAAACAAAAAATAATAGAATGGATGTCCCAGCGAAAAGCAACATTGCCCGATGGATTTACAACGTTTAATGAATTAACCAAACCAATGCTGTTAAACCTATGCAAGAACTATCACTTTCCAAAAACGTATCTTTTAGATACAATTGCAAAGGAGTTACGTAATGGTAATGTAAAGCTTCTATGGTTGCCAGTTGCACACTGTGAATTCAACGCAATTGAATTAATTTGGTCATATGTGAAAAATAAAGTGGCAAAATTGAATACTACGTTTAAAATCACAAATGTACTAAATGTGTGTCTTGAAACGATGCAGAACGTGCCAAATTCTGTTTGGGAAATTTGAGGAATCCTACAGAGAAAAAGACCACTTAGTTGATGTTGTTGTAGAACCATTAATTATAAATTTAGATGAAGATGATGATTATTATTATAAGTGTAGATATTCTTCGGTAAAAAAGAGTGGTGTAATCCAATCAGGTTATTTTTAGTTTTAGGTTTAACTAAATTTTATCAGGGCTTTGTACCTTAAAAGTTAAATCAGATGTGATTCTACGTAAACAGGCCACTTTCACATATTTCTTTTATTATTAAGCAAAGGCAAATGCAGACAAACTTACCACAGCATTTGTTACAATTTTCCAAATATGCGAATCATAAAAATAAGGGAACATCAAAAATATTGTTTTTCTTTTAGGTGAATTATAAATAAATAAAGCTAATTGGCCTATTTACGTTACTCACTTTGAAGTAATATTTTTAAATTAGGTACTATTGTTCTACTACACACGTTTTGCCTATTTTATAGATCGTAATGAAACAATCGAAAATCGTTAAATACAAATAAATGTAAATATGTACCAATGCATATACTTATTTTTTCTTAATGTTACCAGTCACCTAATTTATCATATAGAGCACAAAAAAACCGTCACTATATTGCATTACTTTAATGATTATTACCTTAACACCCATACTATTGCACCTTCGACGCCCCGCTCCATCCGGCAAGCACAATGCTGCTATCCTTTACACAAATTAATTGTTTGTATTTACGTTTATGACAACTGCCAAAACAAAATTTTCGTTAAACGTAAAGTTACATCTCTTTATATGTAATACAAAAAAACAAAAATTTTTGCTGTAAGATTACTGGTAGTAATTACATAACCACAATCATTTTTTGAATATTACTACCAAACCTAAGAAAAAAAAATAAAACTAATATTTTTTGGGACTAAAGTAAGGTTCACTTTATCGCCTGTAAAAAATTAGTTAGGCCTGGGAGTATCAGTAAGGCACAATAAATTTTTACAATTGAGTAATTGATGAAATAGGGAAAAAATGGTGACAATTTTACACTTACCTTCCCATTAGAAAAGCACCAAGGCATCTACGGTTACAAAGTTTTACATGTGTAATAGAGACAAGTAACTTGACCGAAATATGTGAAAATTATATTTTTGTAAATTGTACTTTTTACTTTACAAGCTTCCAAACTGAGGGGTCAAAACTTTAGAAATGGATAGTAGATCTGTGACTTTGTTTAGAGAAATAGGAAGTGTGAATAGAAAGAAAGGCAGTGGGAGACCCGAAGTTTGCACTGCACAAAAAGTAGAAGAATTGAGGCAAATTGTTAATGAACATCCACAAACCCCTATTCGGCGTTCAATCCAGCAAGTAAATATGTCCTACGGAATTTGCAACGATCCTGAAATGTGACCTGAATATGCATGCTTATCATCTAAGCTCAGTCCGAGAATTGTTACCAGACGACAAACCGCAGCGAATGCAATTTTCAGAGTGGTTTATGGGAATTTCCATAATAATGAAAACGTATTTGAGAAACCTTTTTTACTGACGAGGCATGGCTTTACCTCTCTGGTTATGTAAATTCTCATCAGCAAATAAGATTGCGGAGTTCTGAAAATCCACATTTCTTAGTAGGGCAGCCTCTGCATTCACAGAAAGTTGGCGTGTGGGCGGCCATATCGAAAAGAAGGTTAATTGGACCGATTTTTTTTAAGGGACTCTCAATTCGGCGCGATACCGTAATGAAATTTTTGAAAATTTTGTAAACGCATTAGACGATGAAGAGATGCGACTAGGCTACTTCCAGCAGGATGGCGCAACAATTCACTTAACTCTTGATTATTTAAATTTTTTTAAAGAATTTTTCAAAGACCGAATCATTAGTCGTAATATGCCAGTTAGGTGGCCACCACTGTCCTGCGATCTCACGCCGTGTGACTTCTTTATCGCTACACATTAAAAACTCGGTTTTAAAAATCCCTTGGGAAAATTTAGAATACCTACGGGCTACAATTACAAATCAGGATATTAACAACTCCTCCCAAGTGCTCACCAATGTTTTTGATGCTGCAAAAAGGAGCATGAGAACATGTTTGGAAGTAAATGGTGGACACGTCTCTCATTTACTTTAAATTTAAAATTTTTAGGTTTTTTGTAGTATATATTATTTTTTTAATTCTGTATTATGCAATCACTATGAAAATAATGTAATTTCCTAAAAAATATCAACTTCAGAAGTTGAGAGTTTCGTTTTTCATTCACCTAAACATTTTACCTATGTTACCTTTCAAGAGTAGATTAATATAACTAATAATTCAAGACATGCCGGACTGATTCCACAGCATACCTTGAGGACGTTTTATTTTGATCTTACGGTATGTTGATTGTTTAAACCAGTAAAATCATTAATTAAAAATATATGACTTCATTGGAGAGGGCGCAAAATTATGAAGATTGTCCTGGGCGCCATAGTTCCTAGCTACGACAGTGTTAAGGTTATCTTGTATGTGTTACTGTAAATTTTGTTGGTTTATTATAATTGCTGTATTTTCTTAATGAAATAAATTCGGTAATTTTTATTTGCTGAATATGAATCGCAGTTGTGGCTGGTATAATCTACAGGGCACTACAAACTTTAGGGAAACAACATCATTATCATTAAACCCCTGTATACTGCACAAAATTGATTTTTTTAGACAATACTGGTATACTTAATGTCCTCAAGAATAATTAACCTACGACCAAAAAATAGTCAGATTAAGGGGTCAGAAGCAAATCGCCACCAATATTATGATTAATTCGTTGTGATGCGTTAATTAATTGGAGTAGTGTATTAAGTTCCTCAGTCCTTACCTCCTTAAGATTAATGTCCTCGCCAGTCTGAGAGGCTGACTCCAGGTACTCTATAAGTGGTTCTGAACATTTGACAACACTGTCGAACATCATTTTCATTTTTGCCGACGTAAAAGTAGGGGTCAGTTTTTGTCTGATATTCCTCCATTTGTCCTCTTGGACTACAAATACGCTTTCATTCTTTGGGTCATATTTTGGATTGTGGTAAAAGTCACGATCCACAAAATATTGAAAATCCTACAAAAACAGCTAAATCAAGAAAACATCGCAGATTTAGATTTTGGAAAAAAAAGTTAGAAGTTACAAAAATACAGTTTTGTACTATAAATTTATTTTTCGCAAATCTATCACGTAAAATGCAATTTAAGTATATATTGTTTCAGGCGGTAGAAATACTAAACACACTCCCGCTTCCTAAACTTTTAATTAACAATATCCTTTACTTTTACTAACTCACAATCACACGTTTTAAAGACTGAACTAAAAATCAACAACAAAGGCCGGCCCTCCTGTATTGACTATTGGGTAAAATTAACCGCTATCATTTCCCCCTGGACTGTTCCTAACAGAACAACATTATGCTTCCTTACACTATTCAGCAGCAAAGGCCTAGAACATCCCACTTCTCTCGGCCATTCATTCCTAGGGCCTCCAGATTATGGAACAAATTGCCTACAGATGTTTTCCCTTTCCCTCTCAACCTTTAATCCTTTAAAACCTGTGTTAACAGACATGTCCCTTCTCTTCAGATGCCCTAGGTAAGTTAGTTCTTTCTTAGGCGTACATGGTTAAAAAAAGCACGGAAAAATTATCTGACGATCTTCAAATCGGATCTGGCAATGGATCGCCTGGTTTATAGGGACCTTAATCTGATCAAGCAGAAGATCTTAATTTGAACCAGTACTAGGTCTTAAACCTCTTCGGGAAATCCCTGGGTTAATACTTAAGATTTAGAATTTTGTATATTTACGTTACCTTGAGTAAGACATCTTTGATGTAATCAGGATCAGTCAACACCAAAACAGGTCTAGCAAAACTCCAGGCACCACCAAGCTTACGACCTTTTCTTTTAAGTTGATTATACCATTCAACAGTTTCAATACCGTATGAGACAGCTGCAGTTCCTATACAGTCATTGTTTCCTAAAATAAATACATAGGTACAGTTCTGGCCAAAATAAAGTTTCAATTTAAATGCATTTTTTATGCCACTTTTGGTCTGTTGCCTGACGCGTCGATGTCGGAAATAAGTACGTGTATATATAGGTACGGTATTTGACAAAAATAATTTATTTCATGGGCGTTGTCCTGATTGTGTAAAATAGAAAAAGAACGGTCAAGTGCAAGTCCGACTCGCGCATAGAGGGTTCCGCACCGCATTCAATATTGTGAATTGCTCACAGAACGCAAAATTCTAAATAGTCTAGTCACTTACTTATCGCGCTGTAAATTCCCCCTCTACCGTTGCTTGCCTCGCTTTGCGCGTGGTACGCATTTTGGTTTAGTGCGCAGACGCCAAAAAATGGAACATAAAAAAAAATAAAGAAGTCGAAAAAAATTGGGAAACAAAAGTTAAGAAGTTAAACACGTAGTTGTAGCTTTACAATTGGAGATAAATTCTCAGAAGTGGATAGGTTCGAATGTAGACACCAAATTACATCCCCTGAAATTCCGTGCGCATGTCTAGCATGCTCAGTTTGCGCGTGGTACGCATTTTGGTCTACTGCGCAGATGTCAAAAAAAGAGAAATAAAGAAGTTGAAAACAAAAGTTGGGAAAAAGTTCCCCACAAAAACAAAACAACGCACTTTGCCTCGCGCACATGTACAGGCTGGTACTGCCTGACAGTAGAGGTCGACTACCGGTTGTAGAGTTATGCCCCGCCCGGAGGGTAAAATTGTTCGCCATTTTGACTTTTTTATTGTATGTTGCAAGACTACTCCATAGAAAAAAAATCTTCAAAATTACGGCACGAGTCGAACTCCCACTTGACCGGTTTTTTATTTCATATAATCACGGCAACGCCCAGAAATTAAATTATTTTTGTCAAATACCGTATACGTACGTATTTAATTTTCGGCATCGACGCCTCTGGTAACAGAACAACCGCACAGTGGGCCCAAATTGGATTTTGTCGATCGAAATTCTGAAACTTCTTATATTTGCTTATGGTATTAAAATACTCACGAAAAAATTGTCATAAAAAATTGGCACCCCCTAGGGGTGCGGTTAGGGGATGGAAAATATAAACACAGCCTGAATTTTGGTAGTGAGCTTTTATGGCATTAAAGTAATAAAGGGGAAAATTATGAACAAATATGACACCCCTTGGGGCTCGACTAATGAAATAAAATGCGGGACAACGCAATTTACCGTTTACTTGCCACCCCAACCGGCGCCGCCGCGCGGGCTGGTATTGTATAAGTCTGCACGTGTCTGCAGCATTTCTTGGTATAATTATCTTCCTTAGACACTAAACGAGATGACCATAAGCAATTGATAAAATCCTGGTGGATCCTTTGTATTGCAAGGCCGGATTTTCTTTTATATGTATTGTAATCTGTAGGATTTTCTACGAGGACGTATTTTATAACTGTATATACAAAAAGGAACAAAAAGTAAATATGCATTTTGTAGCCCAAAGAATGCTTTATAAGGTAATTTATACACCAACAGCGAGTTGATGAATATAAAGTAAAAGAAAAGAAAAATATTCTTGCTTTAATTTGTGTATTATTACAAGTTCTTAATTTGTTCGCACTTCGCGCGTAAAGCATGAAGTTGGAATGCATATGCTGATGTTAAATACTAGTAAAATAAGTAATTTACAGGTATTACTAGATATTCATGCAATTCTAACTAAATTGGTTAAGATAAAAAAATTAATTTCGATCGCGTTTTCTTAAATCGGGCCCACTGTGAACCGGGTCAACCTTAATAATAAATAATATTATAACTAATATTAAATAACGTAATAATAAAATAATTGTTTTAAAGATTTTACATTGCGCACCTAAATATTTCCTAACTCCAACCCTGATTTTTACGTCATCAGCTCCTGAAGTCCGGGCTATAGTAAATAATTACTTACCCAGTGGAAACTTTGGCTCCAAATATGGCACACCCTGTTTTTTCCAGTATGTGTACGAGTATTGGAAATATAAATAAATACTAAAAATCACAGATCCAAAAAATAATACGGAATACAACAAAACTGTTTCAAAAAGTTCTAATGCAAACATGTTTTCAGTAAGATTAGGAACCAGCGAACTAAAAGCATTAAATAATAATTAAATTTTTGAAGTACATTCATTTGTTTAATGCGAAGCGAACAGTGACGTTCCTGATTTTTTTTTTAATTTAACTGAAAAATGAATTAAAAGTGTGAGACTGTCCACGTTGTTGCCTTTTCATGCAGTCCGGTCTTATTTTCTCGTTGGAAACGTTTTAGCCACATTATGGTCCTTACCATTGATGTCGAATCAAGTAGATACCATTATTTACATTTTAGAGCAATCAGGGATTCCCGAGTTATTTAAAACCCGCCAAACGATATGCCCCCCCACCTACTTCTTGAGAATGGTGTTGCCAGGCTTTCGGTTATGTAGAGTATTTGCAGATTGATAGACCCTACTGAAATAACGCCATTACTGTGGGTTACTACTAAGCTTGGTGAAAAAGGTGTAACCTAGTCTTGTAAATATTCGTATTCTTTATATATTCGGATAATATCGGAATCAACTAATATTCGTATCCATCATCCGAATACGTATCCATTTCTTGAGCCGCGCGAAAGCGGTTCCGAAACATGTATATACGGAATTATTGCGGATACGGGTAGATAGGTGGATGCGGTATCATATGATTCGAAGACGAAGGTTAGGGATGGAAAGGCACCGTCGTTCGTTCTCGTTTGAATTCGCTTCGGGTGAGGCGGGCCCATATGATACCCGTTACCCCGATAAGTAGGCTATCTTTTTTTAGGAAATGTCATTAGAAGGAGAAAGCATAAAATCAAATATGCCAAATGGCAGACCGTGTTGTTCGCTTACACTCGATCCCGATTCCGTTTTCTCTTTGCACTTTGCATTAGTAACCACCCGAATGCGTATTTATTTTGATTCCGGATCCGTATTGAAGTTCTCGGCCGGTTACGGATAATACGGATTGTTTTAATATTCGTATCCAAAGGATTTTTGAATAGGTATCCTTACATCACTAGTGTAAACGCAGCGACGGCGAATGTGGTTGAAAAGGTTGGGTTGGTAACATACCTTTCGTCACTTCAGTAAATAAATTTATCCGTCGCTACCATAGAGAAAATATATAATAGAGAAATAATGTCATTTGCGAATGCGGCAAATTTACCAAGCTGAATCCGTAAACACAGACGGTCTTCTGCGGGCTTGCGCCTTGTCGAACGTCTGCCTTGTGATAGACAGGACCGTACTTCAAAATTTATTTCACATGACGTGAATCTTTTATCCAGTAATAAATGCTAAATACATTACTTGTAATTATTCTTTTTATTAATGATAAAAATGTAACCATTAGTGAGATTTTAACAAAAATTGTATAGTTTGTTGGCTTAAATCTGAGTTTTCTTGCTATACAAAACTGTCGATAATTCCTCGAAAATAGCTAAGTTTATACATATACAGTACGTCTCTTTAATGTCCCCCCTCTTAATTTTTTAAACGTTACATTTACAAAATTGAAAGTTGAAATAAAATATAAACATAGTATTCTAAACAATAGAAATAAAATATGCAACTGTTTTAAGAAGTAAAATAGTAAATAAAAAAATTACCAAAACTATGTGTATATTTTATTGGATTTGCATCCCATCCTGTATAATTGTTGAACAAACCAAGTTCTATGGTAAGATGTAAATATTTTTACACCTATTTACAGTGTATGCACTTGATCCTTTGGTGAAAGCGCTACTTACTTACGGCCCCATGTCAATCTAATCCACTGATATCTTAGCGATCCTTCGGCGAAAGCGCTTTTTTCTTTCGCCATCCCTTTTACAATACTCCCCTCTACCCTAATCCACTAGTATTTTTAGTGCCCCTTTGACGAAAGCGCAAATATGCCTTTTGGACACTCACCCTTCTAATCCACCGATATCTTAGCGATCCTTTGGCGAAAGTGCTTTTATCTTTCGCCATCCCTTTTCAAATACTCCCCTCTACCCTAATCCACTAGTATTTTTAGTGCCCCTTTGGCGAAAGCGCAAATATGCTTTTTGACACTCACTCATCCTTATGCAATATAGGGGAAGGAGGCATTGACATGATATATGACCTTCTTACACCATCTTACCCCTTATGCAATGCCCCTAATACCCACACACCCCATCAGTGCCTTTCTGACACCTTGACCACACTCAATATACGTCACTGATAAATATTTCTACTTCTCCGTGTGTGTGTTCACTTCAACACCGGAGTGCATTTAAGATAAAAGTTAGAAAATTTATTTGGTTAGAGTTAATCTTAAAAACTCAAAACTTAAAAGTATTTTTGCAAATGAAAATAGCAACTTCATCATTTACAACAGCTGTATTCTATGTGTTTCCTTCAGTGATTACAACTGGGCCCGGTTCTGATCGCCGAGTTGCGTCATTGAGTTCAACAACCACTTTTGCTAGACGTCCCGAGTGCGCATGCCTCGAGAGGACCGTCGTTTAAAAATCAGACTGGCGCCCAATGCGTACAAACGCACTTTTTCGCCCATACATTGGACGGATTCAGCTGGTGTCGCGAATACGTTGTGATGGTCTAAATATATTTTGTCTATGGTCGCTACCTAGGTTTACATTATACGGGAAGCCGTATTCATTGTAGGTTTTGCGACGTTTTTCTTTTCCATACCAGTAAATGGGTGTGTGACAGACATATACGTACTCAAAAGCATATTGCTAATCGCAAAAGTGTATTACCGTAGGTACTGGAAATTTATGTATGATTTTGTTTTTGTACTCAGCGTGTGTAACACTTCGCAGAACATAGTTCAAAATGAACATTTTCAACTATTTTGGAAATCCTTTGGAAACTACCCACACGAAACCAACTAAGGTATTCATTGCCAAAAGTCAAAAATTGTGTTGAAGCACTGATCAAATCCAAATGACTAAATAGGAAAATATGGGTAACTGTTGATGAAACCACCGATACCAGACACAACAGTGTTGCAAATATTTTAGTACGGGAATTAAGTATACATGGTTCTTCTCTTCCATATCTTTTATGTAGCAAAAGTTTACAGCAAACTAACGCGGAAAGTATGATAAAACTTGTAAAGGAAATTTTGACAAAATTTGGTATCACTCCTCACCTCCTGCATATTACATGTTTACTTCATGCCTGTCATCTCGTAGCAGAAACAGTTCGAAATTCGTATCCAACTGTTGACAAGTTAATATCCGAAACCAAAAAAGTATTGCAAAGATACGACTACTCACTATACATTTGCTGATCCAAATGCTGCAGTGTTTTGCACAAGAAAAACTACAATTCTGCAGCGCCTGTCTACGGTACCCTACACAAACGGCAGTCGGCCGCCTGTCGGCACTGGTGGGGAATCGGCGGCTCTTTTTGCCATTTTCTGACTGCATAAGGTACGCACGGTTTTTCCATGAGATGAATTGCCAGCCTTCAACCTAAATCATCATGGACTCGGCACACCAGAAACGATACTTGAGTTTCGAATCGAACGAGGTTACGATTCTGGCAGCCCAGCTGCGAAAATCAGCTTCGAAAATCGCATTCGGTGCTTAAGCTCGATAACAATGATTCGCCATTTTTTGGAAGCGTGTTTGGAGCTTTTTTTGGGTACTGTTCAGTTGTTCGCCTATATATTTTTTTGAATGTGTATTGTAGCATTTTCAGTGATGATCTCGCTTTTTATTGTTCCTTGGTTTGTATATAAATATGTTTTTAAATAAATTTGTCCACTACTTTATAATAAAATAATTATTATAGTTTAGTATTTTTTTCCGTATCTTCTGCCATTTTACTACTTTACTAACTAGAAAAGTTATAAACTAGTTTAAAGTGATGAGATAAAATTACTATTCACACCCATCTCTCCCAACAAAAATGAACAAGGTCTGTTAATCTGCAAATAAATACTGGGAGCAGAGATGTTCAGCACGTTTTTATAAAAAACAAAATGAACTGTATTTTCAAATGTACCTCTATAATTTAAGAGGGTTAACATTGGTTATCCTAGAAACATTTTTACAGAAAAAAATAAGTTAAAATTTTCAAAAGTAATTGCATTTTAGGTACCACAGGTTTAGGGAAAACCATTCTGAATTTATTTTTAAAATTTTTTGTCTAGAATTGATATAACAGCAAGTGCAAATTATTTTTGTTAATTACCTGTGACTTTCTATTTCTTATTTTTGGCCCATTGTCCCCGACGATCAAAATCGTATGTTTGCAAGTACTCGACACGTCACGATTTGATAAAACACTACATAGATACTTGTAATAGGTTTATATGGCATTTATCGTGACAATTTGTCACGGTCTGGAGAAATAATTGTCTGTACAACTGGGTGAATACGGTCGAGTTTTCTAATATGATTATAAAATAAAAGATAGCCGATAACAATCGTTTTTGTCATTATCTTGACAATGACAAAAAAACACCGCGGCGAGGGCAGCGAATTCGCGTTGGTCTGTGGGACATTTGTTCTTCCCTTATGCTGAAATAACCACCTGGCAAAATATGCGATTTTTGATGGCCGAAGACCTAATTTCTTGACGTCATAATCTTCTGTCCTATTAGTGGTAGAAAGTTTAATTTAGGTTGATTTTGTTAGGTATTCGTTAAAAAAGGGAATTGCGAAAAATGGCATATTCGAACATGTTAGGTCAAATTTTGAATTATCAAATTTTCGAAACAAATTAGCGTAGCGAATTCGATTTGCTATCATTTTTTTGTAATTTTATAGAGAACAAAAAAGTGTTTTGTAGTTGTGAGTGAACCCCTCATGATAGGGGCGAGACAGAGCGCAAAATGTGAAATATCGTAAATACTTGTGGTTGTCTCAATGTCTTCTGCTTAGAATCTAAGGTCAGTAAATAGAACACTCGGAATGGGCCCATTTATCCAATAATCGACGTAGTATAAATTGCTGTAAAAATCTTTCCAAAATGCTCAATGCGGACCATCTTAAATTTGTATTAAAACCACGCATTATGCACCTAGACCGTCTAGCAGTGGGCGGGCCATCCAGTGTACTTGGCTAATCCACCAGTGGACGGACAGCGGATCTCTAACGGTATTGCGCCCTGTACTGTAATGCCGATCATGGCCCATGAGCCTGTACCTAATCCTACAAATGGCGCCGACCAAAAACAAAACACTTCACCAAGGCCGTCTCTGCAGAAACAGCCACAAACATTGGATGCAATTTTTAAATTTTATTTCTTAAAGGACGTTAGTTGGTAAATTTGGGTCCTTTCTGCACTAAACGGCAATTCGCTTCATTTAAAATAAACACAACAACTTAATATCCAATTTAGTTCCTTCCTGCACCAAAGCATAGAGCTTACCTTAAATAGTAAATATAATTATAAAAACAAAAATGGTCAAATCATGGGCCGCCGCGGCAAAGAGGACATACCCGGTCTACAATCCGCTGGGTTTGCCGTGTTTCGAGCCGGAAGCGGCTTTCGGCAATGTGGAGCAGCCACCTTGTGTTTACTGGGGTGTTGGTGTGTATCGTGGGTGTTGCCACGTATTATTATACGATTTCAATGTCTGATACATATAACGCCCTCATCTGGCTCTGCGCCCCCCCTCCACGCAACTCAGGGCTTTGGGTATTTACCCGGTTTGCCCATTTGTAGCTCTGCCACTGTCAGCTTGACGTGTATAATTTTTTTAATTAATTGCATGTCATTATTACCATCCATCAATAAACTATTTTTTTTAAATAAACATGAGTTCACGAGTTTATCCAGATAACCTAAATTATCAAATACTATTATTATGCAGTCAAAAAAACAAAATCCTTTCAATATGTAGTCAATAATTTTCTGAAACTACTGTTTTCTAAAATTTGTGCCTTTAATTACAATTTTCATATTACTCGCCTTCTGGTCAGCCGAAATATTTATTGTTTTTTGAAGGCTCTAGATAATAAAAGGATATGGGACTATAATAAGAGTTTTTTGTTCTAAAAACCGATGGAAAAACGAATAGATTCCACGAAGATAATTTTTATTTTAGAATTTAAATGGCATAA
This sequence comes from Philopedon plagiatum, assembly GCA_963971165.1. Lineage (NCBI taxonomy): Eukaryota > Metazoa > Arthropoda > Insecta > Coleoptera > Curculionidae > Philopedon > Philopedon plagiatum. The sequence goes on from OZ020192.1 coordinate 9,970,189, forward strand.
TATTATCGTTGACGTTTTATGCTTTAAGCGCAAAATTTAAATTTATGTGTAGAGACGTACTTAGCACTCTTACTGCACAATATATTCATAAATATTTTTAGGTAAAAAACTTTAAAAGATTTCATATTCAGTAAATTTGTGTCTCTGATTTTTGGGCACATGCATTATAAAATGAAAAAAATCGGTCACGTGCAAGCAATACTTGCACAATTAGTGTTCCGTGCCATCAACTTCCCACGTAACCTGAGAAAACCTCGGCCGCCCGATTTCCGCCCATCTGCAATGCTACCCGCCGCCGATAGCACTAACGGCGTATCACATCGCGTATGCGCGGAGCTGAATGGGTAAATTAAAAAATTTTGAAAAACGTGTAAGAACAAAGTTGTTCCTTACACTGTGAGAATTTTTTTTTGTCGAGTAACCGTTTCTCTAAAACCAAAGATTCAGAATATCTATACGGTGATCTAATTTTAACTGCAGCAAACAAAAACCTACAAGAAGCAGTAGATACATGGGTGACAACCTTCCAAGAATTTGGTATAAAAATAAATAAAGGGAAAACGGATATAATGTCAATTGCAAAATAAACTGAAAACTTTCAAATACATATCGAATCGACGAAGCAACAATAGATGTGACAGATCAAATAAAGTATCTAGGGCTATGTATGGCTAGCGATGGAAACATAGAAGTAGACGTCATTATAGAAGTAGACGTCATTAATAGAATACAAGCAACAACAAAACTATTCCATGCTCTACGAACAGTCTTTTTTAATAAGAGGTTACGTTAATCTATGGAAGTAAATCATGGGTCCTAAGAGAAAGTTTAATCAAGAATAATAGCTATATAGATGAGGATTCTAAAAAGTATAGAAGGGGTTACAAGGCGTGATGAAATCTGAAATGAAATAATCAGGGAGAGACTGCAAGTAGAACCACTAAACCGGAAGATTGAGGAAAGACAACTTAGTTGGTTAATGGTTCGGCCATTTAATAAGAATTGAAAATAACAACAAAGTATGGGAAGCAGGGTGGGACTACAAAAGACGAAGGGGACGCCTGAGGAAGTAGCAAATAGGACAAACACTGGAACAAAGTCGCAGTACATGGACAAATTCAAAGGGACTAGCAAACAGCTAGGAAACAATGGAAGAAGTTTTGCTAAGCAAAATAACCCTTGACACGTAACGGTAACAGAGGATGAGGATAAGCAAGTATATCTCCATAGACAAAAATCTAAAAGAGCTAACTAGGATCATCTTAGATAAATCCCCTTCTTCTAATTCATCTTTTAGGAGACGATTCGTCCAGGTAATGCGCGAGCGCCGTCTTGCTGGACCACCAAATTCATCGCTCGCTTAATTTCAGGATATTTCTGAGAGCTCTTTATGTTACCTGTAAGTTTAACTAAAGAGGACACTTAGATTTGTTTTAACATGCTATTAATCCAACATGAATGGAAATTATGGGAAACGACTAGCTTTAATAAGACCAAAATAGGCTATTTCAACCAACGCTTCGCGACATTAGAATATTTGTGTAATATGTGATACTGTTGAGTAAATAGGGAATAATTAGGGAATTTATTTAAATTTATGTTGGGCATTAAGCAAAGTAAATAAATATTTAAAAAATACAGCAGTTTGGGGCCTTGCTTTCCCCTCTCAAAAAAAAACTCGGGTCCCGAGTGTTTACTTGATTTGTCCGGTCGTAGCTACGCCACTGTCAGCTTAACGTGTATAATGTTTTAAAATAATTACATACCATTATTACACTCAATAAGCTATCTCTTTTTAAGTAAACATGAGTTTCTGAACTTGAACTGACAAATCTAAATTATCAAGTACCTACTATTATTATGTAGTTAAAAAAACAAAATCATTTTAATAATAATATGTAATCAATTTTGTTCTGAAACTACTGTTTTCTGAAATTTCTGCCAATGTAATTTTAAGTCATGTATTTTTAAGTGAACAACTTTAAAATATTTCATATTTAGAGTCACGGGTTTTTGTGCAAATGCAAAATGAAAAAAAGAAAGGGGTCACTTAGAGCTACACAAAAGTATGTACCACAAAAAAATGGGCAAGTTCGAGTGCAACATTATTTTTTTTATTGTTTTGGGTTCTAAGAAATGTAACACTATTTTATAACGGACGAAAACCTCTTCTTGCGAAAACAGAACGGATTGTCATCTCATTACCAAAATTCTAGCATTTTTTTTATTTATACCTTCGGTCCATTCGAACTAATACATGAAAATTTTTCGAGAACATGTTTTTGAAAGCACGTTTTCTCGAAAATATATTTTCGATCACAGTTATTCGAAAACTAAGGATGTTTTTAAACCTTTTTTTTTCAGAAACCAACTTTTTTAACCACTTTTCGAAATTACATTTTTTTAAGAAATCATGTTTTTAGAAAGTACATTTTTTAAACACTGCCTCGAAAAAGAATTCAAATATTCATATTAAAACGAAAACACATTTTAAAAAGTAATTTACTACAGAGTAATATAGAAGACACAGGAAAAGGTAAACTTACCGAACACAAAAACGGTTCGTTTAAGTTAGTTCAGGATATTTGTGTCATTTTTTCATTGACATTTTCTAAGCCACTAGAGTTCATAATTTAAATTTAGAAAAACTATGTTTTCTAAAAAATATATTTTTGGGAAATGCATTTCTGAAAGTTTGTTTAAAAAATATTTTATAAAAAAATTTGTAGCTGCATTTGCGAAAAACCAAGGCTGATTTTCAAAAAAATTTACTTAGTGATCAAAAAAATATGTTTTTTGAAAAAAAAGAGAACAGTTGGTCACCTTAAGGTATATTTTTACTTGTGCGTCTGGCGGTAGCGTCCGGCGGTAACCGCTAGCGGTAGCGTACTGCTTTACTATATTTTATATGGCGCTATTTTCATTTATGCGTCTGAGCCGCGCGGCCCGACGTCCGAACGCGCGCGTCCCTGTCTCGACTGCTCATAGTAGCAGTCTAGCCGCCGACGGTCGCGCGATCGGTACAGTTTAGGTAATTGTTTTAAGTCTGTAAACGCATTTTTCGGTGTTCACTGCTTTTTTTTTTACATCATGGCTCCACAATTTACTGCAAATGAAGACGAATTACTAATTAAAGAAGTTAGAAGGTATCCCGCCCTTTTTGATGCTCGTCTTGCTTTAAAAATGGGATCAACTTTTTGACGCTTTTTTCTCTGTAAAGCCAGTTCCTCTTCTTCTTCGTCGTCTTTAATTGAGAGTACAGCAGCGAGTTCTTTTTTATCCATCTACTGTACGAGATACTGCACTTAACTGTCGTTTCTAAACAAGCGCCAAAATGCCAACGCTTTTAGCAAAAACACACAGACGCGACCGCCAGTCGTTACCGCCGGAGGTTACCGTCGGACGCTGCCGCCAGACGCATTCAGCGAAACCATACCTTTAGCTTACACGCGACCAGACAAATTGCCTAATTATTAATATGAAAGTGTAAATATTGTAGCATTTTTAGTGTTCAGTGAAATAGAACACACAGAAAACCAAAAGGATCGCTCAGAAAAATAAAAAAAAATCATGAACATTGAGAATTAGGTGTAAATTGAACGACCATTATCAGGATTAAAAAATTTCATCGCGATGAATTGTTATAAACAATTTAATTGTTTGTTTCCTTACAACTGCTGAACTATTGGTTCTAGAGAAAAAGTTTTTCGACAGAAAATATTGGAAGAATGGAAGAATTTTTGTCCCTACACATTTTTGATTTGGCTCAGACTCAGCTTCGCGTATACGCGATGTGATACGGCGTTGGTTTCGTCGGCGGTGGGTAGCGCGGCAAATGGGCGGAGATCGGGCTGCCGAGGTTTGCTCAGGTTATTTTTGGGGATTATATATTTGGATCTTTTTCCTTACATGGAAATTTAAATGGAGAGATGTACGTAAAATTCTATTATTCTAACATTGATAGAATTTGTGAAAAAGGACAGGCGTTACCAAAGAGATAATGTGATATTCCAGCAAGACGGTGTCAATTCCCACCGCGCATTACCTGTATTATAGTTTTCAGACTTTAAGATCAATTGGAAAAGAGGATTTATCGAAGATCTTCCGATTTTTTCTTACCTGGAAATTGAAAAGGAGAGATAATCGTAGATGTATTGCAAAATATTGATATATCCAACATTGAAGGAATTTATGAAAAACGACAAGCGTTACCAAAGAGATAATGTGATATTTCAGCAAGAACGCGTTCCTCCTCACTACGCAATACCTGTACTAACCTTTTAGACTTTAAGATGAATTGGAAAAAGAGGGTTTTTCGAAGATCCCCCGACTTTTCCTTACCTGGAAACTGAAATGGAAAGATGTATGTAGATATGTTGCAAATTGCTATTAATCCAATATTGATAGAATTTATAAAAAACGACGTTCGTTATCCAAGAGATGTCGTGGTCTTCCAGCAAGATGGCGTTCCTTCTTACCAAGCATCAATTGTATTACAGTTTTTAGACTTTAAGGTAAATTAGAAAAAGATGATTTATCGAAGATCATGGTGGAGTTTTATAATAAGGACATTAAAAATCAAATTAAAAAAGCATGGCGCATTAAATAATCTTTAAAATGGTGTATTACAACACCCACTTTGCTACTTAAAAATTTTTTTAACAAGTAACTGAGCCACATCAATGTTGAGTAAATCAAAATATCAGGTAATGGCATGTGATCACCCCCCTTAAATTTATTTTATGCCATTCACTGTGGACCTAAGCCGAAGCAAAACCAATGCACATTTAAAATATTAGAAAAAATAAATAGGAATAAAATCTGTACGATTGGAGCATACGTGTGGAAAATATTTTGAAGCTTTCATGTCTGTTTAGAATATTAATAAGTTTCAAAGCTCTCTAAATTATTCTGTATAGGCGGTATGTCTTGAATATTGTATGATACTCGATTTTTTGCTGAAGTTTGATTTTGTGGTACAAATCTGGTGTTATTTTAATAGAGTGAAAAGCAATTTTGAAATTTTTCTCCGAGAAATCAGAAGTTTAAAAAAATAGTTTATTTCTTATGGTAGATCCAGTGCCCGCTTAGGGCTATTCAAACCTGACCGCCTCCCCCTCCCCCGCCAATAAAATTTTCCAATGATGTAGAGGAAAGTCGCCTAATATTCGATAGTTACCTAATTTTGGATAATACATCATCTCAGAACTTGTTAATTGTTTTCTGTAATTGAATCCACAAAACGAATGATCTTTCACATATAATGAGCCTGTGTGGAGCACACAGTTTGGCTGTTCAGTGTTCACTACTAGGTGGCGCCAGTGGCGCATTCAGGATTTTGTTTGGAGGGGGGGTCAGACATTCAATGGACAGAGGGAAGGTGGAAAAGCGCCGCTGATGAAAATTTTTCGTTGCCGCGACTAAAGTTCGTTATACAATCGAAATAAAAATATTTTTCTTCAGACAGCTGGGGGTTAACATTATTATAAAAAGGTAAGTAGTTCGCCTAGGAAAGTGAAAGTTCGCACGCATGTACTAGAATAGTTGTAGAATAAGTCGAAGTATTTGAAACAAAAATACCTGTCAAGATTTTTTTTTTAATTTTAATCACTTAATATTAATTATAAAGTGATTGAGTCGGCCGATACTTGGTGGAAGTCCATAACTAATATTATGGGTTAACCAGAAAAACTACTAGTTTGACTTAGTAAACTTCCACTATATTGACAAAATTATTGACATGTTTCGCTACACTGTAGCTTCTTCGGAATAAGTTTTACGAATGAGTGGTGACTAACAATTGCAATAATGTAAACCTCTAGGGTAATTAAATAATATAGGTAATAAAATAGGGGTAGGTAGATGATTTAATCTGGTACATTTGGGTTTTCCTAAAGCTTAAGATGAATATAATATTTTATTTTTACAAAGGGTTGTTATCAAACAAAAATTTAATGAAGTAGAATTACTAGTAAAGCTTAAGATGCCTAAACTATTTTATTTTTACAAAGAGGTGTTAAACAAATTTAATAAGGTAGAATTACTAAGCTCTATTTGGTCATTAAGAAGTACGTTGGAGTTTTTAAGTTTATTTATTTCCATGGACTCTAGCAAATTCAATTTGACACCTTTATTTTCAATATGTAAAATTTTATAATTCGGATCAAAATTATGTTGATTTTCTACTAAATGGCAGGCATAATTAGAGTCTTGTTTATGTTTAATAAAGCTATTGTGGTGTTCTTGTATCCTTTTACCAAAATTCCTACCAGTTTGGCCTATGTACGTCTTCGGACAGTCTTTACATGTTAATTTGTAAACACCGGATTTTTTATTTTTGTTTGTTTTTGTTTTACTATTTCTAATGAATCTACCTAATAAATAAACATAAATTAGCAGCATTCCATAGCATGATTCATAGACTTGTAACTTTCCCCTTAAATGAAGAAGATTTTTTGAAAGAGTTGAACATAATAAAACAAATTGCTATTAATAATGGATATGCCTCTAATCTAATTGATCAAATTTTAAGGAAAAAAACATACAAAAAAGCCATTGATTTAGTTTATCCACACATCAGGGACCCTAATAAAAAATTTAACCTTATTACTTTTGTTGGAGAGCCTACTAAAAAGATTGGCAATTTTTTAAATAAACATGATATCAACGTTGCTTACAAAACCAATAATTCATTAGGTAGATTCATTAGAAATAGTAAAACAAAAACAAACAAAAATAAAAAATCCGGTGTTTACAAATTAACATGTAAAGACTGTCCGAAGGCCAAACTGGTAGGAATTTTGGTAAAAGGATACAAGAACACCACAATAGCTTTATTAAACATAAACAAGACTATAATTATGCCTGCCATTTAGTAGAAAATCAACATAATTTTGATCCGAATTATAAAATTTTACATATTGAAAATAAAGGTGTCAAATTGAATTTGCTAGAGTCCATGGAAATAAATAAACTTAAAAACTCCAACGTACTTCTTAATGACCAAATAGAGCTTAGTAATTCTACCTTATTAAATTTGTTTAACACCTCTTTGTAAAAATAAAATAGTTTAGGCATCTTAAGCTTTACTAGTAATTCTACTTCATTAAATTTTTGTTTGATAACAACCCTTTGTAAAAATAAAATATTATATTCATCTTAAGCTTTAGGAAAACCCAAATGTACCAGATTAAATCATCTACCTACCCCTATTTTATTACCTATATTATTTAATTACCCTAGAGGTTTACATTATTGCAATTGTTAGTCACCACTCATTCGTAAAACTTATTCCGAAGAAGCTACAGTGTAGCGAAACATGTCAATAATTTTGTCAATATAGTGGAAGTTTACTAAGTCAAACTAGTAGTTTTTCTGGTTAACCCATAATATTAATTATAAAGGTTGCCTAATTCTGGATAGAAAGGTGACCTAAAATTGGATATCCAAAATTAGGAACCCAACTAAAAGTACGGTTTTAAAACTTTTTATCTATATGAAAAAAATTCTGTAAAATGCCTAAAAAAGGACTCCCACATAAAAAATGGAATCCAGAGAATATGAAGAATGCTGTTGACGCAGTTGAAAGTAAGGAAAAGGAAAATTTAAAGGCGTCGAATAGCTTCAACGTTCCAAAAATACCCCTTGAATTATATGTCAAACGTGAGCAACCCTTAGAAGAACAATGTAAACTACAAATGGGTCAAAAACCAGTTTTAATGCCTAAAATGGAAGAGGACTTCGGACTTGGTACAGTACTGTTTGAAAAGGGACAAAAGATATTATGATCTAGGACTAGGACTAGACATTCGCAGACTGGCGTATCAGCTTGCTATATGGAATACCCTTCCTCAAGATGCGAATGCCGGCAAAACATAGAAATAATTTTGTCAAGTCAGATTAGTTATCGGAACCACTGTGCGTCGCCCGGAGATCCGAATGGAGGGGTAGTTTGTTCTAGTGATGTAAGGATACGTATCCAAAAATCCGTTGGATCCGAATATTAAAAGAATCCGGATTATCCGGAACCGGCCGAGAACTTGAATACGGATTCGGAATCAAAATAAATTCGCATCGGGTGGTTACTAATGCAAAGTGCAAAGAGAAAACGGAATCGGAATCGAGTGTAAGCGAACAACACGGTCTGCGATTTGGCATATTTGATATTGTGCTTTCTCTTTCTAATGACATTTCCTAAAAAAAGATGGCATAGTTATCGGGGTAATAGGTATCATATGAGATGAGACCCATTGGTTAAACTAGTCCCGCCTCACCCGAACCGAATTCAAACGAGAACGGCGCGACGCGGTGCCTTCTTATCCCTAAACTTCGACTTCGACTGGTATGATATCGATACCGCATCGACCTACCTAGCCGTGTATCCGGATAGAAAATGTTTTAGTCTGTTGCATGCATACGTATACATGATCTGTAACCGCTTTCGCGCGGGTCAAGAAATGGATTCGTATTCGGATAATGGATACGGATATTAGCTGATTCCGATTCCGTATGATTCGGATATCTAATGAATACGGATATTTACAACACTAATTTGTTCGTCATTTCCAGATTGTTTTTTTTTAAGAGGTGGATAGTTAGAAGAGAGTAGGATTAGAAGTGACAGATAAAGAAGAGAAAAGAGAAAGAATGACGGTGGAAAGAGGAATGGGAAAGGCAAACCGATTCACGCACCCAGGGCTGAAAACATCCGCTAAGATTTTACCAGCTCTTTGAGAGGGTGCGTGTAGTGGTACCTTATCTGTCGAGGAGAAGCTCCTCTATCACCAGCTACAGTTGTAGAAAAATTATAGTTAAATACAACACGTTTAAAAATAACTTTTCATACTAGTTTGTCTTGTGGCTGAAGCCCAAAGGAAAAGAGATATTTTCAAAACTTGTACAATATGCTATTACGTTACATGCCCGGTAAATGATTATTACATTACTTGTTTAACTGAAACATGCTCCAATCTAAAATTAACTTTATATATATAACATTAAATTATAAAAATAACATTAAATTGTGTTGCTAGCGACCTTGTGACCTTCCTACTAACATATCAACATTAAAATAAAAATATAATGATATCTCTAGATTCTCAGACAGGGTATGTTTTTACACACATTATTATCTACAACATAATGAGTGAATGATAATAATTTATAATTATTGAATTTTTCTAAAAATATATTTCTATTTAAACAGTAAGTGCACTACTAAAAAAGCAGTGCTTTTCTAAACGCCAAGTCTATGACTTTTTTGCATAGATAAAATACATCCAAAAATAAAGTAATATAAGTTGTTTGAAGCAGTTAAAATAATGTCTCTTACAACACTGCTTCAAGAGTTTGTCTTATATTTTGGTTTAAGTTTGGTGACTGTGTTTTTGATAATTTATTTTTATTTTAAATATTCTTATACTTACTGGGCGAGAAAAGGAGTTCCGTATTTAGAGCCAAAGTTTCCTTTGGGTAAGCAATATGTATATTTTTTATTTTCTTCTGGTTATTGGCAGCAATATTTAGCGCCCACTATTATTTTGCTCGTTTTATAATAATTGTTGTTGTTCAGTTGTTTGCTACAAAAGATAAATGACTCGCCGGCCCGTGCAGACACGTAATAAAAAAATTGAAAAAACTAACACCTAACTATGCAAAATATTAACTTAAAAGTAAGATACGGGTAATTTTGTGATAGTTTTTATTTATAAGATTAAGTAAGTGTCTTTAGGCTCTTGATAAGAAAACTCCATAAACAAGAAGTTTTACGGAATATCAAAAAGAATTGAAATTGTCAGAAATATTTTACTTTATCCAAAACAAAAAAATATTTGGCATACGAACTGATTTAGAATTAAGGAGAAGATACTTTTAACTATTTTTAACTGAAACATGGTTTTCGATGTATTTTTTCCTCAGCTTTCCGATGGGGTAATTTATTTTTCAAAATTCTGCCTCATTAACCTAAAAAAAAACACTAAACGTCCTGTATCTCGAAAAACGCCATTTTTTTAATGGCTAGAGCCACGATCAGGATTTTTTACGTCGAAAAAGTTTTTTCCCAAAGAGGCAAACATAGCGCGGCGAGCCTCTGCACCGCGCGGCGAGGCAGCAACCCGTAGACTCAAGCTCTGTGGTGGGATAAATGTTTACTTTTTTTTACACTTTTATTGGACCTTGATAATATTTTATTAGGTGCTGGTGTTTTTTGTTCTGTTGTTCAGTTTTTGGGTTCTTTGATTTTCGAAAAAATGTCAAATGGCAAAACTGGAAACTTTTTAAATAACGCACACCCTCAAAAATTTGAGTTATATTTATTATCAAATTTCAACAACTCTTGCAAATATTGCCGTAAACCATCTATCGCATAAAACAACAATTCAACTTTTTATTGCTTTATTTTTTTGCGTTTGACTCGGCCTGAGCCATCGCCTTGCCGCGCTGCTGTTGTAAACAAAAAAAAGCCACCTCAGGAAAATAGCTTTTTCGACGTAAAAAATCTTTCGATCTAGCGTATTACAAAAAGCTAAAAATGGCGTTTTTCGAGATACGATGCTTTTTTGAGTTTAAGGAGGTAGAATTTTGAAAAAAAATTACATCGTCGAAAAGCTGAGGAAAAAACACATCGAAAACTACGTTTCAGTTATTTTTTAATGGCTCTTTCATTGCGAAATCATGAGTTTAAAATGGCATGCTTTCAGGCTCGCGCGCCGCGCTGGGACATCTGAGGCGATTTGCTCCTTAGATTGTAGTAAGTAAAGTAAGAATCAGGCAAGAACAAGCCACAAGCGTCATAGGAATGAAGACATCACGCGTGCTCTGTCTCGTTTTAGAATTAAGCCAGGAATATTCTAAAACGCGACAGAGCACGCGTGATGTTTTCATTTCTATGACGCTCGTGGCTTTTTCTTGCTTTAAATACTTATACTAAATCAATGCGACAGTTTTTCTGTCTATGCAGTGCCAGTGGTTTGATGTGTGTTTCTTCTTCAAGGTAATAATGATTGCATTGCGGTGGAAGCAACTTCTTACGGAATTGAAACAATGGATTGGTACAACGAACTAAAAAAAAGAGGTCATAAGTTTGGTGGAGCTTGGAGTTGGGCTAAGCCAGTTCTGGTGTTAACAGATCCAGAATATATTAGAGATGTTTTATTAAAGGTAAGACAACAATAGGTTAATGTCAGTTAGAAATTTTCACGGTGTCTATTGCCGTTTTAGTATTTTTGGTAAAGAAAATTATTTGATTATAATATACAGGGCGTTTCCTAAGTAATCTAAAATATTTCAAGTAGCTATCCCTTAGATATTTTTACGAAGAAAACTTCCTATTAAATCATGTCCAAATACCTATGTCTGTTTTGCAAAATACAGATTGTTAAAAAAAATTGTTTTTCTTTTAATTATCTTAAAAACAGAACGTTTTTTTTTTTTAATTTAACGTTCAGATTCACTAAGAAGGTTTAAGATCTCCACCGATCTGCAGCACTAACCTTCGTCGACGCGACGGCACCAACGCCGTATCACATCGCGTATGCCCGGAGCTGAGTGGAAGGCGTTTCGACTGAGCCAAATTAAGAATTTGGAAAAACGTGTAGGGACAAAGTTGTTCCTTACATCGTGAGAAATATGTTTTGTCGAAAAACTTTTTCTCTAAAACCATTGGTTCAGCAGTTATAAAAAAATAAGCACTTAAATTTGTTTATAACAATTATTCGCGCTAGAATTCTTGAATCCTGATAATTTTGTCTCAATCTACACCTAATTCTTAATGTTCATGATTTGTTTTTTGATTTTTCTGAGCCATAGTAATTTGGTTGCCGGTTGCATTGAGTTAAGACTGGGTTTAAATAATATTCCTAATCCTAATTGAATTTTTTGTACGTGGCTTTACAAAGATGTTTACGCATCAGAAAAATAGACAGCATTAAATTTATCATAAAAATAAATATTATTTAATGTAAAAGTAATAGATATCTGGCAAGTCGTTCAACAAAAAGTACGAAGTATGACAACCTCGCAATCTCAGGGGGCCATGGCCCCCCTGGCCACCTCTGAGGGGCCCATATCGCTTAATAATAAAATTTCTTTTGAAAAAGGAAGATTAAAAACTATCATAACATACTGTAAACTTATCGACAAGGTTAAGCTTGAAGAGGTGTTTGAAATTGCATCCATCTATTTCCATTCTTTTTCGACAGGAGTTGCGCATACGGCTTAACATTTCGGGAGTAATTCCTGGCAGAGTTTCAAAATCGACTTTATTACTGCCAAGAAGTTTATGGTGGTCATTTTGAACAACTTTTAGAGGAACAAGAGAAATAAAGGTACTTACAGTTTTTATTTTTGTCACGGTTTTTAGGTTTGCCATTTAAAAACGAATTAAGCTAGGGACCCCGGGTTTACGGTAAAAAATTCCTGGCAGAGTTTCAAAATCGACTTTATTACTGCCAAGAAGTTTATGGTGGTCATTTTGAACAACTTTTAGAGGAACAAGAGAAATAAAGGTACTTACAGTTTTTATTTTTGTCACGGTTTTTAGGTTTGCCATTTAAAAACGAATTAAGCTAGGGACCCCGGGTTTACGGTAAAATGTTTCTCTTTTGAAGACCTGTAAAACGAAGAGCGACACAGCATAGAGTTGCATTTAAAATTTTTGACAACTGCCTAGCGTCACCCATCAAGGAGGTTGAAAAAGTTAAATTACTTAAAAAAGTAAATTTATTAACCAATAAGATACACCTAAAATTTGGTGTCTCTACCTTCACTAATGGCAAAGATATTTGCCAATACTAAGACTTTTCGGACGCCCTGTATATACTTGTCGAATCTGATCTTTTATGTTTTCTGGTGTAGTTCATACTGTCGCCTCGACATTTTTCTTTATATATTCCCACAAAAGAAAGTCTAAGGGGGAAAATTACTAGTATAATAATTTGAATAAAAATTTAGAAAAAAATGAAATTTAACCATAATCTGAATAAATAAATGATATATTTACAATCATGTTGAAAGGCATAGTATTTGAATTAACAAATCTATATTCTAATCAAAAAAATTTAATTCATTTTAGGATTTCAACTACTTTCCAGACAGAGATTTTTTCCATAATCCTAAATACGACAAAGAAAATGAAAGCCTATTCGTCGTTGAAAAAGAACAATGGAAAAATTTAAGGCAGAAACTGTCATCAACGTTTACTTCAGCAAAAATGAAAATGATGTTTCCAACTGTTGTAAAATGTAGCGCACCAATGTTGGACTTATTCGAGATAGCTGCTAAAAGTGGAGAGGACATAGAAATAAAAGAGGTAATGCCGCTATTATTTAATGCAATCTGCAGAAATGTATATAATTAACAAAGAATTGTAAATGCAGACAACAGTCCACACCAATATTCATGTTCTTGCATCCAGAACTGGATAATAGGCGCAAATCTATGCACATATCTGAGCACATATCCCTTTCGTTAGACCTCCAATTCATTTTAGGCTGTGGCGGCAAAAACTCTCCAGTTTAGCGCATCCAAAACCTAGTCTTGCACCCTTAATTATTATTTATTATGTAAAATGAGCAGTTGTTGATAGCTTGGGCCACCCTTAGGAAGGCCGCACATCAAAGAAACTTGAAACGTGCAACAGGAAACATAAAACATATTTCATGAAATAAAAACACATTGTTTTAAATGGAACTTCGCCCATCAGCAAAATGCATTTCATGTGACGTCGTAAGGAAACAAATTTTGTAGAAACTTGTTGCATGAAATAGATTCGGTTCTATATTTTTGTTCCGCGTTGGGCTTAATTTCGTTTTAGTCTGTTTGTTCGCCGGTAACAAAAGAAAGACGATTAAGAATTTAATGAAATTAATAAAATTTAAGAATGTGTAGTAAACAACGGAAAAACTAATTTAGTAAATGTTTGCAACGACATTCTATAAATTGATTTAAATTTGGGTGATTACTCAGTTCTCTTGACACTATAGGTATTATAAGAACTAGGTATATTTAAGATTTTTAGTTTTATACGGATAAACCCAGTAACGTCTTTTCTTTAATTTATTTTTCTTCTTTGATATTACTAGACAATCCTCGGAATCCATTGTCACCTGAAACACATTTTAGTTTTGTTTCTTCAGTATGTGCATCAGCATCACACTAAAAAATGTTTACTATCTCGTGTTTTATGTTTTAAGTTTTGTATTTCATATTCCAGATTCATGTTTCTTGATTCTCCGGTGTGTGGCCTCCCTTAAAGATAATATTTTGTACTAGATTGTGACTCTAGTGTACTAAATGACGTAAAAAGGTTCTAGATGTAGTACAATTGTACTAGAACGGCAACCCTGGTCACGACACGAAATTCGACACCACCAGAGCTCTGTTCGAGCACCACCTTAAAGATGGCGATCTTGCACACGCGCACAAAAAAATTAAATGGCAGCTTTCGTCTCTTTTTAATGAGTTACTTTTTGCTACTACTAAGGTATGGCTCATTCATTACCCAACATGTAGATACACAACAAGGAATTTATTAAATTACCCATTCGTACTTGTTTTTATTCATAATCACCAGGCATTTTATTAATTGCCTTCTATAGTTACCAGTCCATTTTAATATAAGATATTTTACATTTATATTACTATTGTTCCAGTGGTTAGCAAACTTTACGACTGACGTAATTGGCTGCGTCGCTTTTGGTCTAGAATTTGGCAGTTTTAAAAGCAAAGATGCCAAATTCCGACAAATGGGCAAGGAAGTTTTTACCGTCGACTTCAAGAGAGCCATATTCCTTCTCCTTTGCCGAATATGCGAAAAAACTGCCGTAAATATAGGTATTACTAATATTCCTGATGTAGTTACGAAGTTCTTTACTGAAACGATAACTAAAAATGTCAAATACAGACGTGAGAATAAGATCAACAGGCCGGATTTCACGCAGCTGCTTATGGATTTAGAAGAATCAACTAAAGATCACGAGAATCCGTTTACTTTTGAGGAACTGATTGCAAATGTTATACTCTTTTTTATTGCTGGTAAGTTTGCCTTTTTTTACTTCAGAATTACCGATATGTAATTACTATTTTATATACACTGACCGGCAAAAAAGCGACACACCTAAAATTTTGTGAAAGTTTAATGTATCGTAACTTCTGAACTAGTTAATCGATCTGAATGATTTTTTTTATATTTTGTTGAGTTATGTTTTAGGATTAGTATACATGTAGATTTCAGTTTTTTTTTCTTATAATTTTATAGTGCTTATAGCCCAAAACAGATATGACTGAAGTTTTCTTTAACTTTAGAACACCCTGTGGATTGTTTCAGCATCCAAATTTGTTTCAAGCTAACATTGGGTGATTGAACGAAATGTAGTTTATATTTCTGTTTTATCTTGCGTAAGTCGAAGATACCACATTTTTACTGCAATAATGTATGCACTAGAACTAACAGAAATCTTTATAATTTTATCATAAGGTGAAGCAGGCCATGAAACACATGTGGCAGATTATTTGAAATTAATAAGTACTAACTAAAAAAAAAGGTTAAATTTATAGAAAGTTTAGGGATTTTCTTAAGTAGCAGGTATTATTCGCAAGTATTCTTGTTTGTTAGGTTTTGATACGTCATCAACGACAATGCATTTTGCATTATATGAAATGGCCCGAGAGCCAGATTTGCAGGAAAGAGCAAGGGCAGAAATTCTGGAAATTTTAAAGAAACACAACGGAGAGTTTACCTATGAGGCCTATCAAGAAATGACATATGTAAGACAAGTAATTGATGGTAAGTCTCGATCTTTAAATATGTTAATATTTTATATGAAAATATATATTTTTCCGACTACCATATCACTTTTTAGAAAATGCATTTAAAAATGATCTTTCGAAAATTTTTATTTTCTTCATCAAGGCTACAAAACAGTACAGTTAGATTATTAATTTATTTATAATATTTTGGGCCATTTAGGGTGAAAGTTAGATAGACCTTGCTGAGCATCAGGCACAAAAGACGAACATACTGTAATATTGACTTTGGCGCGGCCCGTGAAATTTTAAAGTTGTATATCTCTGTTGCTACTTATGGGACCCATGCCAAGTTCGGGTTTTTTAATAGTGAGCCTACTAGGAATGTTTTGGTAAAGAAAAAAATGTTTGATAATTTGCGAAAAAAGTTGAATTTTTGAGTTGACCCACCTAGGAAAAAAATTAGCACGCTTAGATATTTTATTTATTATTTTTTCTAAATAAATTTTACATGATTTTGTCGACAATTCTTACATTTTAAAGTATTTTAAAGTAAAGGAATGTGTTTGTAGAAAGTTATAGGTAGTCATTTGAATTTTTTGAAACCTGAAATGTAAATTTTAAAAAATTCAAATGACTGTAACTTTCTACTAACACATTTTTTTCTCTGAAAATTTAAAAATTCTCCACAAAATGATGTAAAATTTGTTTAGAAAAATTAATAAATAAAATATCTAAGCGTGTTAATTAATTTTTTCCCAGGTGGGTCAATTATTCAAAAATTCAACTTTTTTTCGCAAATTACAAAATATTTTTTTCTTTACCAAAACATTCCTAGTAAGTTCACTATTAAAAATCCTGAACTTGGCATGGGACTCATAAGTGGCAACAGAGATATATAACTTTAAAATATCACGGGCCGCGCCTGATATACATACATCCTGTTCAAAATGAAGTCGGTACTATTGCTAACTTTCTGATTATAAAAGCCACGAATTCGACTAAATTAGCAAAGCAGTGTATTTTTTTACGCTGATTTTTAGGCCGATGTCAAAAAATCAATTGAACATTAGAATCACGTGATATTAACAAAACTTTATTTTCTTTAAATGGAATGCCCTATACAGGGTGTCTAAAATAGGTGATACCACTATTGCTATCTCCGAAATGGTATAAGATACGAGGTCGGTTAAATTAGAGAAAATGTGCCATTTCTAGTCCCTATTCATATTCCGTTTACGGAGTTGCCAAATTCTCTATGGTTTCTTATCTACAGGGGATTTTTTAAAAATAGCCAAAAATTTAATTCTTAAATATCTCGAAAACTATTATAGTTAGAAAAAAGTTGTTTCCACAAAAATCACACGATTTTTTACCTTCTCTAAGGTAACGTTATTGTTTTGTTTATATCATTTGTTTTTACTAAGTTACTGATACTAACTTGTTTTTTTCAAATACGGACCTCGATTTTTTGCTGAATTTTTAGAAAGAATACTTCATACCCTTTACAACTGTGTATCACTTGAATATGTTTTTCGACGTTTTGGTGAGGAATAGTATCATCATCAGGATATTCTACCAGTACAGACCTGGCATTTTTCAAGTTAATGCGCCATTTCACGACAGAATCAGTAACTATGGATTAAATTGTTTTAACAGGTGTATTTTAATTATAATTATGATTGATTACTAACCAGGACCCTCAAGTTTGTAAAATTGGTCCAACGCCTGAAAAAAACATAAGCTTAGTTTTAATTATAGCAAATCCTAATAATTAATTCTTAGAGGCGTGATTGGCTTCGTGTGGTCAGTCCAATCGCGTCCATCAACCTGTTCGTCCTCCCGTCCATATGTTATAATTCAACGCAACATCAAAAAATAAAGCAGAAAACGGATTTTAGATTCGAATTCCTTATAATCCGAACCCAGTAAATATGACAATGGTTTTGTGCTGGAATATAGTTAAAGGTCTTTAATTTGAGATAATATGGTTTGTTTTTAAAGCCAGTAAATAGTAATTCAACTGTACCTACCAGCAGAATGAGTTGAAGCAAAAATGAAATCATTAGGTAAAATAGGATTATTTATTACATATTATCTTTTGAACTGAAAGGTGATTTTTGGATACGAAAATATTAAAAACGTAAATAATGAAGACGTATCATCAAGGGTGCCTTTTACAATATGTAGTAAAGTGAACCACTAGTTAGGTGCTGTTAATAAAGGCCGCTAATTATATCTGATATGAGTCTGCTTTCAATATGTAACTCATTGGCTTAAGTGCAATTTGACAAACTTTAATGACCAAAGGATTCTGGTTAGTAATCATGAACATAGCTTAAAATTAATCAGTTGACTAATTTAAACCACAGCGATAGGTTGTGAAATTGTGCCTTAACATGGAAAATTCCAGGTCCGTATCGATAGAAAATCCTGATGATGTTATTCCTGATCAAAACGTTGAAAACCATAATCAAGTGATACATAGTTGTAAAGGGTATGAAGTATTCTCTCAAAAAATGCAGCAAAAAATCCAGGTCCGTATTTGAAAAAAACAAGTTAGTATCAGTAACTCAGTAAAAATAAATGGTATAAACAAAACAATAACGTTACTTTAGAGAAGGTAAAAAATCGTCTGATTTTTGTAAAATCAACTTTTTTCTAACTACTTATAATTGTTTTCGAGATAATTAAGAATCAAATTTTTGACTATTTTTAAAAACGCCCCTGTAGATAAGAAACTATAGAGAATTTGGCAACTCCGTAAACGGAATATAAATAGGTACTAGAAATGGCACATTTTCTCTAATTTAACCGACCTCGTATCTTATACCATTTCGGAGATAGCAATAGTGGTATCACCTATTTTAGACACCCTGTATATTATGCTATAACCGTTTAATAGAGGGTAAAATTCTAAACGTAATTTGTCATTTACTACATATCGCTAAAATTAATAGTAACGGATATTTACATTTGAATATAATTTTCCATTTATTATCGCAGGCGGCCGTGTACCGTATTAAACGGTCTTCCTCGTCAACTTATCCACAGGCGGCCATCACAAAAATAAAATTAATACATGTAGTTTTAATATGAAGCAGGTTTTTTGCCTATCTTTTCCTGCGAAACCTTCCCTTTAAACTTTCCTCTCTAAATAACTAATGTTATTCCTTCTAAGTTTTTCGAAACAGTGCTGAATTGTTCATGGCCTCCGTAAAAAAAATTGTTTTCGAAAACATAGATTTGAAAAATTGTTACTCAAAATTTTTTTGTATATTCGTAAATAGATAAATCTACCATTAAAATTTGAGTTTGATCAACTCTAATAATTAATATTTCAGAAACGCTGAGAAAATATCCACCAGTACAAGCAATAACAAGAAAAACTGTTCAACCGTACACCTTTAAAAATAGCAATTTGACACTTGAAAAAGGTATGACCGTTATAATGTCCACAATTGGTTTGGCAAGAGATCCAGAGCACTACCCAGATCCAGAGCGGTTTGACCCTGAACGATTTACGATTGAAAATAAGGCGGCAAGAAATCCTTATGTGTATTTACCATTCGGTGATGGACCAAGAAACTGTATAGGTGAGCAAAAAAAAGTTATATTCCCTTGTACACATCGAAGTCTGTCTTTACCTTATTTATTTTGTGAAGTTATACAGGGTGAATCAAAGATACTTTGACAAACTTTGGGGTGTGGTTGCTGACGTGATTTTAAGATGAAAACTATTCAATAAACTATGTTCCTTAGCTGCTTCGTTGAGGATATACAGGGTATCAAATTAAAAAAAATAGTTGAGACGTTTTAAATTGGCATTTAATGCCATATGTGGCATTAGTTTTTAATGCCACATTGTAGAAAAAAGTCTTTTGCGGATATTTGAGTATATATTGAGTTCTATTCCCTACATTGTCCTCAGGGCATACTAAATGTGTTTTGTGTGGAGATCTTTGTACTGAAATAAAAATTAGGCTTCTGGATTTTAATTTTTTCCAGACTTAGAGATACTCCTAATTATAAACGAACTCGTTTTACTGAAACGACCTTTGAAAAAATATTAATTATATCATGTAATGCCAACAAATTGCAATATAGTATAAATTTGTTTTTATTTTACATTAAATTTATTTAAAAAAACAACAACAACAAATTTTCGCGGCGTTCCTGAACTTTCGCATCTGAAGCCAACAAGCGATGAGTCATTGGCCAGACCTCGTTTCGTTTTCCGTTCTCTAGTTATTATACTACTACTAAATTATAAATAAAATATTTTTATATTTTTTAGGAATGCGATTTGGTCTGATGCAGTCTTCCATAGGGCTGGTAAATATACTGAAAAGCTATAAAATCACAATCAGCCCCATAACGAAAATGCCTTTAACACTAAAACATGGACTCTTTCTTATGCAGCCAAATGAGACATTGTATATCAAAGCAGGAAAAATATAATTTGTTTAGAATGAAGTTTAAAAATTAAGTTAAAAATACGCTTCGGCGACTTGAAACTCTATTATTACATTTATATGCACTTTCGTAACTTTCACGTAATTTTAGTGGTAGTAGCTGTGAACAACCGGCTATCCATCTTTCCTCGATTTCAGTATTTATTAACATTTTTCGATTCATTAATAATTTCTTCCTCAAATATCCAATATTTAAATTCATTTTGTTACGCTGTATTAAAAATTTCTTGAATAATCGGAATCGACAAATTCAAACTGATAGAAACAGATAACGAGCCCGAACAACCTATTATAATGTTACGAACGCTCAATATTTTATATCAATTAGACCAGTTTTTGTATTTTGTTGTAAAGATTAACACGTTGGTGCAAAAAGTAGTATACAGTGCTTAGTAAGTTCTCAACGATCTCGAAAATTTACAAAACTCGGCCCTCAGGGCCTCGTTTTGCTCCAAATTTTCTCGCTCGGTAAAATACACTTACTGACTATGCTTACGTAATATACTATTGCAGTACACTAACAACTGCAAGGAAACATTACTAACAGTACAGAAATGAATATTTTTTAACAGTTATTTTTCGTTGCCTAGCAACCACTAGATATATTGTTAAATTGACTTTTTCTACCAGACGACTTGTCAGGATATAAAGTTTTCAAACGATTGGCGGACAAACATGTTTCCTACTCAAATATAGTGAATTGACAAACAAAAAATTGTATTTTGTCAGCTAGACTTAATCTAGTTGCCTATCTACTTTCTTTTTATCGGGTTCATAAAATATTGTTTTTACATTGTAAATTTATTATTATTGTTATTTCTTTTATTAGACCAAGACTTTTAGTTTTATGCAGTTTTTTTTTTATTTCTGTAAAATACATTAAGATATACCTAATTTAAAGTAAACATCCCTGAAAGCATGGGAATGCGCAATATGGAGATCTTGTCACTTACCAATAAATAAAACTTGCTCAAAGTCATCTTTTATTTCTCATCCTTTCACAACCTATATCATGTCATTTCATAAATGTTTTACCACAAAATAAATATAAAAGCGGTGTGTGTTACTGAGCCTAATTATTATTATTATAATAATTACCATTATTAGCACCATGGACCAAGATAAAATATCCCTTTTTTTAAAGCTGAATAACTTATTTGCTTGTAAACCGATTTTAATAAAGTTTTAATATATACTAACCATATCCGCCGCTAACCTAACCAATCATAAATAGGTTGATCACGGCCTGCAGCCTGTATTTTTTATCACCAGATGGTCCACGCGGCTTCCGGCCAGTTACAGAAGCATATAGAAAACCAGAAGAGGTCAGTGACTCTTATCAGGCGCGGCCCGTGAAATTTCAAAGTTGCATATCTCTGTTGCTACTTATGGGACCCATACCAAATTCAGGTTTTTTAATAGTGAGCCTACTAGGAATGTTTTGGTAAAGAAAAAAAATATTTTGCAATTTGCGAAAAAAAGTTGATTTTTTGAATTGACCCACCAGGGTAAAAAATTAACACGCTTAGATATTTTATTTATTATTTTTTCTAAACAAATTTTACATCATTTTGTCGACAATTCTTAAATTTTAAGAGAAAAAAATGTGTTGGTAGAAAGTTATAGTCATTCGAATTTTTTCAACCGAAAAATAATTTAAATTTTCGGTTGCAAAAAATTCAAATGACTATAACTTTCTACTAACACATTTTTTTCTCTTAAAATTTAAGAATTGTCGACAAAATGATGTAAAATTTTTTCAGAAAAAATAATAAATAAAATATCTAAGCGTGTTAATTTTTTACCCAGGAGGGTCAATTCAAAAAATCAACTTTTTTTCGCAAATTGCAAAATATTTTTTTTCTTTACCAAAACATTCCTAGTAGGCTCACTATTAAAAAACCTGAATTTGCTATGGGTCCCATAAGTAGCAACAGAGATATGCAACTTTGAAATTTCACGGGCCGCGCCTGACTCTTATCATGTCGAGTACTCCGAATTTTTTTGGGTTTTCATAAAGTTTTATCTATAATTCTTCATTATTTAATAAAAAAAAGTTTCCAGCTCTTTAACCGTGCCATTAGTATTAAAAAATATCGTACGCGCTTATAGTGTTGACCATTTATAAGAAAACAAAACATTTCGTGGTGTTAGGCGGTCGTTTTACCCAAACAGCTGTTATATTATATTAATTTGATTATTTAGTGAAAAAAAATCGTTCCCAGTGCTAGTGCTACTCAATAAAATATCGTACGGGCTGAATCTTGTGCAATATTAAGTTAATCAAACACAACATTCCTGTGCGTTTAGTTGAACACTATTATTTCACTTTTGGTCTGAACAGCTGTCCTCTGGATTTTTTTATTTGTGTTATAGTGTTTTTACTTGTTGAAATTGAGCGTTTTGAAAAAGTTAGTAGAACTTCTTTCTTTAAAGGTACCAAAATACTATTTTTTCAAACTTGTTACATAGGAATATGTTGGAGAGACTTGGCAACGCCACAGCAAGTACTGACGTCAAAACAAACCTTTTTTTTCTGTGACTGACGTTGCTCGCTGCTTTTTATATGGCCATGTATTTATCATCAGCGGTGCGCAGTGACTAAAAAATTATTTTTTGATTGGCGATATCTACCTGTTTTTTTTTATCGTGAAGCGCCATTTATGAATATTTTTATTCAATCTGAATTCATACCAGGATTTACCGGTTTCACTAAATTCAGGGAATTTCATAACACCCTGTATATAGCTCCTATTCTTTCTTTTGATAGTACATGGTGAAGGAATCGTCGCAGTTTCATTTTATAATGAGGCTACTTTACTCTGATTTAAGATGTTAGTATTAAAATTATGAAGTTCCGGTTTAATAACAGAGCCCGTTACCAATTGGGTTGCAGAGTAAGAATAAAGGGTTACATTATCAATATTAAATATCAAGAGAGCCGTCTTGGAGTAGACAGTTCAATGTTGTTTCGGAGCGTTAGGCGGCGCGATTTCAGAGAAACTTAATAAAGATAATGCCGTGGCACCGGAACAATGAGCAAATTGTAGTTAGTTTCACTCTGAGTTGGTGTACTCGGATTAGGGTGTGTACAAAACGCAAGACCGGCAACACTTTTGTAAATTAAGCTAGGTGTCAGTGTGCACGCGACAAGGGGTCCCGGTAATCGTTACGTACAGAAGAAAATAAATCAAATAGGGTTGATTTTTCTCGATTAATGATTGCTCGAAAAACTTTTTCGAACAAGTTTATTTTTATTTTGTAAATTTGTTTTATATGTATACAGGGTGTTATGAAATTCATTGCATATATTGAAACTGGTATATCCTGGCATGACTTCAAATGGGGGAAAATTAGTTATAAATGCCGCTACGCGATAAAAAGCTAGATGTCGCCCTTCAAAAAATTTTTAACCATTGAGCACCACTGGTAATAAACACATGGCCGTATAAAAATGAGCTAGGTTGTTGTATTAACTAGTCTCTCAATAATAATTATATATAACAAATTTAAAGAAATAATATTTTTGTGACCGTTAAAGAAATAAATCCTAATAACTCTTCCAAAATTCTCAATTTCAAAAAGTTAAAATATTATAAAACAAGTAAAACAATTCAGAGAACAGCTATTTAAACCATGCAAGAGTAAAATAATAACGCTCAACTAAACACCAACAAATGTTGTGTTTGGCTAACTTATAATGCACAAATAACGCAAAAATTTAATTTCGAAAAAGATATTCTCTGAAAAAATTTACTTTTGAAAAGTGTTTAAAAGAATTGAAAAACTGATTTTCAAAGAAATTTTAAGTATATCCCTCCAAATGAGCAGAAGGCATAAATAAAAAAAAGGTCGAATATATTTACACGTTCGTATTAATCAACCAATTGGTCCAGTCGCGTGTAGATACCTACTGTTTTTTTTAAAGAACATTTTTTCGATGTTAAATTAAGTACATTTTGTCGAAAAACAGTTTTATTGAAAGATGCTTATTCAGAAACGATTTTTTTGTAGTATTTTTTTCAAAAAAGGATCTTTCAAAATTACATTTCCCGAAAACAGTTTTTCAAAAACTAAATTATGAACTCTACTAGCGTAGAAAATATCAATAAAAAAGATCAACGAACCGTTTTTGTGTTCGGTCAGGCTTGTTTTCTTGCCTCTGCTGCGTTACTCTGTAGAAAAATACTTCTTCAAAACAGTGTTTTTTATAATGAAGTTTTTTCAAAACAATGAAAAAATGTTCTTTCAAAAACATGTTTCCTTTATGAAAGGTTGTTTGGAAAAGTACTTTTTAAAAAAAATCGAAAAGTTGGTTTCCCAAAAAAAAAAAACAGAAAGCAACCCAAGTTTTCGAATAACTCTATTATCGAAATAGTTCTGTATTTGATATTTTCGAAAATACGTGCTTTTAAAAAATGTATTTTCGAAAATTTTTTGTATATAAATCTAAATGGGCAGAATGTAAATAAATGCTAGAATATTAAATTTGGAAATTAAAATAACCAACCGTTCTGTTTTCGCAAGAACAGGTTCAGATTTTTCGACCATTATTATTAATAGTGTTTATTTCTTAGAACCGTTTTTTCTTTGGTTTATGCTTTTGTAAAGCTCGAGGCTAGACGAAATTCCAAATCTGCCGCTGCCCAGGAGTCACCCATTCCAGTATATTAAACCATTTCCATTACACACATGTGTGTCGATATTACGTCCTTTTTCGCTTAAAATTAAAAAATGCATCTGTCTAAGCAAGTTCTTTAACTCTTATTTTCAGCATAAACGGCTTATTTTGCCCTGAATCTGAGCCATGGCAATGTGATGTTGTTTGCTGCTTTTTTCTTCGCCTCCCATGTTTGTACATTGCTAGGTTGTGGCCATTCTTATGTTTTTTTTTATCTAGGTTGAAGGTTTGCTCAGTAAAACAAGTTTACCATCGACTTACCTTTATATGATCTTTTACCCCACGTGCAGTCCGTCCCATCCAAATCAAGGAATATGCACTCCCGACAGGACCCTTTCGCTTTTCTTCGTATTTCTTGAGCACTCCCATGAGCACTTGACGCTTTACTAACTTTACCAATTAATATTTTTTTAAATCTCGTACTTTATTAACCTTGGAGGAATTATATCGCTTCGGATAATTGTCCCGAAAAGAACATTTTTAGTCGGAAAGGATTGTAACTTTGAAAGAGTCATTTTGAGTCGGGTAAATTTTAAATTTATTTTGTAGATGTGACTTAAAAGCGGGTCGCGAAGAAGTTTGCTGCAGAACAAATTTTTTTGGATTTTGAAAAATTATACCTACTGGCAATGGGTCCGTTTCATAACATTTGCTACTTGCTTAGAATTAGTTTTTAGATATTACAGGGTAAAACAAAAAAATCAAGTCCTATTTAAAACAGTACATTTGCACTATATTCTTTCCAATTTGAATTGAGAGTGATGACAGAAAAAACACTTGAACAAGAATTTACCAATTTATCAATCACAATATTTTCTTTCCTAATAATTACTGAAAAATCGGATTTCCTTTTATCCGTGTTAGTGAAAGTGAATTAGAAAAAGATAAATAAAAAACCAATATGTTCAACTTTTTATCGCACCTTTTCGCTTGTGGATATATTGCTGGTTATCTACTTTGAAAGCTTAGTCATCACAATAGTCTTTTCTTTCCTGATAAAATTTTCAATAGAATCCGATTTCTTTATATCCTTGGTGGTAAAAGGTGCATTGGTAAAAGCATAAATACGTATTACTACTATGTTGTTAGCATCCAATCTACCCATTGTTAAAATTTGAAGCAAAGATAAAATCTCCTTTTCTTTTGTTTTGTACCACTTGATGTACCAGCACTTGACGGAACTGTCACTGTCAGTTCTGACAGCAGTTTAAAATGTGAGCTTGTCGGTTTCCTTTTCGTCTTTTTACCTTTCAAAAATAAAGATAGCAGGGCAAATCACGTGGTTGTTTAGGAGGGATGTTCAATACGTCATGTGACTGGTTAGCAATTGTTTCCGAAGGCTACGTCTTTTTTTTTCGTCGTTCGCTGCAAAAACCCCCCAAGGGTATGTTCAGTACATCACGTGACTGATTAGCAATTGTTTCCAAAGGCTACGTCTTTGCTTCAACATTTTTTCGTCGTTCGCTATATAGTACGTATATGGGTAAAAGACAAATAAAAATGATGTTTCCAATAAAAAAAATATGTTCAAATATTTATCACAGCTGCTTTTTTGTGCAAGTATTTCGGGTTGCCTAACTTTGAAAGATTTATCGAAATCAAGTAATGAAAAATAAATTTCTAATCTGGCAAAATACTTAGGTACCCGGAAGAAGCTTTTGACTTTGGTGAGTTTTATGATTTTGTAAAAAAATATGTCATGTTTTTACTTTTACCGACCACAAACAGCAGTGGTAAAAATCTGGTATTATTAAGCAAAACATTAACAGTGTCAGTATAACCACATCAACCTTCTTATCTTATACTACTTTAAATTGTTTCTTGCCCCTCTAAGAAACAGTACTTAGTACTTGGTGCCCCTCTAACAAACAATTCGCTATAATAAGATTGGAGAACAAGTTTTTTAAATAAATAAAGAAAAATTAACAAAAATGATTAAATATTTGTATTTACAAATTAAAACAAGGTGATTAAAAAAAAAAGATGGCTGTGGTACTTCCATTCGAGCAAGAGCATTAAAATTTGGAACATAGATAGTGTTCAAGGTGATACTCACAAGAAAAATAAAAAATCACTAAAAATCCAACATGGCGGATACCATTTCGAGCACATTTCGACGCCCCCTCTATCTTCGAGGCTAGTTACATTACAGGACTGAATTTCTTCAGGGTGATTAAGGTTATTAAGAAGAAGCAATATTTCAAATTTCATATGTCTAGGTGGAATAGTTTCGAAGATACGAGTGTACAAAAATCACAATTTTGGGCATTTATTAACTCAATGACTGACTGACTGAGAGATCATCATAAATCTAGGGTACTTCCAATCGAGCTAGAGCTTTGAAATTTGAAACATAGATAGTGTTAAAAAATCCAACATGGCGGAAAATTCAACATGACGGATTCTGATACGAAATAGGGACTTCTGCTTTGGAAAGTTACGTAGTGCAGGCAGTCGGTGTATAATATACAAATAACTAAATATCATTTGGTTTTATAAGTATCTGAATAAAAAGTTATGAAATCCCACCAAAAAATACATGTAAACAAACAGGACAAGTTCTCGTCAGGTTTGTTTTGTTATCTGAAAAAAATAACTGAAATGTAAAAATTTTAAAGTTCCTTGCCTACACATTATTAGCACAGAAAAATATTGTGTGAATTGATAAATTTACAAGCAAAACTTGGCATGTTTTCAAGGGTCTCAATATTGCTCAGTTCTTTAATGAAAACTTGCCAGGTTTGGTCTGTGACTTATCAATTCAGACAATATTTTTCTGTGCTTATCACAACACTGCTAATAACGTATTGGCAAGGAACTTGGCATACTTTTTGCATTTCAGTTGTTTTTTTCAGATAACAAAAGACATAGTCCTGACGAGAACTTGACCTGTTTTTTACATATCTATATGTTTTTGGTGGGATACATTCTACTTGAAGATGGATATAAAGAATATATTTGAGTAATATCGTTCAACTTTCTCTCATACATTTTTAAATCATATTATTATAGAAGTCGTAACTTCGAGTTGAGTAATCGTGATAAGTGAAACTTTACTAAATAATGGCTGTCACAGCTTTCGCTTGCCAAACCACATTTCAGAGAAAATCATTCTCCTGAGTAAAGCAGGGAAGATTTAAAGTTGTAGCAACAACTGCTTATCTGCCGCAGATAGCTGGAACTACATGAATTATGCACCGAATTGGATAACCGGCTAGAAATTCCCAACTTTAAGAAAATCAACCGCTTATGGGGATATTAAAAGTTTTCCTCGGAATAATATTAAACAAGATATACGCCTCTGGGGTACATAAATAAATGAGCAGTCTGCGGTGGTTGAAAGTGTGGTTTCTGTAACAAAAAGGAAAATTTGTTGAGAAATCTACAGGGTGTCCGAAAAGTCTTATTATGTGCAAATATATTTTCTATTAGTTACGATAGAGACACCAAATTTTAGGTGTATCTTATTGGTTAATAAATCTACTTTATAACGTAATTTAACTTTTTCAACCCCTTAAGGGGTGAAGTTAGGGGTGAACGTTAACGTCCTTATCTCCTACTTTAAATACTTATTTGTTGTGTGAAGAAGAAATAGCTCTATATTGTTCAACCAGAAGAACACAACGCTTTTGAAGTAAACAACTATTTCAGAAAACATAATAATCAGTATTATAAATGCACGGCACAGCCTAGAAAGAACAACACCGAACTGTTTTGAAATAATCTTCCAAGATTGGCGGTCTATTATTACTGCCTTTCTTGAATAAACATCCTTAAGGAAACTGTTATTACCTGAATATCTCTCATAACAGCCCTAATTCCAATTACAACCACGGGGGAATGTTAAACCAACATAACCCAGGACTCGGGCTCGAAAATCTAAACTCTAAACAAAGACGTTATATAGTACATATCGTTGCAATGCAAATATCTCAATCCTTTACTGAATTATGCCAAAACCCCTGTGCAAACCTGAGATGTTGGGTTAGGAAAGGGCATAGGCGGAGAAATAATTGATTTTATTTCTAAGTTATCCCGGATAATTCACATTCATGAACCAAAGACCGGACGAACGAAATAATTTGATTATTTCTCAATTTTTGTTTCTCTCGCTAGAAGTATTGCATTTAGATATCAAAATGGTGCATCCGTCTTTCTGTTGACGCGAAAACATAAAACCTACTATAAACAAAAAAATCTGTTGTAAAAAATACTTTTTAAAAACAAGCTTTTATTATTTAGAGGTACTAAAACGAAAAAAATAAGTATAGTTGTTTCGTTGGGGTAATGCTGAATGAGTGAATGCTGGATGGATTATAATAAAAGTAGTATCAATGTTATCACTAAAACAGATATAATATATTATGGTAAATTTATTCTTAAAAGCTTGTCGCGTGCGAAAAGTTCATACAGGTATTAATTTTGTTTGGCAGAAATTGTAAGTACCTAAGTATGTATTTTTTTCTTTTATATTCACGCGACAAGCTTTTAAGACAAAAAATTCAATATAATATATTATATCTGTTTCAGTGATAACTATGATACTACTTTTATTATGATCCATCCACGTGAACTACGCCCACTTATAAATAGCATCCAGCATTGCCCCAATGAAAAACAATACGTATTTTTTTCGTTTTAATACCTACATCTAAATAATAGAAGCTTGTTTTTAAAAAGTATTTTTTACATAAGATTTTATTTTCAAATTTTTAGTTACGTCTTAACCTATGCATTTCTGATAATGTATCATTTTGACAAGGCCTTTTACCTGTTAGCTTCGAGCTATCTAGCTCTTCAATGAAAAGGCTATTTAAACATTTGACCCGGCTTGGGGCAACGTAAATCCTTTCATTTGATACCCATATCAAGGGGATTGTGAAGAAAAAGATAATCTGCCATCTTGTGGCGTTCGCCATATTGGATTAAGAATGACGGCACATAGGTTATCGTATTCTACTCGTCAAACCCTTTCATTTGATACTCTTATCAAGGAGATTGTAAAGAAAAAGGTAATCCGCCATCTTGTGGCGTCCGCCATATTGGGCTTAGAATTACGTCGCATAACTTATCGTACTCTACTCGTCAAACCCTTTCATTTGATATTCAAGTCAAGAAGGTTGCGAGAAAAGGTGAACCGCCATCTTGGGTTTAAAATGACGTTACATAGCATTATTATATTTTACTCGTTAAACCCTTTCATTTGAAACCCATATAAAGGGGATTGTGAAGAAAAAGATAATATGACATCTTGAAGCGTCCGCCATATTGAGTTTAGAATGACGCCACATAGCTTTATTCTACTCATAAAACCCTTTCATTTGATACCCATGCCAAGACTCATTCCAAGATGAAAACCAAGCAAATCGCTGAAACATCAGAATAATTCAGGTATTCAATAACGACTTATTAACAATGACAGGACAAAAACCTACCAAACATAACTGATCAACTATCTTATTTAAACCAGTACTAATCTTAAACCTTCTTAGTGAATCTCAACGCTATTGTTTAAGAAATTAGGCGTGCTTTCATATACGGTATGAAGCTTTTATATGATTTTGTCGTTATGTTGAAAAACTTGAGGAAATATAGTTATTGTAAAAAACACAAAACACACCTAGCAGCAAAAGTTGGTCACATGCGGTTTGCAAGCCCCTTCGTAAAGTACATACAAAAAAATATATATTTTGGGTCAGCTTTTATGTATGTTTTGCATATACAAAACAACCCTTTTCGCTATTTACCGAAAGCACAAAGGGCAGAGAAACCTTTTGTCCAACAAAAGACACATTTAAATTTTATTTAGAGAATAAACAAAACTCGAATTCCTTTGACAAACCGTCCACTTTTAAGTTAAGTTTAACATATATTCTCTAGCATTAATAGCGAGCCCGTAGGCCCTTATGTGCTTTTTACATGTTTCTCATATGAAAACCGCAGTTTCTGTTTACCTTCAACAATGCTTTGGACAAGACCTCAACTAAACAGCCGCTGTCGCCGCCGGGCGTCACTTCCATGACAGTTTACGTCATAATCAGTTGGAGAATTCTAATATGTATGTATGGAGGGAGCCCTTAGGACTTAGATATTGTCTGGCAGTTTTGGAAGTTTCCGTTTGATTTGTGGCATTAAATATTCGTCTTTGAGAACGATTATAATCTAGATAAAAAGCTGAACTATTAACCAGTTTTACTTAAATTGCATAATATTACCAACACAATCATAAACTTATCCGTGTAATTAAAAGTCAGATCATTAAAAGAGGAGCAGACTTTCTAGATGCATTTTGTCCATTTTCTGAAATTTTAAACCAAAGGTGGCATTGCAAACTACATACACAGAGCTACAATATAATGGCAGAAAAGACGTACTAAATGCATTTTATCCCATGCAAATTAAATGATGAAAATGTCTTGGACTTTCTATGTGCTGTATGTCCATTGGCGGTAGACAAACTAACAGGAGTTTGTCCTTGTGCCGTGGACTAACTGCCATTTGTTTGTCGTTGCACTGGTTGCTGTCTGAAGTGTTTGTTTTGTGTGCTCCGATTTCTCTGTTTTTTAAGATTTTGATGATGATCCCACCAAACAATATCAAACGTTTTTTTTTATCTAAGATATCCCACGTAGACTTCAAGCGTAAGTACTAACGTACCGTGGGTGTCTGAAGAGAAGGGAAATGTAGTCTATTGACACGGGATTTGAAGGATTGGAGGTTGGGACGGGAAGGGAAAACATCTGCAGGCAATTTGTTCCATAATCTGGAGACCCTAGGTATGAATGAGCGAGCGAAGTGGTCTGTTCTAGGCTTTTGTAGCTGGACAGTAAAGGGATGCATACGTAACGCGCCTCTTGTTGTTCTGTTAGGGACATTCAAGGGGGGAATAATACCGGCTAGTTCTTCAGAGCAAAATCCGTGGAAGTGTCGGTAGAAAAGGGATAAATCCCCTACAGCGCGGCGATGAGCGAGAGAAGGAAGTTTTCTCGTGAGGGCTGGGGCATTGATAAGTCGAATGGCTCTCGTTTGGATAGAATCAAAGATCTTAAGTACCGAAAGAAGCTTGCGACTTTACAGTTACCTGCTGTAGCACTTCAAAATGAAATTAATCCAAAAACAATAATTCAGAGCCTCTCGAAACTGTTAGTGGAGCTGTCATTGGGTTAACGATCCTGAGCTAACATAGTTACAGCGAATTCTCTCTGACAATCGTGAGCGAAATGATAATCAAGATAACCAAGATGATACTGACGATGATAACATTATCGAAGGAGCTGACATGTAATGCGATTTCAATGATGATGACGATGGGGACCTTTATGACATGTAAAATGTCATTATAATTTTATATCATTTTTAAATATAATTTTGTATTTCAAAAATAAAATACTATTCTTATAAATCTACTTGAGTTTTTTTTACATTCTTACTACCAAGTCAGCCATGGCGCTTTGTGTAGACAATCAAAATGCATTTTGTCCCAGGGTGACAATCTAAATGCAGTTTGTCCAACAGTTTTTTTCAGTTTTTTGGGATATAATCAATACTAGATTTTTCGCATGTAGGTATAATATTTGCATGATTTTTCATCCATTTTTTGTGTATATTAATTTTTCGGTTAATTTATTGCCAGACGCGTAGCAGTTTTTCTTTATTTGCCAAAATTGTAAAAAATGGACAAAATGCATCTAGAATGTCTGCTCCTCAAAAATTTTTTTTTAGTGTGTTGCAGGTCGAGCCGAGTAGATTCCAGGGCGAGGCCAGGCGAGTCCTGGAATGTTCTTTTACGACCGACACTATGATAGAAAACTCAATTTTTTATTATTTGTTTTTAATAAATTTCTAGTACTAGTACTAGGTACAACTACAAACAACAATAACTAACTAAATAAATTATTAAAAAGTATGAATGAAGCCTACTTGTCAGGGGTATATATAAATATGCAAAAATTGAGAATCGATTCTCTAACCACCTGAAAATTCCTTATACAATAAGGATTTCAACAAATAATGGTAAAACAGCTATTCTCCGGGCTATATGCCCCTCCGAGCGCTGAATTACATGCCAAAATTTGCCTTATTTTCCCAATCAAACACAGTTGGATAAGAAAATACTAATGTTTCGAATGCAAGAAACTACAAGGAAGAAGGAAGCTTTTTCTTGAGTTAGAATGTCGTCACCTGCAGACCGGGTTTACAGGTGACGACATTCTAACTAAAGAAAAAGCTTCCTTCTTCCTGGTAGTTTCTTGCATTCGAAACATTAGTATTATTTTCTTATCCAACTGTGTTAGAAGAAAATACGGCAAATTTTGGCATGTAATTCAGCGCTCGGAGGGGCTTATAGCCCGGAAAATAGCTGTTTTACCATTATTTGTTGAAATCCTTATTGTATAAGGAATTTTCAGGTGATCAGAGAATCGATTCTCAATTTTTGCATAAATTAATTATTTTGTAATATTTATGTTAAATGTAAAATTGTTCAATATTCGAAGGGAAGATGTCTCTGAAATGCTGGGAATTGTCGCACTTTTTGTCAGATATAATATTATCATGAGAAAATTTTGTCGAAAATATTGTTCGATTGTTAAAATGACAGTTTGTTGCTTTGTAATTTCGAGAATGGCATTTTGAAGATTTTTGAATAAAAAGTCTTAAGGCAATGTCATGTGTAGACCATTCCCTTAAAGAAGACTGTAGGAGATTTTTACATGTTACGTGTCAAGTTCATGCTTTACATCTTGTGGCTCAAACTATTCGAGAATATTTTCCAGAGGTAGATGCATTAATAGCAAATTCAAAAAAAGTGTTTCTCCAATCTCCCAAACGTATTCGAGAATTTCACAGACCCGGTATTCTTGAATCAGCACAGCCCGTTCTGGCATGTTGGGGGAACACGGTGGAAGGCAGCTTTTTATGTTTCACGGATCTTATTCAGTTTGTGAGAACACTACTTCTACTTATGTTCTGTAATTATACCTACTATCCATTTCTACAGTTTTGACCCCCCAGTCTGAGGGTCAGTAACAAAAAAAACACGGGGCAGAATAAACTGAAAAAGTTACAGCTTGTTAGGACGTTATCCAAGAGATTCTTCCAAAAAATGTATTATTGTATTGTAAACGATATTGAACTTATTCATAATCAATTAGAAAAAAACAACGATTTTCCTGCGTTAATACTGATAAACGATTTTCTCATGCCTATATATTGGTTAATTTTTTCCCTATTTAAACGCAATTTTGAAGGTAGATAGAAAAATATCTATACTTTCGCAAGAGATTGGTAGCATGTGTCTGAAATTGTAATTTTTTTCTTTTTTAATGATGTTTGTGTATCAGCTGTATTATGGACAATTTAAAACCGTAAAAAAATCTTTACACTCGTAGACGTATTTATTATTATACAAATGTATTTTATTACACAAAATTAAAAAAAGCACCGTTAGTTCTTGTAAAACTTGTAATAAATATTACAAGCGACATAAGAAAGAGATGAAAAGTATCAAACGCCTTTACCGATATACACACAGTACGGTGGCGTCGTCACGCTTATCGGTATGTAGTCCGTAGTTCCATGTATTTTGTATTTGTTTAGAAGTTAATCTATTTGTTATGGAGTGAAACGATTTGTAAAATAATATTATTTATTTCATTGTGGTTGTTTATATCGACTTATTGTTGATTTAAATTTTTGGTTTTAGTGGTAGATATTAATTTGAAATTATTATTGTTTTCACACGATTTTTAAGATTATCTTGTTCGAATTTATATAAATACCTGATGTAATCTGAACCAAAAATACGGTACCAAACTACAGTCTAAGAAGTTAAAATGTCTCGTCAGTGCAACGAAC
Organism: Philopedon plagiatum; assembly: GCA_963971165.1. Lineage (NCBI taxonomy): Eukaryota > Metazoa > Arthropoda > Insecta > Coleoptera > Curculionidae > Philopedon > Philopedon plagiatum. The sequence goes on from OZ020192.1 coordinate 10,004,944, forward strand.
AAATGAAAAATATTATATTAAAAGTCAGAGCGTACTTTCAACAAGAGAAATACAACGGTTTGGAAAATATTTTGATTGAGCAAGTGGTTAAAAGAACAGCAGGTTGCCCGGGTGTTACTGCGGAAGAAAAAAGTTCCGGTATTATTCTACCATCAAAAGGGAGAAGTGGAAGGCCCCGACTGGAATGTGATGAGATTTTGCAGGGCGTCATAAAGAGAACAATATTAAATTTTTACCTGGAGCGCCAGTTTCCTTCTATACAAGACGTTTACCAGAACTTGAAAGAAGATGTCGATTATTTACCAGAATTTTCAGAAATGACTTTGTACCGATGGGTTAAAGAACTTGGGTTTTCCTATAAAAAACTAATTAATAAACCAATTTTAATGGAACAAAACACCATTGCTGCCAGAAGAGCGGAATTCTTATACGACATAAAGAGATATCGTGAAGATTCTTGGCAAATATTTTATACAGATGAAACATGGTGCGATGAAAATCATTCAAGGAAGTTTGGCTGGGTTGAAAGAGTTAATCCCATAAAACGGGATAATTTTGATGAATACAGAGGTGGTATACAGGAAATTAATGTCTTTAGAGGTGGAATAAAACGGCCGTCAGGATCAGGACAACGGGTTATTATCTTACATATTAGTAGTAAAAATGGGTTTTTGGATGGCTGCCTGAAGTGTTTCGTTGGGAAAAAAAGTGGATTACCATTACGAAGAATGGTTTAGAACAGTGATTTCCGTAATAGCTGATAAATCAGTAATCGTAATTGACCAAGCACCGTATCATACATTCTTGGATCCTAATTTTCGAAATCTTACAACTGCCTGGACAAAACAAAAAATAATAGAATGGATGTCCCAGCGAAAAGCAACATTGCCCGATGGATTTACAACGTTTAATGAATTAACCAAACCAATGCTTTTAGACCTATGCAAGAACTATCACTTTCCAAAAACGTATCTTTTAGATACAATTGCAAAGGAGTCACGTAATGATAATGTAAAGCTTCTATGGTTGCCAGTTGCACACTGTGAATTCAACGCAATTGAACTAATTTGGGTATAATATGTGAAAAATAAAGTCGCAAAATTGAATACTACGTTTAAAATCACAAATGTACTAAATTTGTGTCTTGAAACGATGCAGAACGTGCCAAATTCTGTTTGGGAAAATTGCGTTGGACACGCTAATAAAATTGAGGAATCCTACAGAGAAAAAGACCACTTAGTTGATGTTGTTGCAGAACCATTAGTTATAAATTTAGATGAAGATGATGAAGATGATGATTCAAATGAAGACTTTAGTAATGATGAAGAAGGAGAAAACGATCCATAAGTGTAGGTATTCTTCGGTAAAAAAGAGTGGTGTAATCCAATCAGGTTATTTTTAGTTTTAGGTTTAAATAAATTTTGTCAGGGCTTTGTACCTTAAAAGTTAAATCAGATGTGATTCTACGTAAACAGGCCACTTTCACCTATTTCTTTTATTATTAAGCAAAGGCAAATGCAGACAAACTTAACACAGCATTTGTTACAATTTTCCAAATATGCGAATCATAAAAATAAGGGAACATCAAAAATATTGTTTTTCTTTTAGGTGAATTATAAATAAATCAAGCTAATTGGCCTATTTACGTTACTCACTTTGAAGTAATATTTTTAAATTACTATTGTTCTACTACACACGTTTTGCCTATTTTACAGATCTTAATGAAACAATAGAAACTCATTAAATACAAATAAATGTAAATATTTACCAATGCATATACTTATTTTTTCTTAATTTTACCAGTTACCTACTTTATCATATAGAGCACAAAAAAAAACCTTCACTATATTGCATTACTTTAACGATTATTACCTTAACACCCATACTATTGCACCTTCGACGCCCCGCTCCATCCCGCAAGCTCAATGCTGCTATCCTTTACACAAATTAATTGTTTGTATTTAGGTTTATGACAACTGCCCAAAACCAAATTTTCGTTAAACGTAAAGTTACATCTCTTTATATGTAATACAAACAAACAAAAATTTTTGCTGTAAGACTACTGGTAGTAATTACATAACCACAATCATTTTTGGCCTATTACTACCAAACCTAAGAAAAAAAAATAAAAATAATATTTTTTGGAAATAAAGTAAGGTCCACTTTATCGCCTGTAAAAAATTAGTTAGGCCTGGGAGTACCAGTAAGGCACAATAAATTTTTAAACTTGAGTAATTGATGAAATAGGGAAAAATGGTGACAATTTTACAATTACCTTCCCATTAGAAAAGCACCAAGGCATCTACGGTTACAAAGTTTTACATGTGTAATAGAGACAAGTAACTTTACCGAAATATGTGAAAATTATATTTTTTAAAATTGTACTTTTTACTTTACAAGCTTCCAAACTGAGGGGTCAAAACTTTAGAAATGGATAGTAGATGCAATCGATACAGCCAATTCCAGCGACATAAAGCAGCTCAGTCGACGTTGACAATCAGAACAACCAAGGATTATTTATCTACACTCACAATGGATAACCAATAAACACCCTACTAAATTTATCAGACTACACAAATATAACGTTTCAACTTTTCAACTTTTGACGTTGGCTCAACCCACTTTATGTGCTTTATATGCTTTTTTGTTTTATTCTCGAAGTGGGTCGAATTGTCTCGCTTTGGCTGGAAGCGTTTCCGGGCGTCGTCGCGAACATTCATACGGCCCGCACAGTGGTAGATAATGTCGAAAAGAACAGTCAATAAATATAATATAATTAATAAATTATTAAAATAATTAAATTAAAATACAATTAAGCAACAAATTGACCTGACCAACCTTGACACCAGGGCCCCCGCGGCCGCGGGATTTGGCGGTATGGTAGCTACGCCACTGGTCCTCATGCCTTTAAGCAGCCAGCCAAGCTAATCGATAACGCTGCTTAAGAGGGTAAGTGTTTCACAAAATTTTATAAATTATAACTGATTATTTATTTTATTAATATTTTCATTCTGTTATTATTGTACTTACGATGGCGCGCACGCCTATGCCGCGCGTGAACAATTATACCGCCATATTAATGAGCTTTAAAGCATGTTACTGTGGTTGCAGCAAAAATAATCTACTATTGCTAATAATTTTTATAATTTAAAACGTTAGTTTTACTTTAAAAATTAAATTCTACTCTCCGCAATTACAACCGTCAATTTTACAATAAAAAATAAATTATTTAAAAGAGGTTTAGTTTAAAGATAGCCCTTAAGAAAATAAATACTACCCGCTTCGCAAGTCTCAATCTAAAGACTATTATGACGATTGTTAAAATATGTGGGTAAATTTTCCAAAGGGATTTATTAAAGGAAATGATATTACTGTTATTTTCTTTCCTAAGCGTTTTATGCTGTAGCTTGAATAGCTTGTAATTTTCTTAACATGGATAAGCAATAATTTTAGGACTTAGATGTAAAAATTTCAAATATATATTTTTTTTTGCAAAAAATTAAGATAGCGCTGGCCAGTTAATGCTCCCCGAAAAACACAATGGTCCTAGGATTTTATTTTGTAATATCCCACACCGTTGATTGAATTACGCCCCTGAAAAGCAATATCTTCGACGGTAAAGGGATTTTCATCCGGCCAAACATGAACATTTCGTCTAATAAACATTCTGCAGTTGAGAAAGTTGCTTCGTCTGTCCAAACGATATTATGAAATAAATTAGGATCTTGCCGCATTCTTTCGTTAATATTTGTGACAAAAGTCTCCTTTCTTTTGATCGGCACTAAGCTTTTGAACTGGCATAATTTTATATGGTCTATACTTAAAATACTTTAACGTTCTTTGAACTGTTCCATAAGTCAACATTTTATCTCTTTTTCCATATGTGAGAGAACACACAATCGGGAAGTAATTTTTTTGGATTCTCGTGAAAATATAACAAAACAGCTAGGTCCCTTTCTTCATTTCTTTCTCTTCTTCTTTTTCCGTTGCCCAGAATTCCTCTTTCTTCTAGTCTTCTATTTGTTTTTATGATGGAGTTCTTTGTTCCTCTTCAATACTTTCTTCGCATTGTCTTTGAGCTGCTCTAACATTAATGTTACTTTTTAAATATAATTTTAACATTGTATCTCTTTCATTAATATAATTACCCATTTGCATAAAAATAAAATTATAAATTCCTGGTGACTAAAGTGTTATAGTCACCCTTGACATTAACTTTGACTGACATACGAAGAAAATTTAAAAGGTAGCAGGAATTTCGTTCGCAACCTGGATACTTGCGTTTAAAGTATATTTAGACGAATTAATTTTTAATTTGAAATATTTCAAAAACGATTGAAAACCCGCATAGAGTATGTTATACAAAATATGTCTAGAACTTCTCCTAGAATCCAAAAATATGACAAAAATCATACCAATCAATGTAAAATAAGCAAGAAAATCGATGTTATATACTATTTTTTTATTCGATGCTCAATTGTTTTGCTGATATATGAATAACTCATCAAAATCCCCAAAACTTTCATAATTATGAGACATACCTAAAATTTGGTGTCTCTATCTTTACTAATAGCAAAGATATTGGCCCAAACTAATACTTCTTGGACACCCTGTATAATAACACAATAAATCAGTTAAATTAAAATAAATTTATAAGAGCACCATTTTTTTTGTAAACACTATATTTAGAAGTTACAGTACATGGTAACATTTAATGATAAAATATACTACACATAACTGACCTAGTTTAAGTCAAATATAGTTAGGGAATATGCATATAACCCAAATAAATCTGAAATCTTTTTTATATTCTCTACATAAATGAAATATTTATGGCGGTTGTCGCTGGCGGCGGTTGGCGAATTTCGAAACTTGTAAAACGTGATCCCATTGGCTGTGTCGTCAAAAGTTTTTATGCCTCATAATGAGTACATGGCGAATTTCAGTGTTGTAGGGTCATCGAAAAGTCAATAAAAATGGCATTAATGCGTAAGTCATCCAATGAAATAAATGCACTTAAAATAGAAGGTTCCTAAAATTTTATTCATGTACATTTCAAGGCGAAATCGGCTCAGGAACCTATCAATTTTGCAAGAAAAACTGTCATTGTTGCGAAATTTTAACAAATCATATCTTAATAATTTCGAGTAAATAAACTACAATTCTTTGTTTTTATGGCAATCTTCGAAAACTCGAAAATTTTGAAATTTTACATGTCTCCAATGCAAACAAACCTATTTATTTATAACTTTAAAGAAAAATTAAGCGATTTAAATTGGTGGGAGGTATTCTTAGATAATTCGGTATTCATTTTAAAGTGTGATTATCCCTTTATAAGATAGTGTTGAAAACTGGGGAAAAAATTAGATAGGAAAAAATACAGAGTAATTCAAATGTACCGATGTCGAGGGCAAAAAAAGTCAAAATATCGAAATTTAATCGGCGTTTGCTCCCTTCCCATAAAGAACGAAGAAACTAAAAAATATGGAAACCACGTACTTTGACGAGCTGTTTCCGAAGACGTATATGGGATTTTAATCTGAACCATTTTGGCCCCACAAAATATTAAAAACCGTGAAATATTTGGATTAAAAATCAAAATTTACAGTTTTTCCCTAATACATATATCCATTCTCCAGTTATTTTAGGCTTAGGTAAATGTATTGCAAAAAGAAAGTATTTGAGATTTTCAAGTTTCACTTATAAAGCCGTTTTTCGATCCGACGTTTTGTTTGCGTGTTATTAGGTACCAAACAGGGGCCTGCAAATAGAATTTTTGACCGAAAAAAATTCAAAAGAATTATTTGCCATTTTCCGATCCTCACCACTTTTAACAGAGTTCTGAAGCTCGGCGTCTTCTACAACCTCCGAGAATTTATGTCGATTTAATTCACTTTTGCGATCTGTGCTCGATTTCAACGGAAATCGCGGAAATTTCGACTTTGACGTTTAATAGTTTCGAAACGAAACATGCTGTATAACCGAATTTTTTACCGAAGCTACCGTTGCACTATTTCTCTATCAACCCAAAAAAATTCCATTGCTCCCCCTCTGACTGTTTCTGAGAAAAACAAACCTGTTCGACTTTCGGTTAAGCTTTACGTTAACTTGTAGATTGACACTTAATTTTGCTGATCGCCTGACGTCATTATTCACCAAGGACAAATAATTGCTTTTTAAATTGTAATAAATTATACCGAAAAGTAAACATTTTTTGTAGCTAAATTATCCTAAGAATTTTCTTCAAAATAATTTTTTGGGTTTGTAGTGGACTTCCTTAGACGATTTATGCATTAAAAAAATATGTGCATATTTCTTATTGGCAGCCACAAAATAAAACACACTACTTCAGCCTATTTCCGTCACTCGGTTGCTTTATAAACGATTTTTAGAAGTTTCTGTTTTTGTTACATTTCTTTCCTTGAAAATTAGTGGCGATTGTTTGGCCAATTTTCTGCTGGGAAATATTTTAAGAAAGAGGCAGATGCTCAAAAATGCACTTACTAATTTCACTTAATTACTGCCGTTCAATAATCTGTCTAATTTTGGCTATTTCTAAAGCACCGAAGGTCGGGTCAAGCAACATACTAACATCTACCCCATTTCTGAGTATTTTGTATTGCATAATTGAAAACCCTAATGTCCGTTTACTCTGACCCTAATAACGGTTAAGGCATATCCATTTTGCACGTTATCTTTAACAATTCAGGGCCACGTCTCGTCTCTACCTTGATGGATTTTGAGGAGTAATATTTGAATGGCATGCAATGTTTTGCAAAAGGCTGAAGGTGCACTCGTACTGTGGTTGCAGGTAATACAGCCATTAAGAAAAATTAAAATCACGAATATTTAGGAATTTAGCAGGGTCTTCGTTTGTCCTGCTTTTTTGCTTTAAGCGGAAATGAAAAGTAGGTAAATAAGAGCGATTTTCTACGTATCATCTACACTAAAATTGTCTAAATTAAACTATTATGGAATGTATGGAATGGTATATATGGAATATTTCTTTCTTCCATATAGCCAAGATGTGTCCTTTATGTTTGTTGGACTTTCAGGTTTTAACCAAACGGCTGGGTTGTATTGTGTAGTAATAGTAATAAAATTTTTTACTGCTTGAACAGCGTGCGAGTCCGACAGAGGAAGGTTGTGTCTTTTTCTGATTTTTAGGTCAAGAGCCTCGTAGTGCATTGTTCGTTTTTATAGTTATTTTGTCAAGGATTTGAATTTTTTGTCGTAAATAAGTGCGCTGGGCAAGTGTAAATACAATGATGCATTTGAAACAACTTTTCCTTGTATCGGAAAAACTTACTAAGTATTTTTACGTTACCTGGTAGTACTAACAGACTGTGAAAGACTCTAGCGGAATTAAAAATTATTGGACAGATAAAAAAAGTCGAATAACAGTTTTAACACTGGAAGAGGTTATGACGGTAACGTTTATTATTAATTTAAGTTGTGAGGAATTTCGCTTAAAAATTAAGGACGATATAAATTAACCTGGTAATAAAAGCCAAATAAATTAACCTGTTAATAAAGTCAAATCTTCTGTTAAATATGATTAACAATGGGTAAATAAAAAAAGTACATGCTTAAGTATTAGGATTTTTTTGTTTGAAGCTAATTTTGAACTAAAATTTCTGTATAGGTACTCTTTTTACCCTCAAAAAATTTCTGGTCGGCCAAGTTGAACATTATTAATGTACTTTTGGTTTGAACAGCTGTTCTCTGGATTTTTTTTGTGTTGTAGTATTTTAAGTTTTTGATATTGAGTGTTTTGAAAGAGTTAAGGAGGGTTTATGCAAATTTAATTTAACTCTAATTTAACTTTACATTTGATTTAGTACGAGTTTAATATATGTACAGGGATATTCATTATATTTTGACTCCCACCTACAGCTCCTATTAAGAGTTATAGAAAAAACTTTAAATAAAAAAGTTTTAGGTTTTTTCCACGTAGTATACTTTGGTAATAGCGGAAATAAAAAATCGACTTTACAACATTGAAAAAATTAATAGAGTCATATTTTTTTAAATGGAACACCCTGTATATTATTAGCTCAAATGAAAGATCTCTTTGTTCTGATTTCAAATATATATAATTTGTTGGCATTTGGTTCAACCACTTTTGAAATATTTGAGTTTAAAAAAATACTTTATTTAAACTACAACAAATATTTACAATACAAACGTCGACGTTTTCGAGGCAACTTGTAGTATATTAAAGCAACAAACTTTAATGACTGATGATCTCCAATAAATTGTGGAAAAATAAGTTATAAACTCAAATATTTCAAAAGTGGCTGAACCAAATGCCAACAAATTATATATATTTGAAATCAGAACAAAGAGATCTTTCATTTGAGCTAATAATATACAGGGTGTTCCACTTAAAAAAATATGACTCAATTAATTTTTTCAATGTTGTAAAGTCGATTTTTTATTTCCGCGATTACCAAAAGACTACGTGAAAAAACCTAAAACTTTTGTATTTAAAGATTTTTTCTATAACTTGTAATAAGAGCTGTAGGTGGGAGTCAAAATATAATGAATAACCCTGTACATGAAGGTATAACAGCGCTTATCCACAACTTCAATTTAATTTTCCTTTAATTTTAATTTTCAATGCCCTAAAAATTTCTTAAAGCAAAATTAAAGTTATATTGAGGTTAAATTAAATTTAAAGTCGTCTGGATAAACCCACCTTTAGTAGGATCTTTTTCTTTAAAGATAACAAAAATATTATTTTTTCAAACTTCTTATATAATATGAATATGGATTAGAGAGACTGGCAACGCCACAACCAGTACTGACGTCAAAACAAAAGTTTTTTTTTGTGACTGGCGTTGTTTAATGTTTTTATATGGCCATATAGTTAATCCCAGTGGTGCGCAGCGACTAAAAAAATATATTTAGTGGGCCGATAGAAACCTTTTTTAGCGTGAATCGCCATTTATGAATATTTTTATTCAATCTGAATTCATATCAGGATTTACCGGTTCAACATATGCAGTGAATTTCATAACTCCCTGTATAATAAAATTTTTATATTCAGTAATTACATAGCTCAAATATAAGTTATGACTACATTTTCAAAATGTAATTAAATATGTAGGTTTAACTAAAGACGAGCGATTTTCTTTATATAACGTTTTGTATAAAATATGGATATACATATGTTTACAAGGCAAACAAAACTCAGAGACGGAAAGCTAATAACTGTGATTATATTTATACATCATCCTTCGAAAGCTTAATCCAACATATGATTACCTTAATTATTAAATACAATAATTTTATAGCATTTTAGTAGAAATACGTAAAATCTCACTTTGTCTGTTGCTTTAGTCGAAGAGAATACGTTGTTAGTAGTCAAAATGACTACAATTACAAACTACAGCTATATGCAGCATTTTGAATTTGATATGGTCAGATTGAAGTTATTTACTGGGTTTATAAATTACGATTTTAAAGTAATGAAATTTTACAAATTATACTTTTTCCTCATAACCTTATTGTTCGTCCTTGCTTTTAATATTCAGCTGGTAATCTATTGGATTTCAAACACTGACAGTATCAAGACGTTCGCTGCCATTGGCTATCTATTAATGATGTGTTTTCTAGGCGGAATAAAGTCCCTCTTCATCTTTTTAAATAGAAACGAATTTAAAGATCTTATTCTTCAAACGAACAACAAACTGTTCAAACCAAAGGACCAAGAGGAGCTGATATATGCCGGGAAGATATTTAACACTTACCGTAAGATTAAAAATTTCCTTGTAGTGAATAGTTTCTGTTCTACGGCTTCAGGTATTCTAGTACCATTAGTTTACCAGAAGGGTGATGGGTTCCCGTCCACTGCTTGGTATCCGATAGACGTATCTTATTCACCTCTATTTCAAATTGCTTATATTCATCAGAGCGTTTCCCTTATTTACTTATCTGGCCTTCTTATATACACCGACGTGGCTGTAGGAAGGTTTTTCACTTTTATTGGATTGCAATGTGACCTACTGAGCAAAAGATTAAAAGAGCTGGGAGAATTAAGTGAAGAAGAAAATCAAATAGGTATTGTACAGTGTATTCATCATCATTGGTATATATTGAAGTAAGTAAAAAAGATTAAAATCATTTGTTATATAATTTATTTATTATTTTTTTAAGGATAAATACCTAGATAAATTAAAACTGATCTATCCCATCAGCCATTAATTTCTGGGCTCTGCATATCGTGCTGGTCACCCAACACCATGTCTTCGGACAAGGTGTTGGATGTCCAGCAGCTGCTTCATACTTACCCGCAAACCTTTTGATTTCATCCTTTATGATACAAATGCTAAGCTCTCGGTGAAGATTTGAGTGCCATATGAGCCACAGCGCATTTGCCATCTCCCTTAGCACTTTGTTTTAGAGTATCTGAATCATATTGTTATTGTTTCGTGTACATCCCCATAGCTGGATACCATACTGCCACACCGATTTTAGAATTTTATTGGATATTCATGTTTTACTGTAAAATGACAAAACAGACTTTCTTCCAAGGCGCCAGCGGTATTTGTTATATTTAAGGTCGAGTTTTAATTTTTTACATGTTCTTTCCACCTAAGCCTGGTGTCTAGGTTTATACCTAGGTATTTTGCTGTATTTGCGTGTGCAATAATCATTCAATGTATTTTTTTAATGCCTATTATTGATAAAATTAATATAAGTGGATTTACGTTCATTCAATTTAATTTTCCCTACCTTTGTCCAGATAGGTATAGAATTACTGGCTACTTTCAAACCACTAGTAGATGTTTTTATATTGTCGCCTAGTGCAAGTAGGATAGTATCGGGTGCGAAAGTAGCTTTACAAAGATTTTGTCGTACTGGAGGTTTGGTTTGCAGAATTTTTTGTTCTTATCGACTAAATACTAGGTTCATGTCTTATCAACAAATAGTAAACAGCAGATAAAGGAAAGGACCAAGAACGCTGCCCTGTGCCTTCAATACTCTTAAGTTGGAATATTTCACTTTTTGTTTTGCTCTACAAAGTCTACCAGAGATGCATGACGTCAAATTATGTACATACTGCTTGGGGACCATCTTGCTTAGTTTGTGAATCAAGCCTTCGTGCCATACCTTATCGAAGGCTTGTGCAACATCTAAGAGGACTGTTGTGAACACATTTCACAACATGGAATAATAAACAAATTCTGGCGCATGCGCCATCAAACAACTACACGTTTGTTGAACACGTACTCTTCCTACGTGTATGCACCCCGGTCAACTTCTACATGGCATTGTAACCTTCTGACGTCAGCTTGAAGTGACGAATACTTCTACTGATTCATAGGTGTCGCTCCCTACCCTATTCTTGATAAAAAATTACATTTGTTAATCATCTGCTTAATACTTTTGCATTCTGACGATTGAAATGATCTATTTGACATCAACCCCCTCTCTCTTATAAGTATTTTGGAAAAATTTCAAGTACTTTGAAAGTACTATTTTGTCGTGTGCGGTGTAGGATACATATTTTGAGCGGTTGATTTCTTGAAAAGTCTAGAATTCTATGAGAGAGAAAAAGAATGACATAAGCTGTGTCAAGGAGAGAGAGAGAGTTCACACTATAAAGGGTGGAAAGCGAATCGAAAACGTCACTATCAGTCAGATTCTTCTTCGGTCCGTACTGTTAGTCAAATACAAATCAGAACCCTGTGCGGTTAATTACTATTACTCGTAAGTTAGTGAATAACTTTGTTTTTCTGGTCTTACCAATGTGGCAAGATTGAATTAGTCCCAGTCCTAGTGACTACAGTCAGTTGTTTAAACCCTGAGCGGTTAATTACTCGCGAAGTTAGTGAATAACTTTGTTTCTCTGGTCTTACCAATGTGGCAAGACTGAATTAGTCCCAGTCCTAGTGACTGCAGTCAGTTGTTTGAACCCTGAGCGGTTAATTACTCGCGAAGTTAGTGAATAACTTTGTTTCTTTGGTCTTACCAATGTGGCAAGACTGAATTAGTCCCAGTCCTAGTGACTGCAGTCAGTTGTTTGAACCCTGAGCGGTTAATTACTCGCGAAGTTAGTGAATAACTTTGTTTCTCTGGTCTTACCAATGTGGCAAGACTGAATTAGTCCCAGTCCTAGTGACTGCAGTCAGTTGTTTGAACCCTGAGCGGTTAATTACACGCGAAGTTAGTGAATAACTTTGTTTCTCTGGTCTTACCAATGTGGCAAGACTGAATTAGTCCCAGTCCTAGTGACTACAATCAGTTGTTTAACCCTGTGCGGTTAATTACTAGCGAAGTTTGTCAATAACTTTGTTCTTCTGGTCTTACCAATGTGGCAAGACATAAATTAGTTCCAGTCTTAGTGACTGCAATCCAGTTTGGGTCTGAGTGACCAACACTATCAGTCTATACTTTAGTCGAACAAAAAGAGCCAAAAAAAGGAGTACGCTTCACTAGGAGTAGTGGTATTAACACTTCACAAAGGTGGAGTCATAGTATCACCCTTCGTAAAGGTGAAGTAGTGGTAGCAAAAAGGAGTACGCTTCACACTAGGTGGAGTAGTGGTTGTGTTGAATGCTATACGTTCAGCACTGCAGGTTTGGTTCTTATCGACTAAATACTTGGTTCATGTCTTATCAACAAATAAATCAGTTCGGGTTTCATTGACCAATAATCAGTTCGTGTTTTATCAACCAGTAATCGGTTTGTGTCTTATCGATCAACAATCAGTTTCAGCTCGGTAACTAGAAAAGTGACTTTGTGAACGTGCCACTCTCTCCAAGGACGACATTGTAGTCAATGTCAAAATTAACCTCTAAATTTAATCTGTCACTACTTATCTCCACAGAATGTAAATACTAGTAAAATTATGATATAGTTCTTTGCCAATGTGGTACTAGATTCGAAATTCTCAATAATCAACAATTGTTACTGTCAGTAAATGTAAATTCAGGATAAACTACAGGAAACGTGGAGTACTACACTTGATAACAAAGGGAAGACTTTCTTGCAATTTGTAATGTTATTAATGGTTTAATGTTTATAATAAAAACATGCGGTTAAGGTAATGACTTGTTTATCAAAATTCATAGATATTTATACAAATATTATGTCAGTTGAATGTTAATTTGTAATAAGGTTTTGGTTTCATAAATGTATTTTGATTTGAAAACATTTCATGTGTAACGAATGTTGTTATGTTTTATATAGCTATTTTGTTAGTTTAATAAATAATAAAAAATAAGAAAGTTGGTTTATCTTCCTATGGTACAGTCTTTGTTAGCAGCACGATAAGATTTGTGTTTGCCCTTGTTTGTTTTGGTAGTCTGTGCTCAAAGAAGCATAAGCATATACCAAAAAAGGACTGCTGAACAGATTTGTTTTTTTTTTCATTCGATGACATTAGTAATGCGGTGAACTTGATCTATAATCGAGTGCTTGCATCTGAAGCCAAATTGATGATCAGGAATAGGTAAGCCTACGTTTTCTATTATCGGTCTTATTCTCTTGAGGAGTAACTTCTCAAATAGCTTGGAGATTATGAGTAGTTGGGAAATTGGAGGCGTTGAACTAGGCAAGGTTAATGGCATCCCAGTCTAAGATTAATTGAAGATCTTGCAAAAAGGATAGGAGCATAGATCTGCGTGTATTATCCAGCTCTGGATTCGCTACTTGTTTGGAAAAATTTATATTCAACAGTTGTATAAATCAATCACGAAAGTATATTTAAAAAGCGAACAAATTTTTCGAGCAAGATGACAGTCAAATCATCTCATCAGAATTCCTTTTCAAATTCAAAATATATTTTTTTATCCGAGACAGCCAATGTAGTCTTCAAGCCTAATTACCAATGGACCGTGGGCATCTTAAGGGAAGGGAAATGTAATCTACTCACAAGGAATTTAAAGAACTGAAGGTTTGGAGGGGAAGGAAAAATATCTGCAGGCAGTCTGTTCCATAATTCTATAATCCCCTAGGTATGAATGAGTGGGAGAAGTGGGATGTTCTAGGCTTTTGTAGCTGGACATTAAAGGGATATGCAATGCGCCTCTTGTTGTTCTGTTAGAAACAGTCAAGGGAGAAATTATAGCAGCTAGTTCTTCAGAGCAAAATCGGTGGAAGTATCGGTAGAAAAGGGATAAATCCGCAACAGCGCGGCGATGGGAGTTTTCTTTTGAGGACTGGGTCATTGATAAGTCGAATGGCTCTCTTTTGGATAGAATCAAGGATGCCGAATGCAAGGAAGTGCCGAAGGTGATGCCGCTCCCAGGATACGGGAACAATACTCTAGGTTAGGTCTTATTTGGGAAACATAGAGAGTGTGTAGTATTTTCTGGCTCGAAAGAGAAAACCAAGCTTTTTAGTTGCTGATGCGGCTATTGAAGTAATGTGTTTATTCCAGGTGAGATCATGCTCGAAAGCGATGTCAGCAAGATCGAAAGTTTCATTGTTCTGTAGGGCTTCGTTATTCATGTGGATGGGGTAAGTGTTTCCGGAATTTTTGCGTGACAGGGAGCAAGACTGAGTTTTGGAAGCGTTGAACTGAACAAGATTCTGACTTGTTCCAGTTATGTGTGACGAGGGTAAGATCAGCTGTGGATCTTTGGTGACGAAATTAGTACTATTTTGTATGTTTCTAGATATTTTAGAACTTGTAAGTTGATGACTTGCTTCAAAATTTTGCTGACAACAGAGAGAAGAAAGATAATTGTATGGAATTGACTTGGAACCTTTCTTCGAGACAGGCTGCATATGAGTAGTCTTCCAGCTGTCTGGGAAGATGTCCTTGTCATAGGAGATCTGAAAAAGGCGAGTTAAGATGGGTGCGAGCTCTGAGGCGCATTTTTTTAGAACAATTACATGTATACCATCCAGACCGCAGTACTTTTTGGTAACAAGGGATAGAATAATTTTTTGAACTTGTGTGACCTAATGTATTATGTCGGACATTTTGTGTGGTACAAAAGGAATAAGGGTGGAATTGGCAGAGCGAATTGTCTGGCAAATAGTTTAGCTTTCCTTTTAGATCTGTAGATAATTTCTTTGCCAGAGGTCAGGGGAAGAAAAATGCCTTTACAGAAGTTTTGACTAATATTTTCGGCAAGTGACCAGAAAGATTTTCTGCCGTTGGAACAGGAAAGTATTTTATCTTTTATGCGGGTGTTTAAAGAATTTTTGGAGTCTAGGATAGTTTGTTTGTATTGATTCTTTGCTTCGGTAAAAATTTTACGATTTTCTGGAGTACGATTTTGAAGAAACCTTTTGCACGCTTGAACTTTTTTGAGCCCGACTTTATCACAAACCATGGAGAACCAGGGCTTTTGATGGCGGAGTTTAGGTTTCTTACGGGTATGTGTAATGAAGCTTTTAATACCTTCTTAAATGATATCTGTGATATGAGAGCTAATTTTGGAGGGATCGGGAATGGAAAAACAGACAGGGTTCCAAGGGAAAGCAGAGAAAAGATCATCCCAGTCGGCAGAATTGTAGTGCCAGATCGTGCGTTCCGGCGTTATTTCAACGAACTCGGGATGTGTGGGACAAGAGACGATAAAGAGACCGTGATCTGAACGACCAAGAGGAGCGCATACAGATGTTAAGTATGGCTCAGAAAGGATGGTTAGGAATAGATATAGTGGGTTTGAAGTATAGGTAGGATCGGAAATTCGTGAGCGAGTTGCTGATTGCGAAGTTTTCTGCCGCTCTGCCTTCTGGGTAGGTTGTTGTGGACCCTAGCCATTCCTTCCTTTGGACATCAAAGTCGCCTATGATAAACTTCAGGGAGGGAAATTCAGTAACAAGATGGTCAATTTTTGCCGAGAGAAAGTCAGGTAACTCATTGTAGGAGTTGTCTGATGGGGAGCGGTAAATGCAACAGATAAATTTAGTGGAAGATTTAAGGATAAACTTTAGCCAGAGAACATCGGGTTTGCCTAATTCCAGGTTCGGGAGTCTGGTGGTTTGGTAAAATAATCTAATAAAAACTACGAATTTGTTTACAATTTCACCTGTTTTTACGACCAAAGTAGAAAGTTGTATTTTGTTCTGCTTAAGCAAAATAAAACTGCTGCAAAAGCAAATTCTATTAAAAATTGTCATTTTCAGGTTGTTAAAAACTACGCAGCAAGTGTTTGGATATATTTACTGTGGACAGATTTTTGCAACTTCAGCCGCGTTGTGCACGGTATTATTTCTAATCAGCCTGGTAAGAAAAGTCACGTGTAAAAAGTGTTATATTGTCGAAATAATCAATACTATTTAATTATTTTACTATGCCCATTTAGTATATTAAATGGCGCCTTAAAAGTTTAGAATATAGCTATTATTCAAATAAGACATGCCCAAGATTTGATTTTTTGTAAATATTGAGAAAGACTTAAAGTAAACAAACTATGAGAATTAACTTTTTCATTAACACAAAATTGTCAGTGCTTTTTTATGACTACTTTTTGGAATGCATACATTGACAAGTGTTCAATCTACTCCTCTATTTTTAGATTGTACAAAGAATCTTTAATGCGTTCCAGGCCTGTGACAAAACTCCGCGCCGTGACACCGGTCGCGAACCTCATCGCGTGAAGTGTGGACGGTACTCCGTAAAAGGATGCCAAGCGGCTTGATTCGGCAAGTCTGGACGGGATTGCATATCATCGAGAGAAGTAACTAGGGCTGGAAAAAAGCGTGATTTTTCTGTCACAGTTCCGATCTGTGACTGTTCCATGTGTATCACTGTGACTAAAACCTGTGATTTTGTCACACCAAAAGAGAATCGCAATTTGGCTCGGCTCGGTACAACTGCATTCAGCGCTACCGGTTGATTTGTTATTTTACTGGCGACAAAGGCACCTCTGTCGGCGTGGCACTAATAGGCGGCCGCGCTTACAAAATGAGTTTTTTTGAACGAGTTTGCCGAAATATTATGTTTTGTCTATGCGACTGGTATTTTTATTTTATTTTTACTTTTGATTTACCATTAAGACTTCCTAGTGGATTGCGCTTTTATGTTAGATTTGGTTTTTTAAGTTTTTACTTTTTATTAAAATGTCTAAATCTCGGGTTGCATCATTAAAAAGAAAGACTAGTGTAATATGGGACTTTTTTACCCCTATAGACGGCGAAATGGCTAAGTGTATTATATTTAAAACAATTAATTGCACTCAAAAACTTTATAGCAAGCCTACAACTAAGTATTTACTTGACTCCGCCTGCTCTCGATTATCCTTGAACCGGTGATTGCTCATATTTACTCGTCGCCGTCGTATCTGTCCCGTCGCCCGCAAAGCGTGGCGCATAAAACGAAAGCGTGATGTAGATGTGATCGGTCACCGTTCGGCATCTTCTTGCGATATGCCGGACCGGACCCGAGAACAACTTTTAATCGAACCTAGTTGCCCGTGGTGTCGGTGTCACCCCGTCACAGCTTCTTTAGTCGAAGCGGAGCAGGTCGTGACTGTGACAGCCCCGGAGCTGTGACAAAATCACAAGTTGTGAAATCACACCACAGCCCTAGAAGTAACTAGTAAACGCGGATACGCCATAAAAGTGGTCCGCGTGTAGGTAACCAACGGTGTCCAAAAAGTTCAGTAAGTAGATTGGCAGCAACGTAGGTATTATGCGGCGGCGCGCCATCTCAAATCATTAATCACAACTATATGTATTATTTTTTTTTGTGATGGCCGTCTGTGGATAAGTTGTCGAGGAAGACCGTTTAATACGGTACACGGCCGACTGCGATAGTAAATGGGAAATTTATGTTTGTTGGACTTTCAGGTTTTAACCGAACGGCTGGGTTGTATTGTGTAGTAATAGTAATAAACTTTATTACTGTTTGAACAGCGGGCAAGTCCGACAGAGAAAGTTTGTTTCTTTTTCTGATTTTTAGGTCAAGAGCCTCGTAGTGCATTGTTCGTTTTTATAGTTATTTCGTCAAGGATTTGAATTTTTTGTCGTAAATAAGTGCGCTAGGCAAGTGTAAATACAATGATGCATTTGAAACAACTTTTCCGTGTATCAAAAAATCTTACTAAGTATTTTTACGTTACCTGGTAGTACTAACGTAGACTGTGAAAGACTCTAGCGGAATTAAAAATTATTGGAAACATAAAAAAGTCGAATAACTGTTTTAACACTGGAAGAGGTTATGAAGGTAAAGTTTATTATTAATTTAAGTTGTGAGGAATTTCGCTTAAAAATTAAGGACGATATAAATTAACCTGGTAATATTAGCCAAGTAGATTAACCTGTTAATAAAGTCAAATCTTCTGTTAAATATGATTAACAAAGGGTAAATAAAAAAAGTACAGCTTAAGTATTAGGATTTTTTTGTTTGAAGCTAATTTTGAACTAAAATTTCTGTATAGATACTTTTTTCACCCTCAAAAAATTTTTGGTTGGCCAAGTTGAACATTATTATTGTACTTTTGGTTTGAACAGCTGTTCTCTGGATTTTTTGTGTTGTAGTATTTTAAATTTTTGATATAGAGAGTTTTGAAAGAGTTAAGGTGGGTTTATGCAAATTTAATTTAACCCTAATTTAACTTTACATTTAATTTAGTACGAGTTTAATATACATATGTACATGAAGGTATAACAGCGTTTATCCACAACTTTAATTTAATTTTCCTTTAATTTTAATTTTCAATGCCCTAAAAATTTCTTAAAGCACAATTAAAGTTATATTAAGGTTAAATTAAATTTAAAGTGGTCTGGATAAACCCACCTTTAGTAGGATCTTTTTCTTTAAAGATAACAAAAATATTATTTTTTCAAACTTCTTATATATGAATATGGATTAGAGAGACTGGCAACGCCACAGCCAGTACTGACGCCAAAAAAAGTTTTTTTTTCTGTGACTGACGTTGTTTAATGATTTTATATGGCCATGTAGTTGATCCCAGTGGTGCGCATCGACTAAAAAATATATTTTGTGGGCCGATACCTTTTTTATCGTGAAGCGCCATTTATGAATATTTCTATTCAATCTGAATTCATATCAGGATTTACGGGTTTCAATTTATGCAGTAAATTTTATAACACCCTGTATAATAAAATTTTTATATTCCGTAATTACATAGGTAAAATATAAGTTATGACTACATTTCCAAAATGTAATTAAATATGTAGGTTTATCTAAAGACGAGCGATTTTCTTTATATAACGTTTTGTATAAAATATGGATATACATATGTTTACAAGGCAAACAAAACTCAGAAACGGAAAGCTAATAACTGTGATTATATTTATACATCATCCTTCGAAAGCTTAATCCAACATATGATTACCTTAATTATTAAATACAAGAATTTTATAGCATTTTAGTAGAAATACGTAAAATCTCACTTTGTCTGTTGCTTTAGTCGAAGAGAATACATTGTTAGTAGTCAAAATGACTACAATTACAAACTACAGCTATATGCAGCATTTTGAATTTGATCTGGTCAGATTGAAGTTATTTACTGGGTTTATAAATTACGATTTTAAAGTAATGAAATTTTACAAATTATACTTTTTCCTCATAACCTTATTGTTCGTCCTTGCTTTTAATATTCAGCTGGTAATCTATTGGATTTCAAACACTGACAGTATCAAGACGTTCGCTGCCATTGGCTATCTATTAATGATGTGTTTTCTAGGCGGAACAAAGTCCCTCTTCATCTTTTTAAATAGAAACGAATTTAAAGATCTTATTCTTCAAACGAACAACAAACTGTTCAAACCAAAGGACAAAGAGGAGCTGATATATGCCGGAAAGATATTTAACACTTACCGTAAGATTAAAAATTTCCTTGTAACGAGTAGTTTCTGTTCTACGGCTTCAGCTATTCTAGTACCATTAGTTTACCAGAAGGGTGATGGGTTCCCGTCCACTGCTTGGTATCCGATAGACGTATCTTATTCACCTCTATTTCAAATTGCTTATATTCATCAAAGCGTTTCCCTTATTTACTTATCTGGACTTCTTATATACACCGACGTGGCTGTAGGAAGGTTTTTCACTTTTATTGGATTGCAATGTGACCTACTTAGCAAAAGATTAAAAGAGCTGGGAGAATTAAGTGAAGAAGAAAATCAAATAGGTATTGTACAGTGTATTCATCATCATTGGTATATATTGAAGTAAGTAAAAAACGATGGATTCTTTTTTATCTCATTTATTTATTATTTTTTTAAGGATAAATACTTGGTGTTTAGATCAATTAAAACTGATCTATCACATCAATCATTAATTTCTGTGCCCTGCATATTGTCCTGGTCACCCAACACCATGTCTTCGGACATGGTGTTGGATGTCCAGCAGCTGAAGAGCTTCTGCATTCTCGTGAAGTTGGAGCCTTGCTCCATACTTACCCGCAAACCTTTTGATCTCATCCCTTATGATGCAAATGCTAAGCTCTCGGTGAAGATTCGAGTTCCATATGCCACAGCGCATTTGCCATGTCCCGTAGCACTTTGTTTTGGAATGTCTGAATCATCTTGTTATTGTATTTTGAACATCGCATAGCTGGATACCATACGGCCACACCGATTTTAGAATTTGATTGTATATTAATGCTTTACTGTAAAATAACAACTTAGACTTTCTTCCAAGGAGCCAGCGGTATTTGTTTTATTTCAGGTAGAGATCTGATTTTTTTACGTGTTCTTTCCATATAAGCTTGGTGTCTAGGGTCATACCTAGGTATTTTGCTGTATTTATGTGTGCAATAGTCATTCCATGCATTTATTTTATGGTGGATAATCTAGCCGTTTATTGATAAAATTTATGTATGTGGATTTAGATTCATTCAATTTAATTTTCCCTAGTTTTGTCTAGTTAGCTATGGAATCACTGCAAACCACTAGTAAATGGTTCTATATTATCGCCTTGTGCAAGTAGGACAGTATGGGGGGGGGGAGTAGCTTTACAAATGTTTTGTAGTACTGGAATATCGGTAGTAAACAGCAGATAAAGGAAAGGACCAAGAACGCTGCCCTGTTGTACACCTGCCTTCACTACTCTTAAGTTGGAATATTTCTCTTTTTATTTTGCTCTACAAAGCCTACCAGAGATGCATGACGTCAAAGTACCTACATACTGCTTGGAGACCATCTTGCTTAGTTTGCGAATCAAGCGTTCGTGCCATACCTTATCGAAGGCTTGTGCAACGTCTAAGAAGACTGCTGAACAGATTTTTTTTTTCAAGTGCACGTTCAACAACATTAGTAATGCGGTGAACTTGGACTACAATCGAGACAGAAAGATTTTCTGCCGTTGAAACCAGAAAGTACTTTATCTTGTATGCGGTTGTTAAAAGAATGTTTGGACTCTAGGATAGTTTGTTTGTATTGATTCTTTGCTTCGGTAAAAATTTTACGATTTTCTGGAGTACGATTTTGAAGAAACCTTTTATAAGCTTAAACATTTTGAGCCTGACTTTCTCACAAACCATAGAGAACCAGGGCTTTTGATTGCGGAGTTTAGGTTTCTTGGGGGTATGTGGAATGAAACTTTTAATACCTTCTTAAATGATATCTGTGATATGAGAGCAAATTTTGGAGGGATTGGGAGTGGAAAAACAGACAGGGTTCCAAGGGAAAGCAGAGAAGTTTCGAAGACCATCCCAGTCGGCAAAATTGTAGTGCCATATTGTGCGTTCCGGCATTATTTCAACGAACTTGGGATGTGTCGGACAAGAGACGGTAAAGACACGGTAATCTGAACGACCAAGGGGAGCGCATACAGATGTTACGTATGGCTCAAGATGGATGGTTAGGAATAGATCTAGTGGGTTTGAATTATGGGTAGAACCGTGAGGTAAGTATGTTGGCTCCTTGATTAAACTGGTGAGCGAGTTGCTGATTGCGAAGTTTTCTGCCGCTCTGCCTTCTGGGTAGGTTGTTGTGGACCCTAGCCATTCCTTTCTTTGGACGTTAAAGTCGCCTACGATAAACTTCAGGGAGGGAAATTCAGTTATAAGATGGTCAACTTTTGCCGAGAGAAAGTCAGATAACTCATTGTAGGAGTTGTCTGATGGGGAGCGGTAGATGCAACAGATAAATTTAGTGGAAGATTTAAGGGTAAACTTTAGCCAGAGAACATCGGGTTTGCCTAATTCCAGGTTCGGGAGTCTGGTGCAACATCTACTTTCTTTATCCACACATTTTAATACAGAGTTTGGTAAAATAATTTATTAAAAACTACGAATTTGTTTACAATTTCACCTGTTTTTACGACCAAAGATTAGAAAGTTGTATTATGTTCTGCTTAAGATTGCTTATGAGCAAAATAAAACTGCTGCAAAAGCAATTTCAATTAAAAAGTAAATTAAAAATTGTCATTTTCAGGTTGTTAAAAACTACGCAGCAAGTGTTTGGATATATTTACTGTGGACAGATTTTTGCAACTTCAGCCGCGTTGTGCATGGTATTATTTCTAATCAGCCTGGTAAGAAAAGTGGCGAGTAAAAAGTCTTATATTGTCGAAATAATCAATACTATTTAATTATTTTACTATGCCCATTTAGTATATTAAATGGCGCCTTAAAAGTTTAGAATATAGCTATTATTCAAATAAGATATGCCCAAGATTTGATTTTTTGTAAATATTGAGAAAGACTAAAAGTAAACAAACTGTGAGAATTAGCCTTTTTATTAACACAAAATTGTCGATACTTTTATATGACTACTTTTTGGAATGCATGCATTGATAAGTGTTCAATCTACTCCTCTATTTTTAGATTGTATAAAGAATCTTTATTGCGTTCCAGACTGTGACAAAACTCCGCGCCGTGACACCGTCGCGAACCTCATCGCGTGTAGTGTGGACGGTACTCCGTAAAAGGATGTCACGCGGCTTGATTCGGCAAGTCTGGACGGGATTGCATATCATCGAGAGAAGTAATTAATTACATTAATCACAACTATATGTATTAATTTTTTTTGTGATGGCCGCCTGTGGATAAGTTGCCGAGGAAGACCGTTTAATACGGTACACGGCCGCCTGCGATAATAAATGGAAAATTACATTTAAATGTATATATCTCTGTTATTATTAATTTTAGCGATATGTAGTAAAATACAATTTTTTTTAAGAATTCCACTCTCTATCAAACGGTTGTATATAAGGCATTCCATTAAAAAAAATACAGTTTTGTTAATATGACGTGATTCTGATGTTCAATTGTTTTTTGTCATCAGTATAATAATCAGCGTAAAAGATACACCACTTATTTAGTCGAATTCGTAGCTCTTACAATAAGAAAGATAGCTATAGTGCCGATTTCATTTAGCACAGGCTGTATCTGTATACGTAATATTTATGTAGTAAATAAGGACACAGAGCTTTGAGAGAGCGGCCTATAGAAAGCATAACGGCGCCGTCACTAAAAAGTACTAACATTTAATTCGTTGACTGTTGAAATTTGTGTAATGTAGTTACTATCAGATGCTGAATTGCTTCGCTAGTAAATCGAAAAGACATTGTGTATAAGGGCATTAACTCCTTTTTTTAAGGGATGTGTTGCCCTGTTTGCGTACCTTATACATAAAGGTTCCTTAAATACCAATAAGCTTCGCTGACAAACAACGCATAATTTGCGACCCACTAAATATTTAATTACGAAATTTCTATATAAATCTTCAAACACTGTGCGCAAACAGTCGCGTATTACTGCACACTTTCGGCATATTACCAACTACCAAATTTACAGCGCGGCGCCATAGAAAAATAGAATTAGCAACCACACACGACGGCAAAGCTAAATTGAATTGCTACCGCGATGTAATGCCACTGCAGCGTCACTCATGGTGGGCAGCCTTACTTGGAACTGACCGGTGCGTCACAATTTATTTTTTACGAATAAATCCAAGTGATATTTTCATAATAAATCAATTCTGATGCATAAAATATAAAAAAAAAATGGGAAAAAAAATTCCATTTAAGTTTTTTCTAAGCAAGGACATAGAATGACTCAGTTATGGGGCAGTAACCAAAATCTCAGAGACCAAACACGAACACGATGTGGTTTAAACCAATCATTTTTTTTTAGACCAGTTCCAAAAGCTTTGAATTTTTGTATCTTATTGTGTATCTAGCAGCAGCTACCAATTTGATGTTTGTACCATGCTATTTTGGTTCAGTAGTGACTGCTAAGGTTTGTGTGTTTAATTTTAAAAAATTTAATATTTAAAATCTGAATTTTCATCGACTTTTTAAGTTAAAATTTGATCGCACTCAAGCAAGAAACGATTTTTAGAGCGAACAATTACCGAATGCAGCCTATAGTTGCAACTGGATAGAAGCTAGTAACGGTTTTAAGAAAGAACTAATATTTTTTATGAGACGATCCCAAAAACCCTTAAAATTTTTTGCTGCTGACTATTTTCATATATCAGTTGATATATTCGTCAAGGTATGTATTTGACATTTTTTTTTTTATTCTTTGTATAAATTAAATCGTTATGGCGGTTGTTTTTAACCAATTATTTTGATCTTTATTAACAAATAAGAAGATTTTAGTTTACAAATTTATACAAAATTCGAAACTTGCAAAACGTGATCCTATTGGTTATATGTAAATAAAAGTGATATTATGACTGGTGTACTGTAAATTCGACTGTTAGTTTATTTTCCTGATTATTTTCCGAATATTAGGAGATTTCGTGGATAACAAACATCACACTTGATATTTATATTGTTCATTAACCACCACAAGGACAATCTGATAATTTGCGGGCTAATGAACCACTCTACTCGTATTTTCTCCATTGCCAACAGTGGATTCATTAACGATGACTGCTTATTTTTCTACAAATCCTGACTTTACCTACATCTGCAAAAATTAAAGGAATAAAGGCTAAAGATATTTGTTAAAGACAATGTCAGGTGCTAACTAGAATGTAGACCGCCCAATGCCCCCCCCCCCCGAGGGCCTCTAAGGTCGGCAATATCATCAATGTCATGCACTGAAAATTTCGTGTTTGAGTGATTTTGACGTTTAATAGCTCCGAAACCATACATCCTGTATAACTGATTTTTTTACCACACCAAAATATGCTAACTTGAATTTGGCGATACTATTTATGTAAAACTTTTAATTTACTTTGCACTACTTTTTCTGATTTCGGCTGTTCTTGGCACATAAAAAAGAGTTTGTTTAGGGCATTGGCGGTGGTATTTTTGCATATTAATACAATCCAATACGTGTAGAATAGTTTTTAACAAATTTCATCGTATAATAAAAAGAATTACGTACAAATTACACTTTAATCATAAAACAAACCCTACGCAAACAATAAATATTTTCTATTTACATCGCAGATGTACGACTAAGGTTAGGTATGGTGAGTAAAGGCAACTGAATATACACTTGAGGCTGTGCTCCTTATTAATTGACAGGCAGTATGTGACGTCATTGTCATTCAAATGGCTTTTCAATTGTAAAGCTGCTTCCTCACTATGTCGACACTGTCGATCGACTTAGTGTGTACGCGGCAATCGACTTCGTCGATCGACAAAATGTGTGGATCGATATGTCTACTGGTTTTTAATGAGCTGCCGGTAAAATCAAAGCTAGCGATGGGAGAATCGAATGATTTTCAGAATCGAATCTTTTGCATTGGAATACTTTTGAGAATCGAATGATCAATCGAATACAAAGAACCGAATTATTTATATTCCGAGTTCTGCTATATCGAAGAATCGAAGGTGACTAATACTTTTTACTTTTTGATAGATCGGCACTCAAGTGTGCATGTGCACCGCTACCGCCGTTTGTTATTTTGTATTCACCTACTTTACGTTGTTTTTTTTAGATTTTATGTAAACAGTTTATTAAAGTTTTTTATTTACCAAACTTATTACGTTTTAATACTTTAAATTTAAATTCTAAATTTGAGAGTCAAACCTCCTATATTTTAAAAAATGTATATTCAAAAATTTAAATAATATATTTTTAAATATTATAATTTTTAAAAGTCAAAAGTTGAGACTCAAACCTCCTTTATATATAAAAAATATATATATTTAAAAATTTAAATAATATGCCCCATTCAAAATTAAAAAAATAAATATTAGGGACAAGGACTAAAACTAAATTAGGCGGGTATTCGAAAATCAACAATAAACTACGCTAGGGTGGATAATCGGAGCCGACGCGAATTTTGTCGATTCATTCCGATTCAGCCTTCGATTCTTCTCTTCTTGTATTGTAATTATCTCGCATCCGTACAGAATTGGCAGAATCTCACTCGTTGACACACGCAACCCGCAAGAATAGATTCTTTTGGTATTGGGATACTTCGTTGAGAATCGAATGCATTCGAATACATGTCAGAATCGAATACTTCTATATTTTGAATTCACTAGTAGTCGAGTCGAACCTAGAGTGTGAACATGCAGTGGGAGTTCGACGTTCGACATCGACAAACAAATCAGTCATTAGTACATACTCACTCAGTGAGCATCTACTTCATGCATCGTTTTTACCGGCAAAATGGAATGGGAGAAAGAAAAGGTGCTAGCGATTATTGAAGCGACAAATTAAAAACAAATCTATGCAACATTGAAAGCCAATGTTATAAAAACCCAAACATGAGGCACGATGCCCTAATGGATATTGCCAATGAATTTAATCTAGAAAAGGAAGTGGTAGAACTTAAAATCCTCTTTTACATGATAATTTACATTTTTTTGATGCGATGATAACAAATGCAGCACAAGCAATAACTACATCAGCTTCATCAAACAATTTGGTTTCGACTAAACATTCTGTGTAGTGTGGGCAGGTGAAGTCTTTTTAATTTATTGATCGACAAAGTCGATCGACAGTGTTGACTCAGTGAGGCCTCAGCTAAAAAGTAAACTTTTTTTTAGTTAAATTGTCCTAGTAATTTTCTTTAAAATAACATTTTTGAGTTTGCAATAACGTGCTTGAACAATTTATGCAATAAAAAACATATGCATATTTCCTATTGCAAAAATTAAGATACAAACTAATTCTTCCGGCACTAAGGGGACAACAAAATGATGATCCTGATCAAATAACGGCAAAAAATGTAACGAGAAAATGACAACATTACCAGAGAAAAATAAGATACAGAGAATAATATCTCGTCTTCCCGCCAGCTCGACCACGCTATGGCCTTCAAACGGCAACACCCCGAGATTAGCCAATACGATTCTCACAATACACCCCGACATTAGCCAGTGCGGCAGCAACACGGCAAGCAGAGAGAGTTTTCTGCGGCGCGTCTCGATACTCACTCGCACTGTGCTGTATAATAACCCAAAATCTGCAGTGCACGCCCATGTCAGCTTATTTCGACGTCGGTTTGGAGGTCATAGAAAGCAAATCGTATTTATGAATGAACTCCGTACGAGATATTATTCCCTCTATCTTATTTTTCTCTGACATTACTCTGATACGTTTGCAAGCAACCAGGTATACAACTAAAATGCAGTTTGAACACTGCAGCAGCTTGTGTCGGAGTCAACAACTGAATTTTAGATCAGATGGCTCTTAGTACAGCCGATAATAAGTTAATAAAATGAGATCATACAGTTTGCAATACCGGTTGTGGCGACAGTTTTTGTTATAATCATTGTTACTTGTTTTTAGATCATCCGTGCTGCTCTTTCCTACTATGCTGTTTTAAGTAACCTAGACATGGCTGATGGAGAATCAGAAGCTATCACTACACTTTAAATTCTCAGTCTAAATGTGAAGTATTTTTAGAAGAAAAAGTAGGAGACGAACTTGATTATTGCATTATATAGAATGCACTGCACGTATTTGCTAGGCAATTGACCAAAAATACGCTAAATTCAATTTGCAATATAAAACATTAATTGTTACAATTGTGTAAAAGTAGTATATAACTGAATAAAATATTAGTTGGTTATGAGATCGAATGATTTTGCTCATTTTTTAATATTTAGATTTTTTTATTAATTTCTAAAAAACCTTTAATTTAAAAATTATTTGGAAACCAAGCAAATTGCAGAAATAATGAACTAAGTTTAAGTATATCCCCGACTTCAGGCGCTCATGACGTAAAAATCAGAGTTAGAGTTAAAAAGAGTTATTATTATGTTATTTAGTATTATTAATCTTATTATTGATTATTAATAATTTGCCAGGTTACCAGAGGCGTCGATGCCGAAAATTAAATACGTACGTATACGGTATTTGACAAAAATAATTTAATTCCTGGGCGTTTCAAAAAACCGGTCAAGTGCGAGTTCACAGGGAGTGTTCCGTACGGCGTGCCTCGCGGCGTGGCGGCGGACCATTATTTTGAAGAATTTTTTTCTATGCAATAGTCTTGCAACGTACATTAAAATGGTCAAAATGGCACACAATTTAACCAATAGGGTTATTTAGATCTAATCACGACTTCAAATTTAAAATTTGATCGGCTGCAATTCAATCATGATCCCAGGATCGTGACCAAAAGGAAGCGACTGGTATTTCATAGTCGGGGTTTTCCAGTTTCCTAGAGCGCGGCTGAAATTTTAGCGAAATATATTGTTTTTTAAAAAGTTTATTGAAATATCAGTTCAGCATCAATACAAGTACGTAAAGACCATTTAGAATTATTAAAATCTAAACATTTATACAAATAAAGTATTTAAGAACAATCCTGTTTAAGTAGTTTTAATTTTCATGAAATGATCATTTTGTGAAATTTATATAATTGTTAATATTTAATGCATTCTTAGTGCTTAATTATTCCATTTTTGCTGTTAGCACCCCCCCCCCCCCCTGCTAACTATATTATTTGCCTAATACTGTTGAAGAAGCTTTTCTATGCGCGATTTGAATAACTTTGATTTAAAACTTCTGGCAATCAAACCCAACCTTTTTTTTTATCTAAGACATCCCACGTAGACTTCAAGCCTAAGTACTAACGTACCGTGGGCGTCTGAAGAGAAGGGCAATGTAACCTATTGACACGGGATTTGAAGGATTGGAGGTTGGGACGGGAGGGGAAAACATCTGCAGGCAATTTGTTCCATAATCTGGAGACCCTAGGTATGAATGAGCGAGAGAAGTGGTCTGTTCTAGGCTTTTGTAGCTGGACAGTAAAGAAATGCATACGTAACGCACCTCTTGTTGTTCTGTTAGGGACATTCAAGGGGGGAATAATAATACCGGCTAGTTCTTCAGAGCAAAATCCGTGGAAGAAAAGGGATAAATCCCCTACAGCGCGGCGCTGAGCGAGAGAAGGAAGTTTTCTCGTTAGGGCTGGGTCATTGATAAGTCGAATGGCTCTCTTTTGGATAGAATCAAGGATCTTAAGGGTCGAAGGTGATGCCGCTCCCCAGATGATGATAACACAATGCACACCAGACGGTTACTCGAAGAGGACGTGAAGGTTTTTATACAATCACTCGAGGATTTTGACTTTCCCCTAATCCTATAATTTTTCTTGTTCACATAACCTCCAAGGTGGAAATGAACGTCGTCAGAAAAGATAATTTTATTGCAAAATTATGCATTATTTCTAACTTCTAAGGTAAGATTAGCCAACGTTCTTCCGTCGTAAAACACTCCATAATTAAATTTCCGGTTCTCCTGAGACCAGATGACACATTCAAAACATTAAATTTCTAGGTTAAGTTGTTAAAAAAATGGCGCCAAATTTAAATTCCCACGTACCTATTGGGACACCCTTTTATATGTCAAGCTTATGTCAAATTTGGGTGGTTAAAAACTCTTCGATGTTTTAGCATATTCTTCTATCTGCAAATAACCTGTTATCAAAACAAGCAAAACTTTTTGAAAATATGTATTATATAAAATCCCTTCAAGGTCCCATTGTTACATTTTTTGAAGCAATATTGACTCTGCCAACTGCGATTTTCAATTGTTTAATTTTCCAAAAAAATGTTCTAGGATTTATATGACTAAACAATCCTAAGCAAATTTATATAATACATAGTTGTTAAATAGTGTGTCCAAAAATGAATAAGATACAATTTAATACCAGCGCACTTGGGAGAAAATAGGATAATTTACACTTTTTTAATTTAGTTTTGTTTTCTTGGGGCCTTAGGGATTGGTCCTTTTTAGACTAATGAAAATTTTCGACATTTTTGTCGCGATTTTTTAGTAATTTTTAGCTAAAAAGTAAAAAATCCAACAATAAGGAAATCAGTATTCAATATAGCAGAGATTGCTTTAAATTTCGTTGCCGTTAGTTCCCGAACTTATTTTGTTAAATGTCAAGACAGAAAATGGAAGTTGAAAGTAGCTTCGATGAACAAATTTCAGAGGGCGTTAAAATTATTAGAAATATTGTAAAGAATGGTTTGCTACCATCCAAATTCAGGCATTTATACAGGGTGGCCCACCGTAAACTTTCCACCCCGGTTTATTTTCTTTTAAATAAATAAATCAAAAAATGCTCCCAACCGTTTTAGTTTTCAGGGGGACAGACTTTTTTATATTTTCACACCCCATGCTTGAATCCCTAAGCCGGGGGCCTGAACCCTTACAATTTTAAATGGGTAGGGGGTCGAGTGGTACCTTATTTTAAAGGAAATTGAATTGCCTTTCCAGCGGGATCTTGCCCGTTGAAATCGGGTGAGTAATTTTCGAGAAATTAAATGTTAAAGAAATGTTCATGGGTTTAAATGTAAACAAAATGCTGAATACGCATCAACATGACAACACTGTAACAACAGGTTTTTTAAAATTCCACTTGTTGTGTCGAAAAAAGGGCTATCATTAGTTTCTTGTTGATATCGGTTGAATTCAGAGTAAAACTAATAATTTTACTATACCCAGTAAATCAACAGCAGTCGGGGAATAGTCGGCACTGGTGGGGAGTCGGCGACTTTTTTTGCCATTTTCTGACTGCATACGGTACGCGTTTGTTTTTCCATGCGATGAATTGCCAGTAATAAAATAATTAATATAGTTTAATATTTTTTTCCTTATCTTCTGCCTTTTTATTACTCTACTAACTAGAAAAGCTATAAACTAGTTTAAAGTGATAAGATAAATTTACTATTTATACCTACACAACAAAAATGAGCAAGGTTTGTTAATCTGCAAATAAATACTGGGAACAGAGATGTTCAGCACGTTTTTATAAAGAACAAAGTGAACTGTATATTCAAATGTATATAATTTAGGAGCGTTAACATTGGTTATGCTAGAAACATTTTTACATAAAAAAAATAAGTTAAAATTTCCAAAAATAATTGCATTTTAGCCCGGCAGAGGTACCACAAGTTTAGGGACAAAAATTTTGAATTCGTATTTAAAATGTCTGAACTAGAATTGATATAACAGCAAGTGCAAATTATTTTTGTTAATTTCAAGTGACTGTTTT
Organism: Philopedon plagiatum; assembly: GCA_963971165.1. Classification (NCBI taxonomy): domain Eukaryota; kingdom Metazoa; phylum Arthropoda; class Insecta; order Coleoptera; family Curculionidae; genus Philopedon; species Philopedon plagiatum. The sequence continues at coordinate 10,036,255 of OZ020192.1, forward strand.
GCTGTAAAAATCTTTCTGAAATGCCCAATGCGGATCATCTTAAATTTGCCCCTACCCGTGGGCGTACTTGGTATTACTTCCATTAATTTTTTTAACACCTGGGACAAAATTAGATTTTCTGACCACAATTGCCCCAAAAATGACACATTAGTTAAGATTTTTTGACAATTTTCCAGTTTCTCCTCCCCTTCCCATTATTTTTTTTAACATCTGCTAGACAAAATTAGATTTTATGCCCTCATTAACCCCGAAAATGACATATTAGTCAACATTTTCGGCAAATTTCCCTCCCAACCCCTCCCATTTATTATTTTTTAAAGTCAAATACCAACAGGACCACCGGACCGTCATGCTAAGCACAATGGAGAAAAAGTGATTGAAATCGGTACTGCCATTCCGAAGTACACACATTAAAATTGTCGATTACAAGAGTTTTTCTTAGTTTTTCGCAGTTTTTTCAGGTTACCACTTCAGAAAAAAAGCCTTAAAATTTATCGAAATCGGTTAATCCGTTCAAGAATTATGCGTGAACATACATAAAAAAATGACACATAGGTACGCGTACGGCTCGAATTAATAACGCCCTCGTGTGAAGTCGGTTAAAATGGGATGACACCGATTTGAAAAACAGAATTATCGGTTATTTTTAATTCAAATTATCTCGTCCCTAATGGAAACCAATAACTCATATCAGCATTAACGAGCTTATTTGAAAATCAACTATGTAAACAAAAAGTGCCACAAAACACAAAATATAGTCCAAACATCGAAAACGGGAAGAGGCGGCGCGGCGGCCGTTTGTCATTTGCAAAATCATGGGTTTCAAACACGGCAATGACACGTGTAAAATATGCACCAGCACACGTAGCATGCACATGTGAGTAATGCCTTCAATATTTACCGAAATATCCGAAATATCTCTTCTATCGTTGGCTAAACATTGAATGCTATTAAAATATTACTCGTCAAAAGCCGCAACACAGACGTGGTCCTGAATAGTTAAAGATAACGTGCAAAATTGATATGCCCCGAGCGCTAATCATGTCAGGTTCCAGCAATAATTTAATAAGGGTATTAAATCACGTAGCGTAAAAATAATTTGACTTTAAATTGTGTATTTTCAGCATTAACTCAAGCAGGGCAAAAAAGTAACTATGTTCTTCCAATTTGAATTGAGAACAATGACAGAAACCCATTTTACAACGGCGAGATCAAATATGTCTCTCTCTCATTTTTTCTATATTGTCTTCTTTCTCTTTCATACTCTCATATTTTTAGAGCTAATAAAAAGTTAGGATATGAGAAACATCAACATGACGTGCACGTCCCATAAAGTTTTTTGCAGTATAAAAATTACATCTAAAAAGCTTATATAAATGTTAACAGCTTAAATTTTTGTGTTCTATAAATTTGCGAGCAAACCCAAACAACTACCGAAATATTACGCAAGGTAGGTACTTATTTTCGATTCTTCACATTATTTGGGCCGGGCGTTATGGGAATGATTAATTATCAGTAACGCCGATCCGATACAAAGTTGAGAAAAGAGGGAGTCAAAGAAGATTCTTCTAGGAAGTGATAAAATTGTGCTCTACTAACGTTGGGTTTCAGTTAAAGGCTGAAATCAAAATGTCAGTCAAAGTGTATCTATCCTTCTGGATGACTTTCAACATTTACAATTAAAAATTATGAAACTACTTGGTATATTTTATTAAACAATTTGTATCGCCTCTTTAATGGTCACAAACATTACTGTTCGCAGGTAGGGTCTATCATTGAATTTGGGAAAGGTATTAAGGATCCATGTTTATGTAAACTTATTTTCATATTTTTAGATGTAGAATCTGCCCCTGAAATTAACATCTGTTGTTAACACCCTGTATAAACACGTCAGTGTGCATGCAAATATATATAATTACCAGACTCGTTCCTACAACTGTAACTCTCCCCTATAAAGCCTGAAACACACTTATTCAGTTACCAAAAATGCAAGAAAATTAACACACTTTCTTATGGCATGTGACTATTTATAAAGTTTCTAATAATTTCTGCGGAATTCCTTCACCATTACTACCGATCGATTCCAGCTGAATAAGTGGTACAACAAGCTCACCCCTTTCAGTAAACAGTCACACTAGAGATTTTTACTTGATACACTATATATTTCCAGTTCAATTTTACGAACACGTGTTATGACACTATTACGGGAAACTGCAATTAAACTATACCTGGGTTATTCTACTGCTCACTGGAAGCAGGGGCGGCCCGTGAAATTTTAGATGTGTCGTCTCAGTTCCTACGCATGGGACCCACACCAAATAGGATGTTACTATTGGGTACTCTAGAAACATTTTCGTAAAAAAAAAATATTTAATTTCAAAATTTGCCAAAATAGTTAATTTTTTGTGCCGCTTCATCTGAGATCTGAGAAAGTTCTGAGGAAAATTTTACTTCCAAGCTTTTTTCATAAATTTTATCAGATTTTATCGACAGAATCAAATTTCATTGAATTATCTCTAATCTCTTGAAATTAATTAGTTTTTAAAATTTTTACCCTAAAATATTTTGTCTAAGAAATAATTTAAAATGGCATTTCTTTAAGGAAAATTAGAATATTTTCACGAAATTTGGAGATTTGTCGATAAAATCTGATAAAATTTATGAAAAAAGCTTGGAACTAAAATATTCTTCAGAACTTTCTCAGATCTCAGGTGAAGCGGCCCAAAAAATTATTTTTTTTTGCAAATTTTAAAATCAAAATGTTTCTAGAGTACCCAATAGTAACATCCTATAATTTGGTGTGGGTCGCATGCGTATGAACTAAGATACGACATAATCGATCATTCGATCATTCGAATGATTTAGCCGAGAGGTTATATCGCCTTTCGGCTTGTCGAATGACGAGACGAAATACGAAATAACGCCACCGCCGACTAGGCACTCGACATTGCGTTACCATGCATTTCATCTCGGTCTCGGATCTTTACTTCGCATAGTAACATATTTTTTTATTCGAATGATTGATATTGTTTTTCGAGTGATCATTCGAACTAGATCGAGCATTATTTAAACTCTCGACTCCGCATAGTGTTAGTGGCATGTTTTTTTTTATTTGAATGATTATTTCGAATGATGATTCGATTATTAAATTCATTCGATTATTCCCAGCACTAGCTGAACTTTAGAGGTTCGTGTGATGAGATGACTAAGCAGCTGATTGTCAAAATTAAACATATCAAATAAAATTATTAAATTTTGTCCGCGAATGGTTATCGTCCTTATTAAGAATTTGTTTAGGCTAAACTTTTGTCAAAACATTTATGGTAATATAGACGAGGAGCTAATCCATTTTCATAACACATACCTGGTTATCTGGCCTTATTGCATTACGAAAATAGCCTAACTCCTAGCTTGATGTTTTATCTTTTGATATTCGTCTCAAAATTGCCCTAAAAATTAGTAGTTTTTGCAATGACCATTTTTGCGCACAGCTCTGCAAGACCGGTTTTTTTTCTGATGCCCCTCTTAAGACATCAGCATTAAAATTGTGATATTATTTTATAGCAAAAAAGTCCGTTAGGTTAAATGTAGTAGTAGTAGTATTAGTAGTAGTATTTATTTTTATTTTCAATGTTTACACTTACAATAAACAAAAAACCCTAAGGGCGTTGAAAAATGTCAGAAGGATTGACAGAATTAAAATTGATACTATACAGGGTGTTATTTAATAAGTGTCCAATATTTTACAGAGCGATTCCTCAGATATTTATTTGGTGAAAAGTTCATATAAGCATGGGTCCGCAAGCCGTTAATTATTGAGATACAGGGTGTTAAGAATTTATTTTTATTTTGGTTTTCCGCAAGTAATTTTTGAAATAATCTATATTTGGACAAAAATTGGTATTTGGGGATTTTTCAATATGAGAAACTCAAATTTGATCGTAGTTTCACCCTTAATTGTAGGGGGCGCCACCTACAGTTTTTTTTTCTTTCGGGAAGTCACAACTTTTTCGATCATGTATGTATCACATTTTCTAGAAGAAAAATCGATTCCTATATCATTTTTACGTAGAAATGATACACTTATCAAAAGTCGCTACAAGCAGCCGTTTTCGAAATATTTTGATTTAAATTAATCGATGCATGGGTTTGTCAAAAAGTGAAACAATTTTAAATACTGAAAGAAAATTGAAATAAAAGTATCAAGTAGGCTAGTAAGTATATTCTAATGTTTATTTTGTGTCATGTCAATAGCTAAATAGTTTTATGTCAGTTATCATTGTGTCATTATTATTGTGATTATTTGTTAAAAAATGGCAAACTTTACCAATGCTGAGTATGCTGATTGTACATTTTATATACGGACTTGCTAATGGAAATGCATGTGAGGCTAAACGTTTGTATTTATCCGAACCGCACAACTCCTACGTCAAACTCGTTTTCAAGAATTCACGCTCGGTTAAGGGAAACAGGAAGATTTGAGAAAGCGGCATATCTGTCGGGTGCACATCAGACGGTAAGAACCCTAGAAACGGAGGAAGCGGTTCTTAATCTGGTAGGAGAACACCCGGAAACAAGCTCAAGGAAGGTAGCGCTGACGTTAAACATTTCCCATGTGCTAGTATGGAAAATTTTAATTGATAATTTGTTATATCCCTACCATATTCAAAGAGTTCAGGCACTCCTCCCTCGTGATTTTCCGGTACGCTTCAATTTCTGTCGTTGGTTTCAGCAATGCCTTATTCACAATCCTTTATTTAAAAATCAAATCCTGTTTACTGACGAAGCAAATTTCTCTCGCAACGCCATACGCAATTTTCACAACAATCATTTGTGGTCAGAGGAAAACCCCCATGCGATACAGGAATCACATTTCCAGGAACAGTTCTCTCTTAACGTATGGGCAGGAATCCTTGGGGATTATTTAATAGGCCCGTTTTTTATACCAGGAAGATTAAACGGACCGAGATATCGTCATTTTCTTGAAGAAGATTTGCCCATTTTACTGGAAGATGTACCGCTTAGACTACGAAATGAAATGTGGTTTATGCATGATGGTGCCCCGGCACATTTTAGCATCCTAGCGCGAGAATTTTTAGATCGTACTTTTGGTAACCGTTGGATAGGTCGCGGAGGGCCTCAACCATGGCCCCCTAGGTCTCCAGACCTTAACAGTTTGGATTTTTTTTTTTGGGGACATCTAAAATCCTTAGTTTACAAGACACCCATCCAAAATGAAGAAGAATTAAGGAATCGAATAATTAACTCTTGTAGAACGATACAAAATACTCCAGGAATTTTCCAAAGAGTACGCGAATCAATCAGAAGGAGATTGGATGCGTGCATACAGCAAGAAGGTGGACATTTCCAACATTTATTGTGATTTTAATTTAGTTTTGTGTTTCATAATTTATTATTGTTTAAAAGTTTCCATTTAAAATGTTTCTATGTTGATTAAAAAAAAAGTTTTCAAAATTGTTTCACTTTTTGACAAACCCATGCATCGATTAATATAAATCAAAATATTTCGAAAACGGCTGCTTGTAGCGACTTTTGATAAGTGTATCATTTCTACGTAAAAATGATATAGGAATCGATTTTTCTTCTAGAAAATGTGATACATACATGATCGAAAAAGTTGTGACTTCCCGAAAGAAACAAAAACTGTAGGTGACGCCCCCTACAATTAAGGGTGAAACTACGATCAAATTTGAGTTTCTCATATTGAAAAATCCCCAAATACCAATTTTTGTCCAAATATAGATATTATTTCAAAAATTACTTGCGGAAAACCAAAATAAAAATAAATTTTTAACACCCTGTATCTCAATAATTAACGGCTTGCGGACCCATGCTTATATGAACTTTTCACCATATAAATATCTGAGGAATCGCTCTGTAAAATATTGGACACTTATTAAATAACACCCTATATACAGGGTGTCCGTTAACTTATGGGCCATAGAGCAACTGGAGATAGTAGATATAAAAATATGTCTTTTGAGCCAAATTTGCCCAAGTAAAATGTTAGAGGTTAAAGAGATACAGGGTGTTGAGAGTGAAAATTAATTTTCGAAAAATGATGATAATTTTGAAACGGTTTAAGATATCGAATTCAAAATCGGTATAACTAGGTTTTCGAGAGTGAGAAATTCGAATTTGGTGCTAATTTCAAGATACTCCCTAGAGGGCGCTGGCTACGTGCTTCATGTTGAACTAATTCATCCATATTTTTTTTAACCGTGCAGTTACTAGTATTTATACTTTAAACTATAAAAGAACCTACCTTTTTACGTAAAAAAGGTACTCTTGGTCGATCTCGATATCTCAAGCCGTTACCCAGATTCTAGCGTCTGAATGTTCCATTGCACATTCTGTTGATTGCTGAGAAATATTTAATTCACAAAGTGTGCCTTGCATTTTGACAAAATTTGTTGCGGTGAAAACTGTCATTATTTTCTACTTTTTCCCGTCAAAGGTACGTAAATAAAAAGTTTTTGCAATATCCAAGTACTGTAATCTTTTCAAATAAAAATGCCCAGGCTTAATAAGTTTTCTAACCGTGAATTACGTGATATGGTCTGCGTTTATGCACAAGCGAATTATAATAGTCGTGCTGCACTTAGAAGGTATGTAGAACTCTACCCAACCAGAATCATTCCAGACCGAAAAATATTTCAAAGAATATTCAATCAGTTAGGTGAAATAGGTTCGTTTTATGTCAAAAATCCTGGTGGACGACCGAAAACTATAACGGTCGAACAAGAAGAAGAGATCTTAGTTCGTATCGCGGAAAATCCTGAATTAAGCACTAGGCGTTTGGAAGCTTCTACAGGAATAGGTAAATCGACCGTCTCAGAAGTCATCAATGCAGAAAATTTATTTCCTTACCATTTCACGCCCGTTCAAAATTTACTGCCAGGAGATTTGCCAGTCAGATCAGAATTCTGTCAAAATCTACTAAATAAGAATAACAAAGATCCCATGTTCCTGAGAAAAATATTATTTACTGACGAGGCAACTTTTACAAGACGCGGAATTTTTAACTGGAAAAATAATCATCACTATGCTTTGGAAAATCCACGACTACCCAAAGAAAGACATTTTCAACACGAGTTTTCGATAAATATTTGGTGCGGCATTATCGACAATTTCTTGATCGGCCCATATTAGCTTCCGCAGAGGCTTAATGGAGAACAATATGTGCAGTTTTTAGAAAACGATTTACCTTACCTTCTGGATGATATACCTCTGAACATAAGACACAATATGTGGTACATGCAAGATGGTGCCCCAGCACACTTTGCAGTTCCTGTTCGAAATCATTTAAATCAGCGTTTTCCACATCGGTGGATTGGTCGCGGTAGCGAATTTCCTTGGCCACCGCGTAGCCCAGATATTAACCCGTTAGATTTTTATCTGTGGGGTCACATGAAGGATTTGGTATATGGTGATGAATCCAATACACGGGAAGAACTTGAACAAAAAATTCAAGAAGCCGCCATTGTTATAGGAGATAATCAAAATATCTTCCTGAATGTGAGACGTCATTTGTTAAAAAGCCTAAGAAAATGTATTGAAGTAAACGGTGGACACTTTCAACATTTACTAAAGTAAATTAAAACAAATTTTTAATAGTTTCCAATATTTTCATTTTGTTTTTTTTTCTGCCTTTTTATCATCAAGTCCTAGAATCTGGGTAACGGCTTGAGATATCGAGATCGACCAAGAGTGCCTTTTTTACGTAAAAAGGTAGGTTCTTTTATAGTTTAAAGTATAAATACTAATAACTGCACGGTTAAAAAAATATGGATGAATTAGTTCAACATGAAGCACGTAGCAAGCGCCCTCTAGGGAGTATCTTGAAATTAACACCAAATTCGAATTTCTCACTCTCGAAAACCTAGTTATACCGATTTTGAATTCGATATCTTAAACCGTTTCAAAATTATCATCATTTTTCGAAAATTAATTTTCACTTTCAACCAATTTTCTCTTTAACCTCTAACATTTTACTTGGGCAAATTTGGCTCAAAAGACATATTTTTATATCTACTATCTCCAGTTGCTCTATGGCCCATAAGTTACCGGACACCCTGTATAATATAATGTATAACATTTATACAAAGATTTTTAAAATATACATTTATGAATAGCAATTCTACTCACATAAAAAGAGACATATTTAAAATAAATACTACAAAATTAAAATTGAATTCTTTCCTTATCGTGATCACCAAGACATTCATTGATGTTATAAAATGCCTTACCAACTAAATATTTCTTTAAAACAGATTTAAGATTATTCTTTGGTATATTCCTAATTCTATCTGGAAAGCTGTTAAAATTTTTTATGGTGCAATATTTAACATTTTTTGCAGATACGTGAAGTTGTTTTTGCAGGTACCAAATTAGTTGTAAAACGAGTATCAAATAAGTCATGTTTTACGTTAGAGTCAGTAAAAAGATCTCTATTGTCACAAACAAATATCACATAATCCAAAATATACATTCCTATTACTATTAAAATACTTTTTTCAGTAAAAATGGGTTTACAACTTTCCTGCTGTTTCATTTTAAAAATACTACGAATACACATATTTTGCATGACCATAATTCTGTCAGGCGAATCACCCCAAAATATCATACCATATCTCAATCTAGACTGAATAGGTACATGAATGGTAAGCAATAATAGCGGCTTCATAGTAAATGTGTATAAGGTCACCTTAAACGCAAAATGATTTTATGAGATCCGTTAGGCGAATATTTACAAAATTAGACAATAAAGTGCATAAGATAAGATAAGAAAGTGCATATATTTAGGGTAAACATATAGGTGCCGTTCTAATATGCGGTCTACCGTCCTACATACAGTCTATGTGTGTACGCTATTATTCTAATATGCGGTCTACCTGCTAATAATAATAATCTTCCTTCCTCCTTAACAATTAAGTAGAATATGCATATAATAATTTTGTAATCTTCTTTAAGGTAGACCGCATATTAGAACAGAGTTAGGACGGTAGACCGCATATTAGAACGGCACCAACATATATTTAAACTCAGCAGTGTCCAATATAGAGTTAATCATTAAATTAGTGCTTAGACGTCATGGCTTCCCAACAAAAAATACAGGGAGATATTACTGATAATGAGCTGTTTGTAAATGCAAATGTGGACGGTTTTGTTCTGACAACAGGTTATTTAAAAAATAGGGATGTTCTTGAAGACTGGGAGGTGTTTGAGGAGGACATTTGGATTGCTGGTAATGCCAAAGCAGGTTAGTATTACAAACGTTTATTTATATTAATATTCAGATATCTTGTGGATTAAAAGCATGAATCGCAAAGTAACAATACTGACTTTGCTAACTTCGTCGTCCCACAGAACTATGGGACAAATGGCTCCAAAAGTGGCCATAATTTAAAAAATCTAAAATATAATTATACTATTGTTCTAAATGGGTTCAAAGTTATAAGAACTAAACCAAAAGAGATACATTTTTACAGTTTTATTATGAAACCTAAATTACAATATTTAGAATCTTTAATTAGAAGTCTATATTCGTTTCACTAATTTCTTGATTGTCACTGGAGCTTGAAATTTCTGGAGACCTTAATTCTGGCACTTGGGGACATTCTATCAAAGAAAGTACATCCGAGACGAACGTCTCGTACTTTCTCCTTGGCGGGGCAGGATTCTTAATCAAACTTTAGAATTTACAATATAATGTTTACTTAAAGCTAATTACTTTACTATTGTAACGCATATATCGAAAATCTTTTATCTAAAGCCAAAATAACATTAAATTATTTTATTTAAATATCAAGGACAATTTATTAATAATTATAAAATTTGTTCTTGATATTTTGAAATAAAAGAATTTAATATTTTTTTGAGTTCAGGTAAAATTTTTTTGATATATGCGTCACAATAATAAAGTAATAATTAGCTTTAAGTAAACATCATATTTTAACTTCTAAAGTTAGATTAAGAATCCTTGCAACAGCCGTAGAGTCTGGGGTTCCTTAAAAAACGAAAAAACGAAATTAACACCGATTTGAATAAATTCTTAAAATACTAAAATATAATATGTGATTTATTTCGCTCTAGTTGAATATCTGCCCAAGTTGAATAATAAAAAAAAACGAAATAGGGGGATTACTTGGAATTTTCTCTATTTTTTTTTCAGGTATGAGGCTGTGACTTTAAATCTGGACATAACTTTTAATTTCAGATAATTTTTTTATACTATTTTGCCCTTTTTTTTGAAATAAGGGTACTTTACTCTTGAATGACGTTCAATTTTTTATCCTACTCTGTATGCACTTTGAGTTTAAGCGACTGCAAACGCAGCAAATATGTTTTTTAGGCATGCACTAACTTTCGGTGGTATTTATATTTAGGTAGTCACTAATAAAAAAATCAATTTGTTGCACACTACGTGAACCACACTGTATATAAAGTTTTCTTAAAATCGAGCCACTTCGAGCAGCCCACTTTGTTATGCTCATTTAGTATACATAACTACAAAATGTTTGGTAAAAACTTTTAATAACTCAAAGTGAAGTTGAATTTTACCTCGTTTATAATGATAAATGACATTCCAAAACTGGAAGAACAATATCCTATATAAATTATCTTGGATACCTATCATATTGTATATTTTAAAAGTGCTTACCTTGCACGTGATTATCCATGCTAAAGTTTTTTTCCACGACAAAATCAAATCTTGGTAAAGCACAATATAAGGTTTGTTCCAACACCGAGTCCGAGAACGGTTTTCGATCAGAAATATAGTTGCCCAGATAAATATTACATGTTGCAAAGCGACAGACGCGTTTAGTGCATGAATGACTGATTGTTTCGGACCGTCAGAAAACCGTTCTGACTGCTTGTTGGAACAGACCTAACATATGTTAACTTTGTTCACAACAATTCACCTGGATGTTTCACTCACGAAAACTTCCTCTTTACTGACCGTGTTTAAAGAGACAGGTCGAGCTTTAACATGTAAAATCTGGGCATTATGACCCTCTATTCTGTTATTAACAAGTATATCAGTATAAAAAATTTACCAATTGTTGGAAGATGAAAATTCACCATTTTAGGCAAAACTGGGGAATTTTGTCCATTCGTCAGGTCGGTTTTTAAAAGAAAAAGGTGACCATTTCTTATTTTTAGGAACAACATGGACACAAGAAATGGTGTGGCTTATTGCCAATGACTTGGATTATGAGGGTGCAAAACAGTTAATTCAGGAAAGGACTCCGCATTGGGAGTAGGTATCAAGAAATCATTGTTTTAGGCGCCTGTTTAAATATCTAATAAGGTTTTTTGAATTTTAATTTTTTAGTATCATTCCGTACTTATATTGATATCATTCAGTCTCAGTGTTAGCCCATGGTGAGAGTTAGGAGGAACCTGACTTGACCTAACAATTGTTTTTTTTTGCAGCTAAAATAAAACCAATTTTTTTTAAACTTTAGGGATGGGTCACTGTACATTTGAAGTGAACAAACCGATTATTTTTATTATTAAATTTTTGTCTAAAAAATGACGCCATCTTGAAAAAACCACGTTGCTGCAGTTATTCCACTATGTACCGTGTAGCTATCGTAATTTTTGTCTCTAACAAAAAATCCGAGGGTTTTTTTTTCAGATTATTGTCTTCCATGTAAGGTTCGTAAAGACTGTGTCGGGATTATATTTTACCCAAAAATTACATAACGTTTTTTTCTGAACTGCATAAAAAGGCATATTACAGGTACTCATCATATAAATATAAAATCTAGTATAAATTCGGCATAGGGTTTTTGGCTTCTTTTTTATATTTATGATATGTACTATTAATATGTTTTTTGGCAATGTGATCGTTTCCAACACAATAAGTCCATATTGCACACCAAACACCGCACGCCAGACACGTCATATTTTAGGTGCGGAAATGTAAAATTAAACTTCCGAATATATATATATATATATATATATATATATATATATATATATATATATATATATATATATATATATATATATACATATATATATATATATATATATATATATATATATGTATATATATATATATATATATATATATATATATATATATATATATATATATATATATATATATATATATATATATATAGTGACTTCTAATTCACGACCTTGTATAATTGTAATAAAAACAATGGAATAACGGGAATATAGGTCACAGGAAAGACTATTTATTTCACAATTTTAACATAAACCAAGCTTTCGCTGAATTTTTCAGCTTCTTCAGGGCTAAAATATTATAACATTATAACTATATAACATTTATTATATAGAAAAATAATTTAAACTTACTTTGTTTTTTGTGAAATAATTATGTTACAATGTGGATGCTGTATGGTTTTTTTAATTATTATATGTATAAATTATGTATATAAAAATATTTGACGTTTTATCTTTTTGTAAAATTGAATGATTGACATATAAAAAAAGGTGAGTATTGTTGATTTGGTGTTTTATTTATTTTTATTTTTAATATGGTTAGGAATCATCATAGTAAAAGTGTAATGAGGAAAACATTATAAGGATTAAAGAATATCTAAATTATTGTTATTATTTTGTAAAAATTCTTTTTTATTATTATCAATAAAAAGTAAGTAAGAATAAATAGAACTTAAATCGTTTATATCACTTCTTTTGTTCATAGAATTTGGTTCTTTTTGAATTTCTATCATTTCTAAAAACGTACGTTTATATGTATTTATTTCATTGTGTAAAATTTTAATTTTATTATAATTTGGGTGGTGACAAGTTTTTATACAGTGTTCTGTTAACGAAGATGAAGATTTATTTATATTTATATATTTATATATATATATATAGTTTTATGTCCTGATATTCTTTTTTTAAGTATTTGTGATGTTTGACCAATGTATTTTAAGTTACAGTTAGTACATGGTAAATAATAAACTGTATTAGGTTTGTCTAATATTTCAGTATTATCTTTTAATCTTGTTTTTAAAGAACCTATATTTTTAATATTTCTTTGTGAAATTATTATGTTTTCATTTCTAACACATTTAATAATACTTTCGGATAAACCTTTTATATAAGGAATTGTAGTATAATGATTGTTATTATTTATTATTTCTTGATTATTGTTATTGTATGTATTATTATTATTAGAATTATTATTTATATTAAATAAAATTTTATTGATAAATTTAACTGGATAAGAGTTTTCTATAAGAATTTCTCTTAATTTAACAAAATTTTTATACTTTAAGCTAGGATGAGATACTTTTTCTATTCTATTTTTCAAATTTAAAATTAAATTTATTTTCATTTTTATATTATGATAAGAATGAAAATTTATATATCTTCCTGAATTTGTTGGTTTTATATACCAATCAGTTATTAAAGAGTTATTTGTTTGTCTTAAAATTTTAGTGTCGAGGAAGGAAATACTAAAATTGTTTTCTCTTTCTATAGTAAATTTTATATGAGGATTATAATTGTTAAATATATTAATTATTTCTGTTTCTTTATCATTTGGTATATTATATCATCAACGAATTTTTTTAAAAAAGGTATTTGAAAAGATAATTTTGAAATACAGCTATCTAATAAATCATCCATTATATATTGAGCTAAAATAGGTGAAATACAACTGCCCATTGGTGTACCAAATATTTGTTTATAATAAGTTTTATTAAAAGAAAAATAATTTGTTTCAAAAATGAGTTGTATTATCTCTAAAAAAGTATCTTGATTAATATTACAATTATTTTCTATAGATTGCCATCTTTTTAAGTATTATTAAATGTGTTAGAAATGAAAACATAATAATTTCACAAAGAAATATTAAAAATATAGGTTCTTTAAAAACAAGATTAAAAGATAATACTGAAATATTAGACAAACCTAATACAGTTTATTATTTACCATGTACTAACTGTAACTTAAAATACATTGGTCAAACATCACAAATACTTAAAAAAAGAATATCAGGACATAAAAGTGATATAAATATAAATAAATCTTCATCTTCGTTAACAGAACACTGTATAAAAACTTGTCACCACCCAAATTATAATAAAATTAAAATTTTACACAATGAAATAAATACATATAAACGTACGTTTTTAGAAATGATAGAAATTCAAAAAGAACCAAATTCTATGAACAAAAGAAGTGATATAAACGATTTAAGTTCTATTTATTCTTACTTACTTTTTATTGATAATAATAAAAAAGAATTTTTACAAAATAATAACAATAATTTAGATATTCTTTAATCCTTATAATGTTTTCCTCATTACACTTTTACTATGATGATTCCTAACCATATTAAAAATAAAAATAAATAAAACACCAAATCAACAATACTCACCTTTTTTATATGTCAATCATTCAATTTTACAAAAAGATAAAACGTCAAATATTTTTATATACATAATTTATACATATAATAATTAAAAAAACCATACAGCATCCACATTGTAACATAATTATTTCACAAAAAACAAAGTAAGTTTAAATTATTTTTCTATATAATAAATGTTATATAGTTATAATGTTATAATATTTTAGCCCTGAAGAAGCTGAAAAATTCAGCGAAAGCTTGGTTTATGTTAAAATTGTGAAATAAATAGTCTTTCCTGTGACCTATATTCCCGTTATTCCATTGTTTTTATATATATATATATATATATATATATATATATATATATATATAGTAGAAAAATGGAAGATTTCTTGGCCTATAGGTAATATAATAAATGTAAATGCGAAGATTTACTTCTTAGCTAGTGCAGCGAAAAGGCCGTTTCGCTGCACTAGCGAAGAAGTAAATCTTCGCATTTACATTTATTATATTACCTATAGGCCAAGAAATCTTCCATTTTTCTACTATTGTTGTACAATGGTGCATTTGTACCGTCGACGTCGAGAAAATCGACATTCGACACTTTCGAGTATTATTGTGTTAGCAGCCAAACATTTTTGGAGCAACACTGGGTGAACTAGTTGGCGCGAGCCACTACATCTTACCCATCCTTTCCGATCATTTTGGATATAAGGACTCTCTTTGATTCTGGCCAAATCGTGGTCTGTTCTTCAGCCACCCAGGGTGTAAGCCTGCCCGCTGATGGGTAAGGGCCCAGAAATCGATAGCAGGTGGTCACCCAGACCAGAATCAAAGATAGTCCTCATTATTTTTATTTTTCATTCACGGCCTTTTCGCTGCACTAGCGAAGAAGTAAATCTTCGCATTTACATTTATATATATATATATATATATATATATATATATATATATATATATATATATATATATATATATATATATATTATATATATGCGATAGCAGGTGACTTCTACCAAAGTAACCTGTTTCCACCGCAAAGCAAGTCCATATATCGCGGTAGTTATAGCACTGTCTTTGCATAAAATAATCTGTCAACCGGGGTATTGACGCATGGTGCAATCTTTAGGCGATATCTGGAAAGTTACTTTATGAATGGATATTGTTGAAGGAGAAAGGGTACCGATGTTAATCGAAAAAGTATCAATACTTTCATGTATCGGTATCGAAAGGTTTACACAACATTTTTTTAGAAATAACACTAAAGAAAGTTTTGGTTATCATATATTTTATATTACATAAACATTTAGAGTAAAAATATGGAACAAGAACAAGTCAAATAATGAAAAAGCCACGGGTCGAATTACCTCAAGCAACAGCCAAAAGATTCCTATGCAAATGAAACAGGGATTAAATATAACTTTAACTAAGGCGTAATAGATGGCGGTGTAATAAAGTAACTAATTGGTTTCGATACCGATACGGCAAAAAAAAGTATCGATACCTACTTGGAATCGTATTAAAAGTATCGATGCCCAAAGTACTCGATACTCTGGCAAATCGATACTTTTGAGGTATCGAAGTATCGTTAGCATCCCTACTAACCGGCGGTTGAATAACTTTAAAATACAAAGACGATGGTTATGGTATAGTCTGGCACTTTGATTTATGAAACCTACTTACATGTGAGGTAAATTAATAGAAAAAAACGAAAATTAAAAAATTTACATTATTCATTTGAAAAAAAAATGGATTTTTATGAAAAAATGACAATTTTTGCTCGGAAAGAATTCTGCCTAACAACTAAGGCTGTATTTCAAAAAGTACGTTGAATGATACAAATTTTTTAGAAGGCATTTTTGTAGTACTAATATCAATTAATACTATTTCTGAAATATCTATTTTTTGTACCCGGTAAGTCAGGTTTTCCTTTTGATATCGTGCTCGACTTTTGATATGAATTCATTTTCGTTGGCAATAGCAGTACTGATAAGACTGTCAGTGGAGCCGAAACGTGTACAGAGAAAAAATAAGAATTAACGCATAGAAAAAGCAAAGCCTTTTATCAGCCAGAAAAGGCATTAAGCAAATTTCTGTAGTGTGTAACTCCGATAAACATTCCTCACCAGTGTAGGTTACGCTAATACTAGAAGCACGGCTTACATTGGTGCCAAATAATTAATTACCACGACAAAAATATGAAATACCGATCACGGCTGAATAACTTTATAATGTCAGGTATTTACTAGAATAGTGGTAAGTAGAGGGATATGATGCTCCCCGAGTCTCCGCATGCGCAGTAGGGTCGACCTTGAACGCCCAGGTGTGCTATTGTTATTTGGCCTTGATATGCGCAGGTGTTATTCCAAGGTCAAGGTCAAGAACTTGGCCTTGAACGCGAGCAGATGTTTCTTTGTTTGGTGATGACCAGGTGTACGATGCTTATTTCAAGGTTACATTTGCGGTGCATATTTTCAATGAATGCGAGCAGCTGTTTCTTTGTTTGGTGATGACCAGGTGTACGACGCTTATTTCAAGGTTACATTTGCTTGGCCTTGAACGCGAGCAGATGTTTCTTTGTTTGGTGATGACCAGGTGGACGACGCTTATTTCAAGGTTACATTTGTTTTGTATTTTTCGAGGTCGTCGGATGTATTCCTCCCACCATAAATAAATACTTGACCTTGGATTACTTCCTAATAAATATGGCTCATTTCGAAAATAGCTTTCATTGTCACTCATACATCGTATGCGTTAACTGTTGCTTTGGCATATAAAGTATTGTGTTTGTGGTGTGTTCTACAAGTGTTTATTCAAGGTACTTGACAGTAATTATTTTTATTGTATTTTAAATCATGAGCATTTCAAAGCAGACCATAGCCGAAATTAATAATATGATAAACCAAGATATTCAATTTCTGGAACGTAGAAAATTCTCTACATTAACGGTGGGCAAAATTTATATGATAAAAAAAATTAATTCTTTGACTTCACGTTTTGGAAAAGCCATTATCGTCACATTGTTTGATCCAACACATCAAGCAACATTTGAAACATTTTTACCATCACGCGTAGCTGAAATTCTGACAGAGGATACTATTGAAATGATGAATAACTCCGGTGATCAGTACACCTTAACTTATTTGGGGCAAAGCTCACATGTATTCTCTGGAGGTAATACTAGAGCGTTGTTAAATTTTGGTTGTTTGTAATATATTGTTGATTAGGCTAGTTTAATGTTGATTTAAAATGTAATAAAATAGTTCTTGTTAAGTATATATCGAAAAACACACACTCACACACAATCACATGTCCATTATTTTCTATTTAAGATGTGTGACTGCCCTACTGTCATTGAAAATCGAGATATGTACATTAATTGGTTATCATGTAAATTAAGAGAGCTGGCTGAAGAAATACTACACTTTGCAAATTATGGTAAATCCGATGTGGGTTTTAGTGAAAGTCAGTATAGGAAGTATATGAAAGACGCCGTAAATTTCACGGCTGGAGCACATACGTGCGAGAAATACCTATATGGAACCATTGATCTGGACGAATTTTGCGCTGGAATGATAAATGAAGAATTGGGAAGCTACCTATTCGAAGTGCCTCATTTACCCGATGAATTAGCTAGAAAATATGGTTTGGCTCCCGCAGATGATACCACTATTCTTGATGACCTTGGAAATAAAGCAGTCACCAATGAAGTTGATAGTAAAGCATTGGGTACTGTTAGCGATGACGAAATGGAGTGTGTTCAAGAAGATGAAGAAAATCTTTAATTCATTGTATAATATAATAACATGAGATGTTAAATAAATGATTATGTACCTAAATTATTGTTTAATTTTTTTATAAATAGGCAACCTTCACAAAAATCACATCAGTTTAAGCTAAAAATGGGTCGTGTTAACAACACAATTGATAAATTTGGGCGCCAAAAATTTAATGATCAAAATCACATTGTTCTTGTTGGACAACCAGGAGTTGGATTTAGATTGACCGATGATGGTCAATATGATATACAAGGGAAATCTCTAACTAATGTAGCACCACCAAAGAATCCTGGGGATGCCGCTAATCAGGAATATGTTCTTGAACAAAGGCGTGAAATTATTAAACGACTTAGTGAATTAGTGAATAATGATGTTTTGGAATATGTTAGAAAAGAACTTAATGAAATGAATAAAAAGCTTGCTGAAGAGGCGAATGAAGATTTTTTGCAATCTGTTACAAAAAGACTTAAGGAAATCGATTCAAAATTGTTGAATCAAGAAAAAGCTATTCAGCGTATACGTATTACGCGCATGTAGATAAAGAAACAAGTCTATTCTGTGTATGGTGACCTCGATTTTACATGGGATATGAGAGTGGAGGGGTTTGACGGTCACCTAACAGATACAAATAGAGGCACAAAACTTTCTTGTTTCAGTCTGCATTTCAGTACTTCCAGAATACTGCATAGTAATTTATTTCCTCAAAATGCAGTCACCAAAAAGTGAACGTCAAATTGCAGTTGTTCGCCCATTCTCTGTAAACGGTCGTCAGATGTGTGCCAATTGCGAAAATTGGGAATTTATTAGTGGAATAATGGGTTTCTGTGAATGGTGTCAAAATGAGTACCATAAGAAACATGGGATGAAATCACCGCAACAAATATCTCGTGAAAATTCTAGTGAATCTCTGCAAAGTCTCGCTGTCTCAGTGGGAGGTTCATCAGAACATAATAATCACGATACGCCGGAATTCAGTCAAGAAGGGCAGCGCTGGACTTCTTCAAGCAATTTTGAAGATCTCGAAATAATTAACGAATCACCTCAAAGTCCTGTTTTCTTAGAAGGAGGAGGAGGAGGAGTAGGGGGAGGAGGTTCATCAGAACGTAATAATAGTGAGACCATGGAATTCGACCAAGAAGGGCAGCGCTGGTAATTCCGAAAAATAGAGACAATTTAGATATAGTGTAAAAGTTTCGTATGATAGTCATGTAATTTTAAATTTATGTGAATAAGTGCGTTTTTCTAATGATAGTGTGGATGTATTATTTAAATCTTAATAAAAATCTTTTTGTACTAAATATGTTTATTATTCACCATACATTTGAATTAACAAATCGCTCTTGATATATATTATTTCTGTGGTTCCGTTCTAAAATCCTCGCTAGCATTACATCCATTTTTGCAATTCTCCTTTGAAAACGATATCTATCAAGTATTAGTTGCTGAAAATTACTTTGTCTGGCTTGTCTATATGCAAAACACCAAACAGACATACGGTGGATAATATTTCTTTCTTCGTCAAATCTTACTTGCTTCATGGTGTATGGTAAAATGAATTTTTATTAGTTATGTCAATTATATATAGGCTGAACATAAAGAGAGTGAATTAGTTTTACTTTAAAATGGGTCGTGTTAACAACACAATTGATAAATTTGGTCGACAGAAAACTCCTGTTTGTAACAAGTTATCGCGAGGGTTGCCCGGAATCGGATTTAAACTTACTTCAGATGGACATTTTGATATAGAGGGAAAATTATTAAGGAATGTTGCCCAACCGATAAATGATAATGATGCTGCTACCAAAGAATATGTCCTTACGGAAGTTCATCAACTTGGTTCGCAGATAAATACCATACTTAGTAATGTGCTAGTACCGGTTTTTCAAAAAATGTTTGAAGATGATGAGATCAAAATTACGTACCTTAAGGAAAAAATGTATCAAATTCACTCACTTGCTGCACGGTATACTACAGCGAAGATAAAGGATCCAAAAAAACCAAAATGGAAACCAACCTAGATAAAGTTCTATTTAAAAACATAATTATACTGTTAAATTGAAAATAAAACGCATAATTATGAAAAGCAATATTTATTATTATCATTTATAATGCATACATACGTAACGTAAAACCTATTTGATAATATTTATACAATATCTGATTTGTCTATCCAAGAATTAAATTGATTTGGAAAACCTAACCATTTTACAAACAATTGATCGTTTTGATTGTTCTTGCGTTTTCTAAGAATTTTCTCAACTAAATAAACACCAGGGCTAGCTGTCTTTTGCAGTTCTGCTTCGTAAAAACATCCTTTAATAGGTTGACCTTCCAATGATTGTAGCAAGTAGGTAGGTGGATTTGTAATATTAACTTTTGCTATTTCAAACAGTTCCGTGGACCAGGAAGGCGTATATCCTTTGTCAAATACACCTTTGTACTTGCTAATGCGAACAATGTCACCCAAATGAAATTTTTTTTTCTTCGGAGCAATTTTCAAATAGTCATATGCTTTAATAGGGGTATCCTCTTTTACACTGTTAGGCTTCATTCCAATGGTGCGGTGCTTAGTGTTATTATAGGTCTTCGTTATAGCTGGTAATATTTGTAACCATCTGTAAGAACCTCTAGCCGAGAATTGTTTATATAACTTATTTTTCAAAGTTCTTATAACACGCTCCACAATTGCCGCTTTTTTCGTGCTATATGTGGAATAATGGTTTATATTATATTTTTTCATGAGTGCTTGAAAGGTGCTATTATAAAATTCCTTTCCTTGATCACTCTGTAAATTGTTTGGTGCATAGGATGCTTCTTCAATGATGCTTTTCATGGCATTCGTAACTTCAACACCGGTCTTATTCTTAACTGCTTTGGTGTACACGAATTTGGAGTAACAGTTTATACATACAACAATGTAACGGTATCCATCATTGTCAGTAGCATATGGCTGCATTTCCGCCAAATCAATTTGCCACAAATCTCGATATCCTTTTATGACCGTACGTCTTCTAACAAAATTTTTTCTTGCTGTCCTATGTAATTCATTTACGACTTTAATTTTTTCTCGGCTAGGATCCATATTATAAGGTTGCACGTCTTATAAGACACTGAGGATGGCAACTACGTGCAAAACTTAATATATTATTCCTTCTTCTCGAAGCTCTTCCATAATTGACATAATCTCATTATCATGTCCGGTATGTCCAGCTACTTTTGACCCCCACAATAATCGTAATCTATCCACTAACTCCTTAGGTTTATTCCAATAAACATATTCAGATGATTTCGAAGATAGATGCTTTTTTAGTGGTAGTTGGATTTTGTTGTTGACTTTTTTTCTTCGAACACCACCACCACCACCCAGTTTAGTTTCCGTAATTAGCGGTTTTATGATTCGTAAATATTTTCTCCATCGGGTTTCCCTTAAACCACGTTTCTTGTCATAACCGTCATAGGCTGCATCCGTCAATTTCAAAATGGTTTGGTATTTTCGAAGTACATCTAGACTAATTTCGTCTTCATTATCTAGGGCTGGTGGATTTTTTAGAAAAATCAAATCGTAAAGCTCAGCCGTTCCATCGAATTCAGCAATGTTTGTTTTGTTCCTGTATAACACCATCTTTCCGTTTGTTAGAAAACGAACCACCAAGTTGCCAATATATTTTGTTGATTTATTGTCTTTTTTACCAAAGCGTACACCATACACGGTATCATAACGGGACGGTTCGAATTTTAATCCATTTAAATAATCTTGAATAGTTTTTGCGGCTGAACTGCTACCACTTGATGTGTGTGGTGATGTGTAAGATGATGTTATCGTTGATGGGGAAGGGGTTTCGAACAGTGACTCACGATTTCCACGTTTTGGTGTAGGAATTTGTGTTTTTTGCGAAATCGGTGTAGATGTTTCAAAATCCGCTTCTGTTGGATGTTCTTCAAACATTTTCTCTATTCCCACCAAGCTGCTGCTACTACTCCGACTTTGTGGTTTAGTCGTAGTACTTGATTTTTTAGTTGCGTACTGTTGCTGCTGCTGCTTTACGGCTTTAGATATAGATTCTAGTGGTTTAGAAACTGGTTCATAAAACTTTTCCAAATCATGTTCATTCTGCACTTTAGCTGCTTTAATTTGTTTAAATTTTTTTCTAACCGCATTTGTAGTTTCCAGTAGCTTTCGTTTTAATTCGATTTCTTCATTCATGATGCTTTCAAAGCACCGTTCAACGATGAAATGATTATCCAAGTTATTATTATAGGAATATATAACTATCGAATCCCTTGCGGTATCTGCCCGAATTTACATCACTGTCCTTCTCAATAACTAAAAAACCATATTTATTATCCCAACATTTAGCACACATCTCTTGAAATTGTGTAAACGTCAGGTCGGGTGAAACGTGATCGGAAAATATATGTTTCATATTCATCTCATCTTGTTTAAACATAATAATGAAGTTGGCATTATCCCGGACGAGCTGCTTAGGAACACGAGAATACGTTTGCGCCAAGTAAAAGGCATCCACATTTTTGTGACGTCCCATGCTAAAATACGATCTTATAACGTCCTGTTTCTCACACATAACGTCATCAAAAATAAATATTGAATTAGGTTTAGCATCTGACGGTTCCACAATGTTATTTGCGTCGCTAAAAGCGTAGTAGCCAAGACCTTTGATTGGTGATAAAATTTTCTTTAAATATTCATATTTCGGTTGATAGAGCGACTTTGAGTAGATATAAACATTTTCGAAACGCAGTCCCGAGGGGTGAGTAAGCAGCGAAATCATAACATTTGTTTTTCCACAGTTTGAAGGTCCTATTAATAATCCACGAATAGATGACGGTAGCAAAGGACCATGTCTTTTAAATAATTTTTGTTCTAGTCCAGATCCGACCTTTACATCGAGATTATCGACGGGAAGTTTTTGTTTAAGATTGACGATACGCATCTTAACAAAATCTATATTTTATACTGAACTTTCACGTAAACTATCATTCAGATGTCGCTCGTCAGACGAAGTAGACGGTCTCGTTTATCAAGTAAGACTGGAAGCGGTATTGTTAATTCAGTAATTAATAGGCTACCGTTTGAGTTACACATTCCCGGCTATCAGTATTGCGGGCCCGGGACGAAAGTAGTAAAACGTGTGGCAAGAGGAGATCAAGGAATTAATTCTTTGGATGTCGCATGCAAAAAACACGATTTAGCCTATTTGCGTAATAGTGAAAATTTAAGTGCTCGCCACCAAGCAGATCAGGAACTCGAGCAAAGCGCGTGGAAAAGAGTAAAATCAACATTATGAAAGCGAAACAACGTTTTGGTATGGGTGTATCATCATCATCAAAATCGAGAAAAGCATCCACTAGAGGTAAACGTCGCTTCCAGCGCCGCCGCCACACTAAAGGTAAAGGCGTTGGTAAACATAAGCGACTACACAAAGTAGCTTTTGGATCATCTATTAGACGACCCGTTCGATCAGAATTGTTAAAAGCTGGTGGGAAAAAACTTGTCGAGAAAAATATCATGAAAGCATCGAAAATAGCTGCAGTAGCTGCACGTAAATCCCTAAGAATAGCCGGTGGCAAACGAAAAATTCGCACGCCTAGAATCATTCCAATTCCGAAGACTGGGGGGATATTACCGTTAATACCAATATTTGCAGGACTATCGGCCTTAGGTTCATTAGCAGGTGGTGCAGCAGGCATCGTGCGTGCCGTAAAAGCAGTAAAAAAGTCGACTGCAGAAAAAATAGGTACCGGCTTACATCTAAGTTCAAGAGGAAATGGATTATATTTGAAACCATATCGCACAGGTTTGGGATTATATATAAACAACGGCAAAAATAAGAAATCAAAAAACTAATAGAATCCCTACCTCAAAGACCACTATCCAATATTGATATAGAAAAGTACGCCTTAAAAATGAAAATACCACAGTTTCGAGGCGTATATATGAGAGATTCATTACCTGTACGCGGTCCCAAACGTTATGAGGCCGCCATTATAAATTTGGATAGTATGTCGGGTGTAGGGACTCATTGGGTAGCATATAGAAAAAGCAATTCTGATGTAACATACTACGATAGTTTCGGTGATTTACCCCCACCTATGGAATTGGTACGATATCTGCAGATGGGTTCCGAAGCGACGAAGAAAATTTACTATACATACGACCGTCAACAAGAATTCGGAACAGTCTGGTGTGGACATTGCGACGCACTTTGTTCAAAAAAAAAGTGTTTGATTAAAAACTGTCAAAGATACTATGATGAGTATCATTGACCAAGTACTTACCGCTTAACTTGAAAACATTAAAATAACTCTTAAAGGTACTCTAGAGAAAAACACAGGAACAACAGGGTGTTCTGAGGGAAGGAGGTGTAGTAGAGCGCGTGCAAATTAGCCCTTGGCTCAGTTAACCGGGTAGGTTCAATTGGACGCCACCAGTTTTTTACACCGACGTAAACTGGAAGTCGCCTAGATGGTTTAGGGACCTGCTTCTCACACAACAAACCCGCTATTCATAATAATAAAAAAAAAATTAAAACATAGGGCGCAGTGAGCTGGATAAAAGAAAAACGGAATACATTTAACACTGTACATATATTTACAGGAAAAAAAGTGTTACAGGTGTTTACACCAATAAATTGGAAATTTTGGGCGATTTTGCCCCCGCCAAAATAGTGTTTATACACAAAATCAAAAAAAAAAAAAAAAAATGGGCGATTTTGCCCCGCAAATTACATAAATTCTGCCGAAAATAAAAACCTTCCTGAGGAAGTCTGTCCTCAGAAACATAAAAGTAAGCTGGCTCCTTAGCCCCTACTGGAGACGATAGGGAGGCTTCTTTGCACCCAGCAATAAAAGATAGGGATGCTTTGTAGCCCCCACGGAAGACCCTAGGAATAAAACAATTCCCAGTAATTTCAGTGATTCAAATGTAATCAATAATAATAAAAAATATATTTGAAGTTACGTTAATAAAAAAGTTAATATTTGGAGAGAAACAATTTACTGGAATTAAACCGCAAAATTTAAGAATATTAAATAAAGTGTCAATAATAAAAGAGAAAGACGGTGGCTTGAAATCAAATGCAAAATTTAGGTAAGTAGAAAAATATTTAAAAATAAGAAGCTACGTTAATATCAAAAAAAAAGGTTACTAAAAAGAGAAAGCAATGATTAAAACCCACTTGCAAAATTTAAGCAAGCTTAGGATAATATTAAACAAAAAGGTTATGTCAATAAACAAAATAAATTATTATTACCTAAAGGGCATCGATAACTAAATTTTAAAGTTCATTTACTTTACGGATAAACGTTAATATTTACAAAAACTAAGTGTTCACTAAATGACCAGTTTAACACTATATTATGTTATCTTACATTACCAATAAAAATAACAAAAGTACAACAAAAGCAAAAATAATTGATAACTAAATTACAAGTTCACGCAAGATTACAGGTATAAACAAAGCAAAAGGCTTGAGCGAAGACAGTAAAAATAACTAAAAATGAAACCCCAGTTAGCTTGACTTAAAACGTTTAAGTAATATTCAAAGTAAAAGAGCCAAAAAAGGTAAAATAATTAAAACCTCAAACCCCTATAGTAGCTTGACTCAAAAGCTAAGCGTTAACACTACTCATGTAAATAAAGTGGATCAATGTAAGATAACACAAGAATAATAATTGACTTCACAAAAATTTTAATCATTTAAATTAAGAGAAAGCACCCTGTATAGGGAGAAACCGTTCGAATATAAACAATGAAAATACACACCGTTTATGTACATTTATAAAAGCACAAATATTAAATTAAAAGCAAAATATACCGCTAATGTACCTCTATCACAAATTTAAATTTAATTAGTGTGTAACTTTTGTGTTTATGACCGTAAATGAATAAATTAATAAATAAATAAAGACACAAAGCTTAAATCACAAGCGAATAATACGAGATACCAAAAGTATAAGCATATATATATACAAAGCATCTACGTAACTACCTTACGTTCCCAGAAGCAAACAATACGATATAATAGAAAGGTTGTAAAACGTGTACGAGCATAAGTTTCTAAGCACACCAAAATATTTGCCAAATGGCAAATTTAAAATAAAATAATAGGTTAATGAACCTCTGAAAACAAAAATATTATATAACCCCCCCGTTATAAACAAACGCAAAAATAAATTTAAATTTTCCAACTTCCTAGAAATAAAACGCGTAATACCTCAAGCCCGTACACGTCTTAGCTTATAAAAAAAAAACAGGAAAATAAAGGATTTGGTGGTATTCTTGACAACCTGGCGACCGAACCTTAATAATAACAAAGAAATTAGTATAAAAAAAAACACTTACTATAAAGCTTAATTTTCAACTTGGCGTTTACGATAACCAACCATACTGACAGAGTACCAGTACCACCAACTCCTTTATATCTACATAAATTACGGTTTGAAACTTAACGCTACAGATAGCAACCCACTGCAAATGATTTGCGACAGCATAAAGCCGATAAAAGAAACTTGATAAAAACAATCTACATTCTACGCGGGTGACCGACTATTTTAATTCAAATAAACCCAGGCCCGTAAGCTGGTATAAAGAGCCCTTAACATAACTTATAGATTGTACGAGCAAGCTTTACAGCCAACAATCAAGACTCAAAAGGTTAATTGCAAATTAGTTAAAGTGATATTAATATTTAAGAAATTGAAGGCTTGACTACTATAACTCAAAATATGGTGTAGCAATAAGAACCACCCGAGAAAACTAGAGTCTTACTTAAAACATAGTACCGTAAAGCAGAACGATAATTATGGTTCGTTAAAATTTTAAATTATAATTTTATGGGCTTAAATTGGCGATTGATTGGAGAAACACGGAGCAAAAAAACTTCAAGGTCTAACTCACCTCCTAACAACGAGGGTTCGAATTCCAACTTCCACAGGCAGCAAAAGGGCACCACACAGCAAGGTTACCACAGGGTTTGGACCTCCAAACTGTTGCCGATGTTCGTGGCTTGATAGAAATAAAGAAAGGAATCCTTAGTAATTGAAAAATTTTACCATGCACGTGGCAGACTAGCAAAAAAACCATCTATATAAAAAAACTAGCTCACCTGATATGATGTTATCGAACGAAGTTGCAGATAAAATCTTGCCCAGCAGACAATAATTCAGCAGATGAATTTTAATCGCAGTCCCGGAACTTAATCCATAAACTTGAGCCTTCAAAATGGCTGAAACCGACACCGCAAATCTGCAATCTTCGACGAAGACCAGGGTGGAAATGCCCGACAGTGGACCGCCCTTCCGAACAAAATGGTTCTTACATTAATATTTGCGCCAGCGCCAAAAAGGACCCACAGAACACGGAAGATGATCGGGGGCGACAGCAACTACACTGACCGGAATGACAGTAATTGATAGTCTAAAGATGGCGCCACGGCATACCGGCAAGAACTACGAAATCCAAACCAAAACCAAGCATGGACCAGAAGCTGCTCCCTCAAATGACCCCGAATGCAGAATGGCACAAGTCTCCGACCCCAAACGGAGAAACAAACGCAAAAAAAAACACCGAAACTTAGAACTCCAATCGTCGCCGCGCCACCAAACAAGGGTACTGAAATCATACAGAGGCCTCTTGCGTGAAACAATAAAGTTACGGAAATACTGACCGTTATAGGTACCTACGCCGGTACTGATCGAGACGCACTATTTCAGTACGATGCATCCAAATACTAACGGCTGAAACCCCGAATGTCGAAACTACAGAAAGGAAGACGATGATGTAGTGCTACAAAATTCCAACCTTCCCACACTCGAAAATGCCACTGCAGCCGCTGTGTTCACAAATCGACGGCTCTCGAAAGCGCTTTGGGACTGTTCGTGTATGCGAACAGATCAGATTCTTACCCCCGATGCACCGTCTCTACCTGAATCGACCTCGCGGTCCGAACTGGAAACAGTCCCACCTTATAGTTCCGCCGAACGGAGCACACCACCGTCTCAGCCTTCAATATACAACTGAATTTATTAAATATGTTTATAAAATTCAACAAGATCTTGGAAAAGGAAATCTTGGAGTTTAATTAATAGAGAACGCTAAATTCAGGAATCCAGAACAGTGAAGGCCGTGGAAAACACCGGGATTAAATTTCATCCAAAATGTAGGTAGCCTTTTAAATTTATCCTTTAAAAATATGTTATTATAAATAGACTAAGGGCGACTTGTCTATACACAGAGAGGACTCCAAGCAAGGCGAAAATTCAGGGCCCAACACACAAAGAACATTAAATCGAACTACGAGCCATGTGAGCGATGGCCAAGCTGATGTCAAGCTGACTTGGACAAGAAAGAAGGCAAACAAGATGGACAGGGAGTAACCTGGAACACAGGGCAAAGCGAGCCTACCCAGTGTAAGAGCGAAGTTCAGAATCAAGGTAAATTATTAAGTAAAACTAAACAGGTAATCGTGAATAAAATTAATTAGTATAATTAGTAAACACATACCCAGACAATGTGGCAAAAATGGCCTGTCACAACATTTGTGTTTGAAGTTTCTTTTACAATCGTAAAAAGTATGTCTTTGACACCCCAAATGGAACGTGACAACTACACCAAAATGTTGCTATCACTTAAAGCATATCGTGAAGTCGGAGGATTACAAAAAATGACTGCCGAACAGTTAGAAAATACGCCCAAAGAAGTGTTGATCGCATTAGCTCCAAATGAAATAGCACTAGTTTGGGATAGGTTACCTAATCACCTAAAAAGTGACGTCGATATATTGAAATATCAATACTGTTTCGAACATTATAATAGCAATAATTCAGATTCGGACGAGGGCGATGGACCGATACCAAAAAAAATATTTTGTTGTTATTGCAAAATTAACGATGTGAATATAAAGGCAGAAAACAGTTTAAAAACGTCCAAAGGAATAAAGCAACGCTTCAGCTTAAATCCATTTAACTGTTGCAAACAGCAATAAAATAGCTACACAAATAGTTTCGTCGTCAGTCATGTCTTACACATTCACTCTAACAGGACATACAAGTGTCTTAAGTGCGGATTTTTACCCACCCATCGAGTTAAATACAACAGACAAATATGGAGTTGCACTGCTGGGATTTTACACATATAATTCGATTTTTAATATCGACGAAAGCAATAATTCATTCAGCCATTTGAAAACAGCGATACCAAAGTATGTAAGGATTCCACCAGGAGCTTACGAAATTAATGAAATAGCAAAAGCCATGTACACCGCTTTAAAAGAGTCATGCAATGAAGTTGGTACCGATTTATTTTCATTAACAGCCAATAATAATACGTTAAAATGTGAGCTAAAGTCAAAATATAGCATCGATTTCCGAGGTAGCAACAGTATCGGCAAAGTGCTCGGATTTGGCTCTGTGTTGCTGCAAGGTGGACAAAGACACGAATCAAGTACCATCGTGGACATAATGAAAGTGCGCATCGTACGTGTGGATTGTAATATAATTTCCGGAGCATACCTGAATTCTTTGGAAAGTCATACGTTATTTGAATTTGATATTGACGTCGAACCCGGTTACAAAATCTCTAAAGAACCGCAAAATAATATTTATATGCCGATAATGCCGGATGGTCGTCAGTTTATCGACAACATTACTCTACGTATCTTGGACGATAGCGGTGATTTGATCGATTTTCGAGGTGAGAAAATAATAGTTAAACTAGAGTTGAAAAAAATCGTATAATGGGTTTTTGCTTTAACCGTCAACTGCATAAGCTGTCAACAATTCAAGATTCAGTTAAACGACATAAAAGTAAGCAGACAACACAGTCAAGGTTCATTCGCAAGTCGGACGGACGATCGAAAACACATCCGCACAGCAATCGCCAGCTCTCCGCGAAAGATTGCAAATTTCTACAATCGATCGGTTTGAAAGTGAGAAAAATTAGAAAATGATGGCCGCTAGCAGTGACAAAATCGAAGTTTTTACCGAACCCATTTTTGATAACTCCATTATTAGTTTTCAAGAACACACATATAAACCTTACGGTTCTCCAACATTCCGCAATTCCGATGAAATTCGTATACCTGTACACTTTCAAGATATCATTTTGGATATATCGGATAGTTACATTTACATCGAAGGAACATTTAAACCCAAAGATGTTAGTAAAAAATGTTATCTATCAAATAATGCCATCGCCTTTCTATTCGACGAATGTCGTTATGAAATGGGAGGGGAGCAAGTTGCCGTCGTTCGGAAACCCGGAATTACTACAACGATGAAAACTATGGTGTCATTGGGTGCCGCACAAAATAGAGCTCTCATGGCATGCGGATGGGGTCTAGATGAAGCAAATCAAGGTATACTAGATTCCACAAGTAACGTGTTCTCCGGCAAGCTTCCTCTAAAATATCTCATGGGTTTCGCAGAGGATTATTCAAAGGGTATTTTTAACGTCAAGCAAGAGTTGATTTTAATTATCGCCCGCACTTTCAACAATTGCTATATCGGCGAAGTAGATGCAGACATTTCAATTGAAAAAATTGAATGGAAAATTCGTCACATTATTCCAGACGATCGACAGAAGTTAAAGATATTATCACGCATGAATAAAGGTGGCAGTAACGCAAACGTTCCAATGGCTTACCGTAAATGGGATCTTTACGAGCTACCTTCTTTGAGAGAAACATCGTCAGACGTTTGGGCCTTAAGAACTAGCACGAGTCTCGAAAAACCGAGATATTTGATTATCGGTTTTCAACCAACTAGCTCGTCCGACAACAGAGCAAAAGATAGCACACAATTTACAACGGCCGATATAAGTGATATTAGGCTCTATCTGAACTCTGCCGTATTTCCGTACGAAAGATGGAATTTAGATTTTTCAAAGAAACTGTATGCCGCAGCCTATTATAATTATGAGAATTTTCAAGCTAGCTACTACCAGCGAGAACTGAGCGATCCTATGATGAGTTTTGCCGACTATCTGAAAAATCCGTTACTCGTAATCGATTGCAGTCACCAACCAGAAGCCGTGAGGACGTCCACAGTGGACGTGAAATTGGAGTTTGAAACACGCAAAAGTAAATTTCCTAAAGACATTAAAGTGTACGCGTTAGTTATTCACGATGCATTTTTTAGCTACAATATACTTAATGGTTCTGTTACTAACAAATCAATACATTAGTTTGAAGTTATGTAATTCTCCAAATTATATATTTTTACATATTTAAAATAAACTTATAAAGGACATATTTGCGTTTTATTTTTACTATTGCCTTATTTTAATACTTCAAATGTGGGGCTTTGGTAAATAAGGTTATGAGGCGAAAAATAGAGAGAAATTTAGGAGAGGGGTGGGGAAAAGAAAGTATATAAGACGGGATTTAGAAAATTAAATTCACTCGAAGCCACAATGTCGTCAAGCTCGGATAATGGTTATTCCAGTGACGACGAGCAGGCAGTCGCACCGAATGTGCAACATAGGCTCGTACGCAGACCGCGTAGGCTTAGACCTAGGTATTGCATCATGCAATCCTACGTCTCATGGGGGTCTAGAGATTTGTGTATGAACTGCTACACGAGAGGATTTGGAGCTGCGATTATGGATGTTCATTTCGTCACAACCCATTTTACAGTGGGTTCGCGAGGTGATCAAAGGCGGAACCACTCGAGGTGTGCTTTGTGTAGGGAGAGACTGTTTACCGTCGTTCATCAGCAGTCTTGCCTTATTTGCAATAGAATGTAAATTCTATTACAAATAAAGCTCCTCATACGACAACCCTGCCTGCCCCCTGACAAAATCAGTCCTTTTCAGGACTACAGAATATTTGATCGTAGTTTGTAGTTAAACACTATGTTTCCTAAGGAAGATATTTCTCGAAGGAAAAATTGTGTTACTTTGGGTGAGAGATGCATTATGTGTTTAAATCATACATAGATGGCGAGAGAAAGAGCATTTGCAAGATTTAGCTTGTAGTTTTTATGTATGATAAGAACGCATATGCCTCTAGTTATTCAAAGTGACATAACTTTCTATCAAGAAACATATTTTAAACAATAAATTCACTCTGGGTTGATACGCTCAAAAAGATACATCTGAATTTGTGTCGTTTCACATAGAACGTTGGCAAACCTGCTCTTAAGTATGACAAAAACAGACGTATCCTTTCAGTGTAACAAAATATTTCGAACAAGAAATCTATTCTATAGGAAATATTTTGTTACTCTGAAAGGATATGTTACAACTGTTTAGCCCCACTCTCACCCCCACTCTCACCCCCCACCATCCTAAATGCTTTTAAAAGCGGGAGCAGCCATCACAATTTTCATTTCTCAACCTGCCATGAAGTGGGACAGGCTGATGTTAAGGACGACAAGGGAGTCCAAAATAAGCGAGTTTTGGGAGGCTTGGCGTTTAAAAAACGCGAATAAGCCAACGGCTATCGTACAGCCGATCCCAAGACCGCATCCACCACCGGAGCCGGCTCCAACAGAGCCCGTGGAAGTGGTGGAAGGACCGCAGATGCTGCTGGGTCCTGAAGAAAGGGCGGCTCTGTTAGAAGAGCTCACGGAGCGTCGCCGGAGCCGTCGCAGCACTCGGCTGGAGGTGCGAAGACGGCGAGCTGCACCGCGATCGGTGCAGATCGCGAGAGGGGAACAACGACTCTAGGTTTCCCTCTCCAACCCACCGTGAAAACGGCCCTTTTCAGGGCCACAAAAGATTTGATCGTAGTTTAGATATTCTTAGTCACTTTGTGTTTGACACTGAATCGGTGAAAAATGCAAAGATGACCAAGGATGACATTTTCAGGACGTTTAAAAATAGACGTTGGCATTTTTGCATAACTCTTTTCGATAATTTACCTAGAAGTGTCTACAACTTATTTTAAGTTAAAGGTCCAAGATCCGTTTAAATTGTTATTTTTCTAACTTAAAAATTGTATCCATTTAGTTATTTCCGAGACGTATATTTTTGGAACTAAAAATCGATATTTGTCGACCCACTAAGATTTTTATTTTTGTATATTTTTAACAAAAAAAGCAACCACATTAATCCTTATATAACAAAAATATTTTTATTTCGGATCAAAGCAATGACAACAAGCACATAACTTGTGGGTTTGCTCAGGTTTGCTTGGGTTTGTTTAGCCAATACAAATAATAAGAATTTTGTTATTAATATTATTATTATTATTTGATAGTTCAAGGACATTTCAGAACATTTGACATAAAACTTTTTATGATCAAAATGATCAGACTAATCAAAATTTCAAGAATTATGGGGTTTGATTGGGCTTGCTCATGAATAACGGGAGAAGTGTAGCTCAGATCGAAAAAAGTTATAGGAAAATATTTTAGAGTAAACTTTTTGTGATTGGAAATGACTTTTCAATATTTAATTTGGAAAAATTGAAAAAGACATTTTTCAGATTTCTAATTAATTCAAAGGGGTAGTATAGGGAAGCTGTGGGGAATAGGGCGAAGGCATGAGGGATGGGTGGCATAATCGTTTTTAAATAAGACCCGAGTGATTTGAGTCATTAAAAGTAATAAGAGGTCGGTCAAAAAAAGACCTAGGGAGTAGGTATGTATTTTAGGGAAAACAGGGAACTATGAAAAGATAGTCAGGTCCAAACTAATGTGAATTGTACAACTTGACTGTTATTCCGGGGTTCGGGGGCGACGCCCCCAAACCGGCGCGGAGGTTAGGTCGCTTCGCGACCTAACGACGCTGCTACGCAGCTAGCGCCGCCCCCGCCCCCCGGCCGCCCCCACCGACCAACCGCTGGCCCGCCTCCGTTGCGCAAAAACCAAACGGGGTCCAGGGGCGGTAGCCCCTGGCGGGGGTTTGGGGGCGGAGCCCCCGATCTGGGGCGGGCCCGGGGGGCACGAAGTGGCCACCCCGGGATTTTTCGAGGTTTTTGGGGGTCTTTGGTGCAATTTTAGACCTTCCAAAACTGAATTTTATATATTTCTTGTTCTTATATCTTTGCACGTAAAACACCCTTCAGCGTTTAAGTTTGTCATCTCCTAAGGGTTCTATCATATCTTGGTAGTCGTCATAGAATCGCACCATCATCCCCTCCTGTATTTTTAGCAAGGGTGGGGGAAGCTGAGGTCTTTAAAAGCAGCTCGAGTCGACTGCTTACTTCATTACATTCGCTCATCTCAACATGGCATCATCAGATGATGATGGATACTTAAGCGATGATACTCCTAGGAATTTGGATAATTGGGCACTTAGACAGAGGAAAGTTTTCCCCGTCCGATCCCGCCGGGTGTGCAAGACCTTAAACCTGGTGAAGGTGGGTGATGACGGCTGGTGTATTGGCTGCTATGCCGACTTGGAAAACAAGTCGGCTGGTGACCAATTCTTCAGTGGTCATGTAACCCAAGATTTCGGTAGTCGCGCGCACATACCGAACTGTAAAGGTTGTGGAGTAGCTCTTGGTACTCTACAACATAAGAGTGCGTGCCTTATTTGTAATCGAGCCTGATTACAAATAAGATATCCCGTGAAAAACGGTCCTTTTCAGGGCCACAGAATGTTTCATCGTAGTTTTAGTTACCTAATGCCATAGTATATGTGGTGTTAGATAGAAAATTATATAAGTCCAGTCGGATCGACTATAATTTTCCTTGCAAAATCCGTCCTTTTCAGGATGACAGGATATTTTGATCTTACTTGTATTTATCTAATGCCACGGCATCTGTACAGGATATTTTGATCTTACTTGTATTTATCTAATGCCACGGCATCTGTGACATTAGATAGAAATTATGTAAGTCCAGACGGATCGAGTATAAGTTTCTTTGTCGGTCACATTTCCACAACACAATTACACCATTTTTGAGAACTAAAAGCAGTTTTCGACAGTGAAGTCCGCCAGTATCATTTTTGGATGGAGGGCATTTGTATAATAAACTCTAGTTTGTTGGCGGTGAAAAGGTGGGGATGGAGTGGTGGAGGGGGTAGATTATCTCTATTTAAACGGTTGCGAGCGGGTCACAGAATCACTTTATTTTTAAATCTTAAAGTACGAAGATATAACTATGGATTTCGAAAGACCATTGAGTCGCGGTTCATCGGTTTTTAGCGATGATACCGTTGACATGAATGATGTCGATATGGATGACCTATTCTTGGACATCGAACGACTTCTAGACATCGAGCCAGAAGATATGTTTAATGCCTGGGAAGATGAGCGGGCGGTCGAAGAAGCAGATGTGGGTCTGGAATTGCCAAACATGGATTGGCAAAATGGGGAGTTGTCGGCTGAAGTCATGGAGCCAGACTCCAGCACTGATTGGGTGCCACCACCGCCGCCGGAAGATCATGACGGTCCGGCCGATTCATCCACTTGGTGGATCACGGACCATCAGGATGATGATGGTCCAGCTGATTCCACCAACTGATCCCGGAACCATGCCCTCCCCGACCTACCCCGACAAAATCAGCCCTTTTCAGGGCTACAAAATATTTGATCGTAGTTTGTAGTTGATTCATGTCACATCCCAAGTAACATGATATTTCTCAAGAATTAATTTCTTTTGGAAAATATTGTGTTACTCTATAAAGACATGTACGTTCTTACCATACGTTAGAACTAGCTAAATTTCTAGTAAGTTCTCTACGAAAATGCCGAGAGTTTGGTCTATTATCTTACTTGCAGTAAAATTCACATTTTATTACAAATAAGATGCATGTTCTCAGGCATTGTAACGGGTAGCCTCTCTTCACAGACATAACACTTTATCGCATACTTAAGTTGTGTGCATCTAATGATTACACACCTAAAGTTACGGCCCTACATTTTTTCGTCTATTCTTTTTTCTATTTTGCATTTTTATTTTATTTTGTGTAACTTTCGCATACTTATTTTAGAAATAAAAAATATTGTTTCATTTAACTTTTTATTATCATATATACAAAAACATTTTATTTTACTTATATATACAACACTATTACAAAAATAACTTAAATCTATATTTACAATAAAATTCTAAAATTAATTATATGGAAAATTGTCCAATAACTTAAGTCTTTTTCTACACACTTCCCCTTCACTTTTACACTGTTCAATTTTCGCCTGCAGTTCCTTAATCTGTCTCTCGTATTGCGCCACATCACTATCGTTCTTTTTTAGTTCATCAACTAGTTTTTGCCTCGCACTAAAAGCCACGGAGAAGGCACACTTCTGGCTTGGAGAAAACTCTTCCATCCAGTCCGGTATCGGCACTTCTGCAGAAGAAGCAGCAGCAGGTTGACGGGGTTGACTAACCGCCTCGAATAGCCGCTTGCACCGCTTCTTTAATGGTTTGCGGCACATTCCACGCCCAACTATTGGCGATATCGGCGCACTCGCGATCGGCGATTTTTCGTCAGCGTCGGCCACCAACACAATCGGAGGCATGGACTTCGGCGGCTCGGGTGTTGTCGAGTTTGGGCCTTCATTAATGATGACGACCGGTGACAGAGGCTTCGGTGGTTGTGACGTCTCCAAAAAATCGGGGTATTGAACTGGCACTGTTGGTCGCTTGAACACGAATTTCTTCTTCTTCTTCTGTTCACCCTCCATAGCTGCATAAAATTGACTTTTATTGCTGCCGGCTGTCTTTGGCAATTTCAGCAGCTTTTCCAACTTCGTAGTGGGTTGCCGCCTCGCCTTCTTTACCACCACATCACTTATGATATTGATGCGCCCGCCGTCCTTCTCCGTCCAGTTGTTGACGTAATCAACCGCCGAAGATACTTTTTTTTCACCCACATTCTCTTCTTCCACAAACGCAGTGTTTAGCACGTCGTCATTGTGCCAGTCGTCAAACACACCCGGGGTCAGCAGGTCAATAACGTCCTGCCCCATCAACTCTGCTTGGATACTTCCATCCAAGTTAAACGCATTTAACAACGACTCACTACCGGAATTCATTTTTCTAACTAACTCACTGCACTTAACTGACGAATGTATTTACTTGGCGAACTGTTCTAGCGAACTATGAAATGATCTGCCTAGCAAACCAAATTTATACTTATCACCCCACCATAAACTCCCCCACCCTATCTGACGGTTGATGCTTTAGAGGCCAAACAAGTTAATTCAACTTACAAGGTTGCGTTCTACGGCTAAACAGCGATTCAAGGACATATTTTCAAGGTAATCGTGTGTCCTTACTTCTGTTATTGTTTGTGCTCTCAAGGTTATATGACCCAGACAACCCATATTTATAGACACTCTCTTTCCTTCGATGCCTATTATCAGAAACTATAATGTTGCCCGCAGATCAAGATAACAGTCGTCCAGCTGAGACTTTTTCGGGAGCACAAATAATAATTTCTGCTGTTTGCTATAATTGTAAAAGAGAAGTATATATTTGGACTGACCACATGCAATCTTACAGTTACATTGAATTGTTGAGAGTAAGGATTGTTAAGTGTCATTACTGTGGAACGCTGATGTGTCGACGAGGGCCGATTAGCAGATCTGATATGTTGAGAAGACAATGGATGCTACGAGAAGTTTACAAGCCAGACATTAATTAATTTTTATTTTTGTAACTTTATTACTATATTGTAAAATAAAACAACATATTATTGAAACAATTATCTATGTATTTTCCTATCCTGCGTTATAAAATTTCAACTATTGCTATTACTATAGTGGTTAATAAAACTACGTGACATTGGAGTTAATATTTTTTTATTTTTCTAAAACATAGACTTTCCAACATTTTTCTAATTATAACTAATATTTTCGGGTAAAAAACTTTGCATAGCTTATATTAACATATTTAGGTTATCTTCAGGGTTTGTTTCGTAAAACTTTATGTCTGGGTGCCCCCAAGGTAGAGTTTTTGTTGTTGATGGTATAATATAACGTTTATCGTCGTGGTGACATAAAGCAACTTTATTAATTATTTCGGTATAAACGTCGTGTTTATAACTTCGAAAGGTTTTCATTTTTCGAAATATCTGACCACCACGTTCTACGATATTCCGATAATCTTCCAGGTGAAGCTGTTTTTCAATTACACGTTTTTTTATACCTTTCGCTTTTTTAATTTCGCTACTGATTGAGTTTATGTAATAAGCTTTGGCTCCGGTACCATAAAAACTTATTATTGGATCACCTGGAAATTCATCCTTCATTCTACCTACTACTGACTGACTTTTTTTATGTTAAAAATATTTCCTTCGGTATAATTGGATGTATCGAATTTATCCGGATTTTCTGCAATTATACGATAAAAATTTTCGGTGTAAACTTTTAATATTAACGAATCTGTGTCGGTATACAGTAAAGAAGCATTTTTGCCAAATTTTGCTTTAATGAATGAGTAGAAAAAATCATAAATTACTGTTTTCGACATGTCCAGTATGGAAAATCCGATATAAATTGGTTTATTATAAGTTACCTTTAATCGATCCATATGAATGGCAACGAATTCTTTATTAAAAACCGTTGAACTTTTAAAATAAGGACGAGAAATTAATGCTCGTGCCCCAATTTTATTCCTGTCATTTTCCCATCGGGTGACTAGTTTTATATCATTACGATTCTCCACATTTTCCATGGTCTTACCGAAAACAGCATTAATGATTAATTTAAAAGTGTCTTTACCAAACTTTGTTGTTGCCCTATTGCGCAAATCTGTATTTAAGTCGATATATGTCTTTAACCAGGGGGATTGATTAAATTTTAAAATTCTGTGTGTTTGCATTACCATTAGGCCGTTATTGATTGCTTGTTTTAATGTTCGGTAATGAATGATGTATTTCTTTTTATCGTTTAAATTCGGAATTAACTTTGAAAATTTTGCCGATTCCGTGGGTGGTACAATATTTTCAACTAAAAAGGGTAAGTCGGAATGATCATCATATAGCGTATCCGGATAATGAACGTCAACTTCCAAAACGTATCCTTCTGGACCATTATCGTCCACATCCATAATATTTAAATTTAAAATTTCATGCTCTGATAACCATCTAAAGCCGCCAAATGGTAATGCTTGCGACATACTATGACCGTACAGATTTGTTGCATCAAGATAAACAATGAAAGATGATGGCTCGTTAGGATCGTAGTTTGGTACATATATGTTGTTGGCAGCGTGCATCCTTTCTGAACACTGACTTATACCGCCTCGAATAACTTTTTTGAAAAAATGAACCGTGTCGATATCGGTCAATAGCTCTAACTCTACCTTAGAAATACGCAACATACAATCAAACGAATAACTTGGAAGGGTATGGTACTGTGCTGGATCCAGTTTATACGTTTCTAAACAAGTATCGCGAAACTGTTCAAAAACATCGGTTAATAATAAAACATCAG
The DNA here is from genome assembly GCA_963971165.1 of Philopedon plagiatum. Lineage (NCBI taxonomy): Eukaryota > Metazoa > Arthropoda > Insecta > Coleoptera > Curculionidae > Philopedon > Philopedon plagiatum. The sequence goes on from OZ020192.1 coordinate 10,075,752, forward strand.
ATTTCAAATATAAATCCGAATAGTCCCCCAAATTCTTACAATTAAATGTGTCCCACACCTTTTTAGCTCTATCATAATCTTCATCGCTAATGTGCTCCTCTGACAAACTATCATAAAACTGATTTTTTGTGGGTAAAGTTGGATGGTTCATTTTGTCTATTGAATCGACAAAACTATAGGGAAAAACACCTTTTTTACGCATTAAATTAAACTGCTCATTATCAGAAAAATATTTTCCTGTTTCCCTGAAACTACCCACAGCTAATCCATTACCCAAATTTTCCAGTGACGTTGATAGAAATTTAAAACTATCGATGAACCGCAATTTCAAATATTTTTTCTTTATTGTCCCACTTTTATTATCGACATAATCGTGAACGTAAATACTTTTCGTAAACGAAATATACTTTTCCTTGCTTTGAGCTAAAACATCGATCTTGTCTCCGTGACGACACAACTCTTTAATAAACATGTGGCAATCGTACCCGCTCAAGTTATGAAATATAATTGGAATAAAATTGGGTAACTTATAATTTAAATTGCAAATCGAATGAGCAGCACCAGGTCTTTTTTTCCCAGTTATGTGACAGTGGTCCTTTACTTTACAATTATTATTTTCAAAAGGTCGTTCACATATACCACATTTTGTGGCATTATTGAACTCCGCTATTTGGTCAGCCGTTAAAGTTTCCATTGCTTTTATATCTCTTAAGTATGTATTGTAAAGAGATCTTAAATCACTTTCAAGTCGAGAAACGAAAACCTGGGCTGCGTCGTTTCCCCGGTAGAGCTCAAATTTTGAAATCGAATCGTCAAAGGAGCACTTAATTAAATACGCAAAAGAATACGGTTCATGTTTGATGCTTTTGACTAAGTAAGAATTTGTGGGATTCGGTTCCACTGTATCCAGTGGTTTAAGCACCGATTCAAAATCCGCGTAAACGACAAACGGTACACGCATTTGCTTTTCTATGTTTTCAAATTTTAATATATTTTCACTTACACTCCTTCCAAATTTATCTATTTTTAAATTTAGTGATGGTGTTAATGAATATTTGTGGTTACAGTCATTTTTTTGGTGTGATATCAAAGATGATGGTGAACTAAAATATATCAAACAACCATCACAAAAATACATTTTATCTCTACGTGATGTAATTTGACTGGAACATAATTTCGATAAGTCTTTTATCCAACAATAATGACTTTTAGAACAACGCGTATCACAAATATGTTCATCATCATCTTTAATACTACAATCCTTTGTTATTAACAACAAGTTGACATGTCTGTTAAGTTTTCTACCCGAATACCTTAATGGACCGACAACTTCGTACTTTAACATATTATTTTCGAAATTTTTTTGCAAACCATAAACGTTAACTGAAATATTATTCATTTCTTCAAATTTTGATATATCACGCAACTTTACTGGAAAGTCTATACCTGTAAAATTCAGCACTCTTGAATAGTGTGGATAAGATTGAATCTGTGATGCCATTCTAGTGGTGGGGCACAAAGCAGACACGATTGAAAACGCAAAACAACACTCATCTTGATTAAACACATTGATGATGGCTTTTTTCAATTCGATGAATCGGGGTAACTTTATATATGAAGATCCACCAAAAGGTTTATACTCGTTGACATTTACTTCCAGGTATAGAATTTTTTCCAGAGCCCAACCTACGAAAACAAAAAAGAATGACATAAGTATTTATTTTATTTTTAGTCGTTAATTTATAACATACCTGAATCTTTTTCCTGAAACTCAGTCGATTGAGTCTTCATGGCTTCCACTAATGATTGATATATTTCTTCCAAATCGCTTCCTGAAGTGACAATTTCATTGCGTGTATTAAATGACTTGTCACTGTACATATTATCTTGTGTTGGTAAAAGATACCGACCAACAACCACCATATTAACTTTCAAAGCACAACGCACTCTTACTAGGTCACTTACTACCTCTAACACTCTTGCTTTAATTTCATCAAAAAATAATGAATAGTCAGTATGTTCATTATCACTTGATATAGGGTATGTGGCAATCCTATTTCTAAAAGCACTGGACACTAGCTCAACACCAGCTGATATTGGTGAACATGCATTACTTTTATGGTGTATTGTTCTTTGATGACCTGCCATTCGATTTGCTGGTATGGTTATATTGCAGCAAGTGCAAGTACGCACCTCGGATGTTGATGCCACATCGTCAACTTTTCGCTGTTTTCCACCATGCATATTTTCAAATCGTGCTACGCACGATTCTCGTTTATGTCGTAACATATTATAACTCCGAGTAAATGATTTACCACAATTTTCACACACGTACGCCATGACTTTCAAATTAACTTGCTTGAACCGTTTTACTCAACACAATGTTCTATACTAAAATTTAACCCCCCCTACCCTCATATATACCGATCCACATTTAGACCCAACCCACTCGACCGTCATACCAAAACATGTTACACCCCAGTAATAACTCAAGGTAAACTAACATCATAAATGTAACCTTGAAATAAGCGTCGTACACCTGGTCATCACCAAACAAAGAAACATCTGCTCGCGTTCAAGGCCAAGCAAATGTAACCTTGAAATAAGCGTCGTACACCTGGTCATCACCAAACAAAGAAACAGCTGCTCGCATTCATTGAAAATATGCACCGCAAATGTAACCTTGAAATAAGCATCGTACACCTGGTCATCACCAAACAAAGAAACATCTGCTCGCGTTCAAGGCCAAGTTCTTGACCTTGACCTTGGAATAACACCTGCGCATATCAAGGCCAAATAACAATAGCACACCTGGGCGTTCAAGGTCGACCCTACTGCGCATGCGGAGACTCGGGGAGCATCATATCCCTCTACTGTGGTAGGTATTCGGTCCGAATACTATTTGTGTTTAGGTGGCGCGAGGCCGAAATACGAGGGGCTAAAACTTGTCAAAAAATGGCCATATACGGAATTGTATTTTGGCAACGTTATTTAGTTTTTGTGTTCCATCAGAGACTGCAGTCATTATTTGTATTAGGTAGTGATAAAATATGCATCTTATAGTTAGTTTAAAGTTTATTTTCTAGTGACTGCTAAGTATTATATTAGCGTTATAAATAAAAGTATTTTTAATAAATGATTTTGTAAGTCAACTTTTTAAAAAGCTTGCAAAAAGAGCAACGGCTTGCATCACTCTGGTATTTTTTTGTTTTAATCCTAATGTCCTTTTTGGCCTGTCAAAGTTTAATTGTCACCCTGTGTCAACCTGCTTTAAAATGTAGTAATTTGCAAATAAGTGCAATAATTGTTATTATCTATAGAGCTTACATACAGATGAGGTTAGGGAAGAAAAATTTAGTGACAATGAGTTGAAGAAGGATTAATTGTGTTGATTGTGTGTGATTAATAGTGTTAATTATTAAATTTAAGCAAGAAACGGCATTAAAATTGTTTAAAAATATTTGCAATAAGAAAAAAAAATTGTCTTCGTAAAAACGTTTTTGGTGCCACTGTGCGGCGGTCTCAAGAATAAATAAAAGTTCGTGGTACTGAGGCGCTGTAAAGGCACCAATCATAAACAATACGGACCGCTCGGCAGCGCGCGACTGAAAAACAACCATAAAACCATGCATTGGAGACCTTCGGTTGACTAGTGAGCGTCGTGTGACAGTAAACAATATTTCCATTCGATATTACGGACATTTTCCATATTCATGTTACGCATCTTTGTTAGAAATATTTAATCTGAGTTGGTTACCTATAGACCGAAAAGATTTATTTATAAATTTATTTAAGGGACTCGTCATTAATGGATATTAGACCACTGGGCATAGAGAAAAACGTGGAAATTCCATTGTTTAGAGCTGATTCTCTAAGATTTATTAAAGAAACAAAGAGAAAAGGCAAGCCTATGTGCATAAAGACCCATTTAGCTTTTAATTTCTTACCCAGAGAAATAAGAAATGGAACTAGAAAACCAAAAGTGAGTAAACAGTTTTTTCGACTGTTTTTTTATAGGAGGTACTTTGTAATTTCTTCACAAGTGTTATGTGTTCTTTTTTGTAGATCGTTTTCGTTGCTAGAAATCCCAAGGACCAATGTGTATCACTTTATTACTATTTAAACAGTCTCATTGGAATCGACATTCCCCTCAATGAGTTTGCTAAAACATACGCTACAAACGGTAACAAATTTTGTTATTTTTTTTTGTAAGTAGGTAATGTTTAGTTTTTTTTTAAGAAGCGTTACCAAGTCTAAGACCTTTCGGCCTTGCGACCTACAATGAAGTCCTTGCACAATTTTTAATTTTAGGTTCAACTAGCTTTTACCCGCGACTATGTTACAGCCTTAATTAAACACTAACATTTGTGGGGTGCCCTAACTAATTTATCATGAAAAATTGGACTCTTCCTTTTCATAAAAAATATTACATCGGTTGTAACACACCCCGTATATGACTAATACATAATAATGGTGTAAACCGAACCAGAAGGATATCTCCGACCCCGTGACCGCCGCCTGCTCTTGGCTTTCGAGCGCATCTAACCCAAAATTAGAGTTTATACAAAACAGTGTCTTGCGGTAACAGGTACGTTACGTTCCAGTTCCAAGTTCATACCAAGTTTTTACCTAGTACAGTAAAAAGTTTTATTCAAAATACGTTTAAGAAAAAAATGAATTCAGTTACATCAGAAAATATATTTCGTGCTACTAAAATAATTATTAGATAACAAAATAAAAAATTCATTGCTCTTAAATAATGAAATTAATTTATTTCATGCTCTTTTCCGGCTATATACAGGGTGAGTCGGGAGGAACCCACTAAATTTTATGAGTGTATTTTACACGTACCTTAATGTACCTAAGTCTTTCAAGACCCAAAAGTTGTAATCCGATTTTCATTTGTTTTCAAATTACAACGTTTTAGAAAACACCTTACATAGTTTTTTTTAATTACAATTTTTATGCGTTAAAAAGGTCTTACTCAATATAAGAGATGTTTAGTCCGTAGCACATTGATTCATTCACTGCCGGCGGCACCCGATGGTAGGTATGCTTTGTCTGTCTCGCTGCACGGGTCTTTGTTTGTAATTTTATGGTCTTTTTCACTCGAAAGCAGCACAGCAGACGATTTAAATTTTGGGTGGTCGTACAGGGTGTTGCACTATAAATGGACCCCCCCCTTTAACTTTTTTATCCAATGTTATTTAAAAAAATGGTAAATACAAAAGTTGTAGGGTACAACGTAAAGTTGTTTATGAAATAGTTTATATATATATATATATATATATATATATATATATATATATATATATATATATATATATATATATATATATATATATATATATATATATATATATATATATATATATATATAGGGTGTTGCAGAAATGCGTAGCAAACAAAAATATAGTTTTTTCTTATGGAACACCCTGTATATAATACTCTTAAATGATAGGGCTGGTCTTCCTGATAAAAGTGATATATAATTTGTTGTAATTATTATTATGTTAAAGTCAAAAAACGCATATTTAAATTGTAATTGTAGCAGGCCATGGATTAAATTGTACTTTAAGCAGGCCATGGATTAAGCATGGCGCTTTAAAGTATTATTTGGATATTATGTTTGACAACTTGTCAGAAAAATGATTTATACAGTGCAAGAAAAATTTGAAATATCGTCGTTATACATTAAAAATAATAAGAATAGACATGCTGCCAGACGAGAATATATGATTCTACATGACAACGGACCCGCGCCAGCTTTAAATACATTTAAGCGTGTATATGAACTACTAAGGAATACTAACGCTTTAAATAGAAGAAACAGGACTGTTACTATAAATGAAGATGAAGAATTAGAAATCACTACTATTAATAATAATGCTGCATTATTAATTCTAGAGTATCCTGCTAATTCGATAAGAGATGGTGCCAAAGATCTTGAGAAAAGTGTTTGGAAAATTTATAGAACTTTAAAAAAACACAAGTTCCACCCGTTTAAGCCGACAAAAGTCCAACATTTAACTGAAACGAATAAACAGAAACGTTTGGAATTCTGCAGAATTATGCTAGAAACTCTTGAAAGGTATCCAACTTTCTTTTACAAAATAATGTGGAGTGACGAATCATGCTTCAGCACGGCAGGAATTCCAAATAAAAAGAACATACATTATTGGTCTACCGAAAATCACGAAAAGTTTTTTGAAGTAAAACATTCTGGTCGCCTATCTGTAAATGTTTGGTGTGGGATAAAAGACTTTAGGATTTTGGGTCCGATCTTTTTTAACCATTCTCTGACTGGTATACGTTACCTTGACATGCTTAAAAACGACATTGAAGATTTGTTTGATGATTTACCTCTAAATGAATTACAAGGTATTGTTTTTCAACAAGATGGGGCACCAGCCCATAATGTAGGCGGGGTAACATAATAATAATTACAACAAATTATATATCACTTTTATCAGGAAGACCAGCCCTATCATTTAAGAGTATTATATACAGGGTGTTCCATAAGAAACAACTATATTTTTGTTTGATACGCATTTCTGCAACACCCTATATATATAAACTATTTCATAAACAACTTTACGTTGTACCGTACAACTTTTGTATTTACCATTTTTTTAAATAAAATTGCATAAAAAAGTTAAAGGGGGGTCCATTTATAGTGCAACACCCTGTACTTTAACCACATTATTACGTAAATTTCGTTCAAGTACCCCGTTTAAAGTGGGCCCTAAATGCCTGTCCTTAGTTTTGCGACAACACAAGCCTGCACCGCTTCCTTTCCCCCAAAGGCTGTTTAGATCTATGAGATATATTTTTCGTATTGTAGTGACTTATGGACCTCCTTGGGACCACACAATAAGCTACTGGAAAGAAAAACATCGCTCCAATCTTCTGATAATCACATACGAAGAAATGATAGAAGATCTGCCCGCTATTCTTCAAAAAGTCACTACATTCCTGGGAAAGCAATTTACTGATGAACAGTTAAAAGATTTAGCGGACCATCTTAGTTTTCAAAATATGAAGAATAATACGGCTGTTAACTTCACTTACCTTTTTGAATTGTACAGAAAATTAGGACTGAATTCTGGAACCGGCGCTTTTCTAAGATCGGGAAAAGTAGGCTCCCATAAAGCAGAATTGTCTCCTGAGATTATTGAGATGTTTGATAGAATAGGGTTAGAAAAAGGAAAAGAGTCGGGATGGAAATTTGTTTAAAGAACATAAATTTGCATTGTTGAAATTTATAAAATAATTTATGAATAAACTTTATAAACCAAATATGAATATTTTTCTTCTCTTGTTACAAATCATGTGTGCATATCACTTTCAAGTGGAGATAACACTATCGCGATTTAAGTTTTTTAATATCTGAGACAGTCCATGTAGACTTCAAGGCCTTCAAGCCCAAGTACTAACGTACCGTGAGCATCTGAAGAGAAGGAAAATGTAATCAATTGATACGGGATTTAAAGAATTGAAGGTTGGGAGGGGAAGGGAAAACTTCTGCAGGCAATTTGTTCCATAATCTGGAGACCATACACTGTAAAAAAAAATGATTAAATTTTAAATCAAATTTAACCCAATTTTGACTAAATCCAGGTCCACGCCAGATTGATTGAAAAAATTAACACTGCATATTGATTAAATCGAAGGATCTGTGATTAAATTTTCTTATTCAAAATTGATTAACCTAACAATTAATTCTGATTACATCTAAATCAATTTTTATTAGAATTTTCTTCCATAATGATTAAATTTCCATAATACTCTAATCATTTTTTATTAAATCTTAAATCCAATGTGATTGATATGCAATCATCAGTAGCACCGCCCTTCCCCTCTCCGCCCTATAAAGTACCTGATTAGGGCGTCGATTTTATTTATTAAATGACAATACTATAATACATAAGAAAAGGGAACACATTAAAGAACAAACAGATGAAATTATATAAAAGATAGGTAATGCAAATTCCCAAAGCATGGGAATTGTTTGTCCCATATCATAAACAAAAATCTGGGGAGGTGAGGCGTGGACCTGGATTTAGTCAAAATTGGGTTGAATTTGATTTAAAATTTAATAATTTTTTTTTACAGTGTATAAGTTGAAAATAATTATATGAAGTAAAAACACGAAAATTATTTACTCATCTGTAAATAAATACATAAAACACTAATGAAGACCTGGCATGACAAATCTTTTCTTTGAAAATACATGGAAAATAACTTACATTGGTGCATGAGTTCCTCCAAGGGATTGGATTCAAGATCTGAGATTTTTGCGTATTTCTTTTGTTTTTGAAACATAATTTCACCAACATGATGTAACAACAAAGTTTTTAAAAGAATATTCGTAAAATTTTAGATCAGGTTGACCACTTCATTCGTTATAACCTCACATTGCACATTGCACTACCACAGAAACCGCCATACCTACTGCCGATTAAATGGAATTTTTGCAGATTGCAGCGGGGTGGATGGATATCGGTACTCCCTTGTGATTAAAAGGTTGCGTACTGCGCATGTGTTGGCGGCTTGGTTTAGAAGTTTGAGTATTTTTTAGTCAGTAGGTGATTGATACTGATTATTGTGATTATTTTAACAAGGAAATATGATTTAAAATGTTTGTCTTTTTTATGCATTTGATCAGTATCGATTTAAAGAAATCGAGAATGAGTAATTTGTTTGAATCATAACGAAGATTATGAAACTGATTTAGAAAATAATTACAAATTAAATCAAAAAATTTAATCCGGCCAATAAAATCAGACATCTCTTGTGGTTAATCAACTGGATTTTTTACTGTGTAAGTATGAATGAACGAGAGAACTGCGTTTTTCTAGGCTTTTGTAGCTGAACAGTAAAGAGAAGTATATGGAACGCGTAGGGCTTGCAATCCCGGACGTATATTTTCATCACGGGATTTTCGGGCACAAAAAAAAATTGTAACATTAATAAAGGTAAATTATTTGATATTTATAATACAGGGTGGTAATAAAGATGTGGCCAAACCTCAGTTTATTATTTCACGACTAATTTTATGTTCCGACCATGAACCATGTATGTAGAATTGACAATTTATTTTATGTTTAATTGGTTTTGTTTTTAATAAAAAATCATACATTTGCATTATTTGATACTTAGCTTCCAATTACTTTTTCATATTATTTTGTCTTTGTTCAATAAACATTCCAAAAATTGACGTTTTTAATTTAAATCATTGATTAAAATAAAAAAAATCGCAACGATTTAATCGCGATTTAAATCTCGAATTAAATCAAGTTTATTTAAATCTTCGAGCCTTTTCGTGCCTTAAGCGTGAAATAAAGTCCTTTAGGACCTATGTTTACATGAAATTTTCGTCTTAAAATTGAGTAAGGAATAATACCCTGGAGTTTGGCCACATACTTTATTAATACCCTGTATAGTAATTTTAAAATAAAAACCAAACAAAGTTTATGCAGAGGACACATAAAAGTATAAGAACTAAAAAAAGTGAATTCTTTTACATAAGTAGTTAAATGAATCGTCCAGGGTGCCATCTCACGCGTTAAACATTATTTTTAGAAAAAGACTGCGATGTTTGAAGCGTTAATTTACTTAGCAGTTGCGGCTAGTGTTTAAAAAACTAGGTGAAGTGCTTAGGAGAAATTTATTGCGAATTCGTCATTTAATTTAAAAATACTAATACTACTAATAATTACCTACATTTTGTAGATCAAAGAAATCTTTCGGTCTTTAAAGGGTAGCAATGTTTTTTATAATATCCTCAGGGGCTGACAAATGGGGGAAACGGGGGAGCGTCCCCCCGTGGATGCTCGAGTTGGCTAATTAGAGAACGAGTTGGCTATTAGAACCTCGTAGCAAAAAAACCTCGAAAGTTGAGTTTTGGGAAAATTTGCAAAAATTTCAACAGTTTAATTTCAGCAAATGTAAAAAAGTTCGAATAGTTTTAAAATAAACGTCGAACGCTCTTTTCGGAGGGAATTTTCAAAAAGAAACGGTGGATAATTTTGAATTTTTATCTTCTCATAGTTGGATAGTGTTCCTCCTCCCAAGGCACGAAAAGCTCGATTCCACAGATTTACTTGTTAATGGTACCTTTAAAATTAGAGAGAAAAGTTTGTACGCTTCTGCAAAAATGTCTTTGGTTTCATTTTTTCTTACAAACTCCTGCAGTGAGCTACTACATAGCCATTTGTAGGTAGCAAACCATGATGACTGAAAATGAATTTTCCGTGATCTGCCACTTTTTTAACTTCTTTTTTTGTAGAAAGTGACAAATCAAACGTTGCGCGGCCCCGTATTTAAAATATATTTCTTATCTTCCTCTTTCCATCGATTATCTAAATTGCGTTTCCAAGATATTAAAAATATCATTTGGATTCATGTTCGAATAAAACTAAGTAGTACTATAGCCACAAGAGCGACTGGATTTACTTCTTTTTTTGTATATAGAACAAAATAAAACAAGTTTTATAACTCGATAATAGATGAATCACTCTTATTCAAGGAACAAGAAGAATGAGGTTGTAAATATAAAAATTGATATAGTTACTTTTTAAAATTTATTTCTTATATTGTAAAATATACAGGGTGTCTAAAACAGGTGATACCACTATTGCTAATCTCCGAAACGGTAAAAGATACGAGGTCGGTTAAATTAGAGAAAATGTGCCATTTTTAATTCCTACTCATATTTCGTTTACGATGTTGCCAAATTCTCTACAGTTTCTTATCTACAGGGGATTTTTCAAAAATAGTCAAAAATTTAATTCTTAAATATCTCGAAAACTATTATGGTTAGAAAAAAAATGTTTTAACAAAAATCATACGATTTTTTACCTTCTCTCAAGTAGCGTTGTTTTGTTTATATCATTTGTTTTTATTGAGTTACTGATACTAACTTGTTTTTTCAAATGCGGACCTGGACCTTTTGCTGTATTTTTTGAAAGAATACTTATACCCTTTACATCTGCGTATCACTTGATTATGTTTCTCGACGATATTCTACCAGTACGAACCTGGCATTTTTCAAGTAAATGCGCCATTTCGCAACCACAAAAACCACAAACCATAGCGATAGGTTGTGAATTGTGCCTTAACCTGGAAGGTCCCAGGTCCGTATTGTTAGAAAATCCTGATGATGTTGCTATTCTTGATCAAAACGAAGGAAAATATTTTCAAGTCATACACAGTTGTAAAGGGTACAAAGTACTCTTTCAAAAAATGGAGCAAAAAGTTCAGATCCGTATTTGAAAAAAAACAGTTAGTATCAGTAACTCAATAAAAACAAATGGTATAAACGAAACAATAACATTGGTTTATAAAAGGTAAAAAATCGTGTAATTTTTGTTAAAACAATTTTTTCCTAACTATAATAGTTTTCGAGATATTTAACAATTAAATTTTTGACTGCTTTTAAAAAAGTCCCTGTAGACAAAAAACTATAGAGAATTTGGCAACTCCGTAAACGGAATATGAATAGGGACTAAAAAAGGCACATTTTCTCTGATTTAACTGACCTCGCATCTTTTACCGTTTCGGAGATAGAAATAGTGGTATCACCTATTTTAGACACCCTGTATGTTTCAGGGTTTTGGTTTTCATATTTTTTTACTTTCACAATTTTACGAAATAAACCATTTGCTTCCAAAATTTATGTTTTCCTTTTTAATGAACAATTTGGTGCTTGACCTAGTAGGATATTCAGGGGGGGGGGGGGGGGGTGTGGGGCAGTTGGGTAAAAAGAAAGATTTTTATTTCGAAATTAGATAGTAGTTGGGTGAATTCTTGACGAACTTTGGGCTTGGTCCCGAAAAATTTTCGCCTGCGGCTCTTTTCCCCCTTCTCGCTTTCCAGTTGGTGGCCCCCCGAAACAAAATTCCAAATACGCCATTGCCTTAGCCCACCCTAATTAGGAAGTATGCGCACGCCTATGGTTTCATTTAAATACACTTTTATGTCCGTCCTCTATTTTTATTTTTAAAAGTTTGCAACCCTAGTCTAGTCCTTGTACAAATTTCGTTCTGGTCATTGCTAAACATTTTTTTATTCAAATGGAATGTTTCCTATCCACGAAATCGCCTAACCTCTGGGAAATAATCAAAATAAATTAACACTGGAATTCACTATGCACTAGCCATTATAACACTTTTATTTAACGTCACAGCCAACGTTTTGCAAGTTTCGAATTTTGTGTGAAAATTTATAGTAGAAAATCAAAATAAATTGATAAAGACAACCACTATAAATATTAAATTTATGTAGAGAATAAAGAAAAAATATTTCAGTTTTATTTGGATAATATGCATATTCTCTATTCTAATAAAAAATTATTCTTAACTATGCAAAAAAGAGCAACCTTTTGTCAAGTGTGTAGTGTATATCTATATCTTCATCGTGCCTTCTCAAAATTGAATGAAATGATCGGGGTTTCACGATATAGGTACAATATGCTCACAGACAGACAAATGTCGATTATTAAACGCGTTGCAACCCGTTAATCCTTGCACTATATTTTCTTTGTAAGCACAAAAATAACAAAAAGGCAGAATATTAAATCAAACTTTATCCGCATAATAAGATTTTATTTATGACATTCAAATACAGTTTTGGTCTACCATAAATTCAAAATGTGGCGCATATTTCTTTTGTTTAAAGTGATTTTATCTAGCAAAATCAATTTTGCTGTCACATATAATTCAGAATCATGCATTTATGTATGTATAACAGGGATATATACTCGGTTTTCCTTGTGGTCTTCTGTATAACCGTGGGTAATTCTTTAAAAACAAAAAACATTATAAGTGACTTAAAACTTACACGTGTGTAAACGTTCAAACAGACTAAAGAAAATCTTCAAATTAAACGTCTTCCGTAAGTTTCACAATAATGTTCACTGATGTTTGACTGGAGCGGTTTTATGGGATACCTTTTGCTATTGGTCAGTTTAAATGGTCTTTTCCTACGACATGAAACGCCGCGCTTCGAATACATCGAGTCTCATTCCATTCTATATTTTAAAAAGAGAGAGAAGTAATATCGTAACACTTTTACTCCGTCGCGACATTAGACATTAGATTACAGTATTGTAATATTGCAATCCCAGTGAAATATGAAATCTTCTGTCGGCTTGGCTAGCACAAAATACGAATTGGCTAGCCGACCTTCAAGCTTCAGTGGCGGGCGGCTGAATCGAGTTGTTGCGTTCGGCAGCAGCAGGAAATGATTTAGAATTTCGTCTACCACCTCGAGCTACACAAAAGTACAGAACAAAAAAAACGGGCAATCTCAAGTGCGACATTACTTCTTTATTCTTTAGGGTTCTAAGAAATGTACACTATTTCATAATGGACGAAATATCCAAACCTGTTCTTGCGAAAACAGAACGGTTTTTTATGCTAACTTACCAATATTATAGCATTTTTTAAATTTACTTATACCTTCTGTCCATTTGGACTAATATACGAAAATTTTTCGGAAATACATTTTTTTAAAAATATGTTTTCTCGAAACAGAACTTTTTCAATAATACACATATTGAAAAACTAGTGATGTTTTAAAACTTTGTTTCTCTGAAACCAAATTCGAATTGATTTTAACCACCTTTTGAAACTAAATTTTTTCAAGAAAACGCGCGTTTAGGAAGAATATTTTTTAAACATTGTTTCCAAAAAGACTTCGAATATTCATATTAAAAAAAACAGCACTTTTTTGAAAGTAATTTATTACAGAGTAACATAGCAAATACAAGGAAACGTAAACCCGACCAAACACAAAAACACAAAAAAGGTTAGTTTAGGATCTTTTTGTCATTTTTTTATTGACATTTTCTAAGTCATTAGAGTTCGTTATTTAAATTTAGAATCCCTATGTTTTCTAAAAAATATATTTGTGGGAAATGTATTTTTAAAAGGTTTTTTTTAAAAATATATATTTTCGAAGAAGCTGTTTTTCGAAACAATTTACTTATTTAACATCAAAAAAGATATTTCTTGAAAAAAGAAACAGCTAGAGGTCATCTTAGCTTACACGCGACTAGACAAATTGTTTGATTAATATGAAAATGTAAATATTGTAGATTTTTTTTTATTTATGCATGATACATTTTTACAAAGAGCACCTTTTTCCATTTTTTCTGATAGTATTAATTTTTTCAAGCAAGGGCTTTTTGAAAAAGTAATTTTCGAGAAAGTAACGTACCAAACGTAAGGAAACCTGATCAAACCCAAAAAAGGTTCGTTTGGGTGTGTTCAGTATCTTTTTTTCTTTAAGATTTTTCAAGCTACTAGAGTGCTTAATTTAATTTTCTAAATATTGTTTTCGAAAAAGGTACCTGTTTTAAAAATTACTTGTTAGGAGACATTTTTTAAAAAAATACTTTCGAAATACGGGATTTTGGAAAAAAATCAAAATATTTCATAAATCCGTTTTCTAAAAAGCATTTTCAAAAAAGCTGTTTTAAAAAAAATACTTTGCTTTGTTTTCAAAAAAAAAAATTGAGCTAAATTTGTTTCGTTTAGAAGCCAAAACTATCCGGCGCAAATTTTGATAAGATCTCAGTAAGATGTGTAGGGAATGTTTTCAGAAACAATCTAAGAGCATGTAAATCAAAAATGCCAAAAAAAGGCTTGCATTTTTTATATTACATATTAGTATTGATATGTTATTCATATTTTTTTGGTACAATTCATTTCAAAGACCTTACATAGACGGCAAAATATTTGTTTTTGTTTATAATTTTTTTTGTGGAACATGTAGAAATGGTTAATGTTTATGTTATAGTATTCATTTCTATAAAATTCGCTATTGAAATTATTTTTCTACAATATCCGCCACTTGGCAGCGATACGTAGTCAACCAGTGCAAGTGCAGCTGTAACCAAGTACAGCAACGCGAAAACTTAAAACACCTTTAACAGTTTTATTATTATTTTGTGTTTTAATTAATACGTATTAATAAAAAATGTACGTATTTAGTAAAAAAGATTGTTATTTTTTTTGGAGCCAAGGAGGTTTAGGCAGGAAGCAGTTAATGTACTGCACAATTCGGATTAAATATCATATAACAGTAAGATTAGAGAAGATATGCAAGTCAACTTTCAGATGCAAGATGCAAGTATTTTAGTACATTGCTTATTTAGCTCATTCAGAATTACTATGGTAACATCTAACCTTCTGCTATCTGCAAGTTCACTTAAGTGGGTTTCTGTAATCGCACCAAGTCAATTTCTTGTTCCGTCGATTCTCACTGTCGCTGATTTATGAACACATAGAACTCCTTGGGTTAACCCGCCACTGCTGGCGTGTTAACACCATCTATTAAAAAGCGTTCGCACTATTGCGTCGCTACTAGCTGCTGGCGCCTTCTATCAGTGTTCGCAGTTATTTGCTACAAATCGATTTGGCCAGTGTCGTTATAGCGCCATCTACCAGTGATACTTACAAGCCTTTCCGCGCCATCTACTATAGATCACACAAAGCTCATTTATTAAGGGTTCCACGGCGTTGTATTCTGGTAAATTATCTAGGTGTACATATATCGTTGCTATGATACAAACTTTCATTATAAAACCGCATTATTAGGCAATTCGAAACCCATACTTTTTTAGTCAAGTGGCCTAATTTTTAATTCTTACTTTAACAGTTCTTTTATCAAAATTTGCATTTTCATTAACACTTTTAAGAATATTTAAATAAGAAATTATGTTAGATTATGGTATTAGGAATAGTGAAGAATTTAATTTGTTTACCTGTTGCTAAATTAAATAAATGTTGTTCAATTTAATATTTATTAATAAATGGTCGTAGAAAAAGTAGTGTATCCAACTCTCAAGTAATGGCCATTAATACACTCGCATTCGTAACGACCCTCGCCAAGGCTTGTATCGTTACTTCATGTTACTGTAATAATAGCCATCATATAATAATGGTTAAATAATATACTATTATCTCTTTATATGAAATAAGAGACTGACCGGCTGATTGACTGAGGTATCAACGCACAGCCCGTACGGCTGGGTCTTGAAACTTTGAAATTTTCACAGATGTTCCTTATATAACGTAGGCATGCACCAAGGAAGGGGTTTTCAAAATTCAACCCCTAAGGGGGCGAAACAGGGGTTCAAACTTTGTATGGAGAAAAATATTAGATGGTCCTATTAACTCGAAACTTCATAGAAGTACTCTAAAAAATAACAGCCAGATTCTCCAACGCTAGTCCGGTCTAATTTGACAACCAAAAGTCTTAAACTGACAAGTGTAAGAACAAGACATCTAAGTTTTATATTGTGAACTTATTTCTGAGCTTTTTCACAAATTTATCAAGAAAAGGACAATTTTAGTACGTACTTTCAACAATAATAGAACTACATTGATGACAGCAACTCGTTCCAAGATGAAAATCATTTGGAAATCAATGAAATCGCTAAAATATCATTATAATTCATAAGTTTTTAATGACGACTTATTAACAATGACAGGACAAAAACCTGTCAAAACATAACTGATGAACTATAAGATCTTAATTTAAACCAGTACTAAATCTTAAACTTTCTTAGTGAATCTGAACCAAAATGTTTAAACACGTGTTTTACGGTTTTTAATAAATCAATTCCTAAGGGGAACTAATGGGGTTCAAAGATTGTAATGGAGTAAAATTGTTATACCGCGGACGAAGTCGCGGACGACTGGTGTAGAATAAGACCTCTTTATTATGTACACTGTAATTGCTTAGAATCTGTCAATAATACCATTACCGTATTTTGTTCTAGAGCAACAAAATGCTGATTCAGATTTCAACAAACTACCAGGAAAAAACGTTTTTTTAGTAGGATGCCGCTACCTCCAGAATTCCCTAAAGCTTCATTTTGCGGACCTTAACCCCACTTTGGAGTGCCAAAAGTCACTTATATTTTTCACAATTAAGAAAATGATCAATTAGATTTCTACTGAAGGAAGCACTTCAGTCCAAAGCCAAGCAGATGTTCATCAACATTTTGCCTCAAAAAGTCGAAGAGCTTTGAGGTACCATCTCAAGAAAATTGGCAAAAAACAAAACATGAAAGGTGCCGATATTGCGGTGACACTGCAGAAACAGAAGAACACATGCTGTGCAACTGCATAGCATAAGAAAAAAGGCTCAAAAATTAGTAGGGGATATTTCAACGCTCCAAGTAGTGGGAATTAAACAAATCATTTTGAAATCTACAATCAGAATATACACTGTAATTGGGCAAAACCCATTTATTAAATAAATAAATTATTTGTCGCGTATTTCGTCCTGACACGGTTGCATAACGAAATGCCTATTCAAACTGCAAGAAACTACTGGACGAAAAAAAAACTTTTTTTTGGCCGCTATATGAAGACCGGTTTCGAACTCTTTAGTTTGCGTCAGTACATGATAAGAAAACACACCTACCTCCAAAAATTGAATTTAGAACTGTGGGTTAGCAGTAGGTTAGAAAATAATAACGATAAAACAACAAAAAGTCCAGAACAAGCCTAATCAGACCTGAGCAAAACCCGTACGGGGTCTTTTTTAGCTTGTTTTGAACACATTTAAGTTAGC
Organism: Philopedon plagiatum; assembly: GCA_963971165.1. NCBI lineage: Eukaryota > Metazoa > Arthropoda > Insecta > Coleoptera > Curculionidae > Philopedon > Philopedon plagiatum. The sequence goes on from OZ020192.1 coordinate 10,093,344, forward strand.
CAGTAGATGATAACTACGTTTAAATGCATTTTGGAAAAAGTAGATATCCTTAAAAGGTGTAAAATAGCTTTTTTAATTCGACAGCCCCTTAATCTGAACAAATCTGGGCAAACTTGAGGTTAAACGACTCCCAGTACGGTTAGAACTTGTTTGGATGACCGGTTGGGAACGCCGTATGTCGCCGCTCTAAACAAGGAAAGTGGTAGAGGAATTCTATCTCGGCCGAGATGATACCACCCCACACAGCCCCTTAAAAAAGGGACTGATAAAATATCTACGGATGTTTCCAGTTCTGGATGTGTAAATCGGACTTCTCTAATATACCCACGGTACATGGTATTTAGGCTTCGGTCTTCGTGGGCTGTCAGAAGATAAAAAAATGTTAAAAAAATTTGTTTCGGCGAGACGATTCAACTTACTCCTTATAAACTCTTATCTGAGAATGGCTCACATATAGCGTGGCGTATCGTTTACAAAGCTCGACTATGCTCCGTTCCCTTTCGGTCCTTTATCTTACTTCCTCCATTTCCGGCTTGTTTTATTCAAAAAATACCTAAGCTTTACTTTTATCGTTTCGAATTCAAGTTTTAAAAGCCAATTCGCACCTATTCAGGAGTTTTACTTCGAGTTTCGATAAAAACCGGAGTTTCTTTTTTCTGGGGGTTATTTATGAGTTAATTTAATGTCCCCTGGGGATTTTCTAAATAAAGTACCGTTTTGATAAGGCTGAATTTATATCCGAAATTACGAAAATACAGAAAATATTTACAGTCATTTAATGATACACGCATTTTACAGTGTTTTAGCCAATGGATCTGTTTCCAGATTTTTATTTGTTTGGTTTGAAAGTGCGGACAAAATTAGGTACGTTTAAATTTTCTTTTTCAAATTTTGAATCCCCAAAATGCCCTTAAAGTCGATTTAAGTTCACATATTTTAAACAACAATTGTTTTAAAATTTTAAGGCCGTCTTAAAATAACGTCAGCAAGCACACCCAAAAGTTTTCAAATTATTTTTGAATCATCCTATATAAATTAGAACATATATATAAATACAAACTATTATTTAATAATTTGTCTATTAGGAGATTTTTTTATTTATTTTTATAAGCTGTTATATTTAAAAATAAACAACAGCAGTTCCAATGTTATTTACAAAAGGTTTGTCTACTTTCCTTACGGACAAATTACGAGGAAAATTGAGTCAATTAAGAATGAGGGGAGATTGGGAGAATTCGGAAACAGAGGTAAAACCAGCAGTGATACAGATGCGGTCAGTTAAAACTAAGTGGACGGTAATAATTCTAGTATACAGTGAACAGTAAATCACAGAAGACTAGAGAAGGTATTTAAAGGGTACATTTAATTCTCTAAATACCAGTAAATAACAACAATACTCAACAAAGTTAATTTTATGAGATTTCTTTCCATCTCATAAACATGAACTCCGATTCATTAAAAAGTTTTTTAAGACTGAGTACTGCTTTAGCTGGAGATTCTTTAGTTGATCACCTAATAGGGGTTGTTTTGCAGCTATTATTAAAAAATTATCAAGTTGGCATATCATATAGCCACTAAACGAGGAGCGGCTAGAACTGCAAACAATCCGACGTTGCCATATGTGCGGTAGCTCGAAGATTTTAAAATAGTGGATTTTTTTCGCACCGATCCCTCTTCGCTTGCGAGGAAAGAGACTGGTCAGGGCCCCTAACCAGGTGCTAACCCTGTTCCGACCTTAGGGTGCCCTCCGATCCACCGTTAAAAATAAAAAAAAAGATGCGGCCGAGCCGGGATTCGAACCAACACATCTCGGACAATAAGCGGATGCTCTATCCACTAGGCTATGTGGCTGATCTACCTGCAAAGGAAATTAAAGTTTACCGGTGCAAGACAAGGAACACCGAAAATGGCAACCTCGGTTTGTTTGCAGTTCTAGCCGCTTCTCACTAAACGCCATGTCTGGCCAAGTTTCACCTAGTTTTGCTTGGGTTTGCTTGGGTTCATCTTTGGGTTTTTAAAGTCTCAAGTAAACTAATAATGGAGAAATAAAAGTCTGTTTAAATTCCTTGGAATTTAAAATCGGATGTATCGGTGGAGCCCATGACGTTATCATGAGTACGATAGTTTTTTGGTAGATATAATATATCCAAAATCAATCTACCTCAATATATTATACTGATATTCGGTAAAGTTAGTAGTCCCAAAAAAATATTGATTTACACACATCAAAAATTGTAGACATTAAACCTAAGTACTAACGTACCGTCGGCGTCTGAAGAGAAGGGAAATGTAATCTATTGAAATGGGATTTAAGGGATTGGGGGTTGAGAGGGGAAGGGAAAACATCTTCAGGCATTTGTTCCATGATCTGGAGAGGTATGAATGAACCAGATAAGTGGGATGTTCTAAGCTTTTGGAGCTGGACAGTAAAGGGATGTATACGTAACGCCCCTCTTGTTGTTCTGTCAAGGAGGGAATTATAGCGCCTAGTTCTTTAGAACAAAATCCATGGAAGTATCGGTACAAAAGAGACAAATGCCCAACAGTGTGGCGATAAACGAGAGAAGGGCATTTTCTGGTGAGGACTGGGCCACTGATGAGTCGAATGGCTCTCTTTTGGATAAAGTCAAGGATATTAAGTGTTGAAGGTGATGCCGCTCCCCAGATGTGATGAAAGTGCTCTAGGATAAGTCTTATTTGGAAAACATAGAGAGGAGTTAGGTTGGAAGGGGAGAAATATTTCCTGGCTCGAGAGCGAAAACCAAGCTTTTTAGCTGCTGATGTGGCTATTGAAGTAATGTGTTTGTGCCAGCTGATATCATGTTTAAAAGTGATGCCAAATAAATGTTTCATTGTTTCGTGGGGCCCGGCCATTCATGTGGATGGGGTAAGTGTTCCCGGATTTTTTGCGTGACAGGGAGCAAGACTGGGTTTTAGAGGCGTTGACTGAACAAGGTTTTTGGCACCCCAGTCTAAGATTAATTGAATATCTTGAGAAGGGGATATATTATTATGTGTCTATTATCCAGCTGTTGTCTTCCTCGTGTTTAAGGTTTTTGGCAGGTCGAAATATAAAATGTTAAGTGATTTTTGGTTCTCCTTAAAAGGGCTTTATTCATAAATTTTGAAAAATGTTGCGTCAGTGCTAAGGGTGTAGAAAAATGGATTCTTTGCATCCTATTGGCAGCCTTTTTACAAGTTGCTTAAAGCTTTTGACTACAAATCACCACTCTGCCATTTTAATAAAAGCATTTAATTTAAACATTTTTAATTAAAAATCACAACATAAACAAAAAATACATTTTCACGTAAACAACGAAAACAAAGGCTTGTTTCGCAAAACGAACCACACGTATATACACAAAGTCTCATGTAAAGCTTATCTGGTGACAGCTTACACTGTGAGTTAATGAAATGTTTTATTCTCATGTAGAGTCGCTGATAACGTCGCTTTCGAAACTAACAAAATCGTGACCGCCTAACAAACTTACCCGTATACAATGCCTTTACCTTGCATTGTCTCAGCTTTGCTCTATTATTAGTCGTATGCCTATATCGACTGGCTTACGTGAAAGGAAATAATATACTCCATCTCAACATGTTAGAATTGACATGGTAAATTGTGTTCTGCAAGTTATATATAAACTCGAAAGGAAATTTTTATGTAAAAAGTGTTGGTTTTGCTGAGGTTTTTCTTTATCTAAGTAGGGGGTGACAATAATTGTAATAAAACACATGTGATTTTTACAACGTTACCTGTCAGTTCTAATTTATTGATTTTTTTTGAGGATGTCCCTTAGCTTTGTAAGTAACCTAATAAATTCAGAATATGGAGAAAATATCTAGTTTCTTGTTTAGAACATATAATTCAGGTCAATGATAAATGTTTCAATTGACACCCGACTGGTGGCAATTGTAACGGACACAGGTGTCAGTAGTAACAGTACGTACAAACAATATATTTTATTTTAAATATTATATTTGAATACAAATAATAAGATTAAAAAATAAACAAAGAGTAACACAAATAAAAAAGTAGGGATTTCTGTTGTTAAAGTCGACAAAAATATACCAAAAGAAAAACGTCAAATTCGTAACAATCTGTATTAGTAACTCCTATTAAAATATAAATAAAAATATTTGAAAATATACAAATGCAAAGTAGAATATTCTTTTAGAACGAAAAATGTAAAATAACAAACGTGGGTATGTTAACATTACTAAAAGACCTTACTTTCCACCTGAGTTAAGTATAACGTGCACGCGGAAGGAGACTGTTTTAACTCAAAATTTTATGGGAAAAATTTACAAATTATTAATTTTAAGGTAATATAAGAGTATTTTATCTTCCGTATGCACGGTATGAGGTCTACAAAAATGTTTGGTTTCATATTGTAAAGCGTTCTATAAAGAAATACATTATGATGATACACACTTTTTACATTGGTTTCACTTGTAACATGTTACAATTGTCACCTTTATTCATGTTATAATTGACACCAAAGGACACATATGATTTGTTTACATTATTAAACTATGTAATCTAATTCCTAAGCGTTATTATTTTAAGATTATATAGTCAATATAATCCGTATTTCAGTGGTATAATTTAAATATATATTGAAAATATGGTTAACAAATTATTTACAAAGGAAAATAAAAATAAATACATACTTTTCGTATTGAATGTCACGTTTGAGATCGTAATCACACAGAGAGAAAGAATTAATTTACACAAGTAAAATTGTTTTCTTTCAATTAAATTATTTAATTGGTATCGAGCAATTAAATATATAATTCAGCGAATTTAATTATTTAATTGGCAGGTTTAATTAACTGAAGTAAATCATAATTTCTGTAAGTAAATTTACGCGATAAAGTAAAATATGATTTAATTGTATCAATTATCATTTAATTCATTTAATGTGAAGGTATGATACCTACAACTAATATTGGTTAATAAAAATATCTTAATTTAATTACGTGAAATAAACCTTAGTTTTACTAAGGAAGATATATACTATTTGCAATCCCGATATAGTTCCCAAAAAAAAATTGATTCAGTTTTTTTAGGTTTATTTGCTTTACTTTAGCATTTGAAAAAAGTTATGTATAATATGCTATTCGTTAAGCAAATCATTATATACTAGTTTAGTATGAACGCATATCTCAATTTATTTTTTAAATGTTTGGCCCTCAAAAAATTTAGTGACATTTTTTCTGATACCATGATCGTAAATTTTTTGCGGGCCAAACAGTTAAGAAATAGATTGAAATATGCGTTCATACTAACCTAGTAATGATTTGCTTAACGAATATCATATTATACATAACTTTTTTCAAATGCTAAAGTAAAGCAGATAAACGTAAAAAAACTGAATTAGGTTGACAATACCAAACATAGCGGAGCAAAGAGAACCTTAAGCAGTAAGAAAATTTTTCTTGAGGTTAAAATATAGAGCTTTTATAAAACAAAAGATGAAAATGTCTACTTTCGTTTCACATCTTTATTGCATTTAATGTGATACAATCATTTTTAAAATGACACAATAAAACCCTGCAATAAAGTCGCCATACAGAAAAGTATATTTTTATTTTTTGTTCTATAAAAGATATATACTATAACGCCAACAAATATTTACCAAATACAAAGAAACTTTAAATTTTACTTATCACTGAATACATGCATATCTTGGTACATTTATAGGTATATCCCTACAAAATAAAACAACAAAAGGCTACTATATTATCCATAAATATATACACTAACAAAAACAGACCAAATGGCCGTCACTTTCACTGTTACTACCGGAGTAGCCGCTTAGTCTGCCTTCTCATCAAGGGACGATGGGTAAATGCGATGCAGGCCGGGATGGCATGGCGGTGAGGGCTAGCGTAAAGAATAATTTTATTCTCATAAGCCGCGATTTAGTTGTCAAGAATAAACTTTAATTTTTGGAAGTACATATTTAGTTCTGTTTTTCCCTTATTAGGAAAATTAAATTATAATTGTCAGTAGATTTTCTTTGTTATTGCGACAATACAATTTAATTTGTACAATGAAACGTTTAATACAATGTTTAATTATGCGAATTTTTCTATTAATTATTAAAGCTTTTGTTGGCGGAAAAATAATTAAATTTTTTTAAGAATATATTTCTCAACTAAATATTTTAATTACAGTAATTATGCAAAATATAAAAGAAATTTTGTTGCAAGTATCGCTTTGTTATTTGAAATATGGTTTTATCCAGGGAATTATTTTTTTATTTAAAAAATTATAGAATGTGATTTAATACCCACCAACTTTTTTTTTCTCTCTGTGCATCAGAATTCTTAAAACAACCAACACCCCAAAGAAAGATCTGCCAACAATCGTTGAAAATGTGTAACTCGGTTCGCGATAATCCGGCAGAGGGCGGACGATACTGAATGTTATAATTGACACCATATAGTCATAGATTTCGACCAGTTCCGTCAAGTTTTGACTAGATCTGTGGCTTTGTTTAGAGAAACAGGAAGTGTGAATAGAATAGACGGCAGTGGGAGACCCAAAGTTCGCACTGCACAAAAAGTAGAAGAGTTGAGGCAAATTGTTAATGATTACCCACAAGTCCCTATTCGGCGTTTAAGCCAGCAAGTAAATGTATCCTAAAGCACCTGCTATACAATCGCGAAATGTGACCTGCATATGCACGCTGACCGTCTAAGCTCAGGTCAAGAATTTTACCAAATGGCAAGCCGCAGCGAATGCAATTTTCAGAGTGGTTTATGGGTAGTTTGCAAAATAATAAAAAATGTGAAAAAAACTTTTTTACTGACGAGTGTTGGTTATGTAAATTCTCAACAAATGAGGGGTCCGGAACGCTTTCCGGACACCTGAATTAAGAATTTTTTCACATATCATCGAAAAATAAGGATCGCGCAGTTACAGTAAAAACTCAACAAAGATAAAAAATTTAAAAATCCCAACCCGTATTTCACAACTCCATGGTCACAAGAAGAAATTATATTATTTCTAACAACAACTTCAATGCCAAAATTTCACAAAAAAGAATTAAAACACCAAATAATAAATGTGGCAACACTGTGTTCCTATAATCCAAAACGTCATTCAAAATTGATTTTTGCCATAACCTCAAATATGTTGCAAAACCATCAAATAGTTGATAAAAATCATGTTTTTTTACTAATAAAGTGTTTGCTGAGCTAAAATATTGTGTTTTCCACATTAAAGGTGATTTATAAACGCACGTAATATCAATATCAATAAAAAAGTGTTAAAATTCCAAAAGTAAAGGTGTCCGGATAGTGTTATGAAACCAAACTGAGAATGTCGAGTTCATAAAATCCACATTTTCTATAGAGAAGCCTCTGCAGTCACAGAAAGTTAGCGTGTGGGCTGCCATATCGGAAAGAAGGTTAATTGGACCGATTTTTTTTTAAGGGACTCTCAATTCGGCGCGATACCGTAATGAAATTTTAGAAAATTTTGTTAACGCACTAGACGATGGAGAGATGCGGCAAGGCTACTTCCAGCAGGACGGTGCACCAATTCATGTAACTCTTGATAATTTAAATTTTTTGGTCAAATTTTTCGAAGACTGAATCATTAGACGTGATATGCCAGTTAGGTGGCCACCACGTGCGACTTTTTTATGGCCACATTAGAAACTAGGTTTTCGAAACCCCTTATGAAAATTTGGAAGACCTCCGGGCTAGACGGGCTAAATTTCAGGAGTTTAACAACTCCCCCCAAGTGCTCACCAATGTTTTTGATGCTGTAAAAGGAAGAATAAGAACATGTTTGGAAATAGAAGGGGGTCACGTCTCTCATTAAGTTTAAATTATTAATTTTTAGGTTCTTTGTTGTATATGTTCTATTTTTAATTCTGTGTTATGCAATGAAAATGACAATATTGTAATTTTCTTAAAAATAAAAACGTCGGAACTTGACAGTTTTATTTTTCATTCACCTATACCTGTTACATTTCAAGAGTAATACCTAATATATAATACCTAAATACGGCGTACTTTGAGGACACTTTTTTTATGCATTGATTCTCCCTCATTTTGAGTATGCCCTACTTTATAAAAAAAGTGAGTTATGTTATTATTAAAGTTTTCCACTGCATACGCATATATGCAAGAAACTATTATATTTCTATTCTGTCCTCAGTTATCGGAATAGAAACAAAAATCTTTGAAGCCTTGTTTACTTTCATTTCAATAAAGATATATACTGCACTCCTGATTTCATTGGAACCTTTTTTGCCGATGGTCTCATCCCAGGTATAATCAATTGCTCTTTTCCACGTCAAAAATATTAAAATTGTAAACAGCTAATTTTCTTTTATAGTACACACATCACAAATAGCCCTATTTTTTTTTGACCCGTTCGTTATAAAGGGTGTTTCTAATTTTTAACTTTAAATTGCCATAATATATTCAATTCGAATTGTTGAAGAAGTTTTATCTTTTGTGCAGCATCCTTTGCTATTGACATGTGAGTTTTCTCATTTATATTGAAAAGTAAACAGAGCCACCAGAATCATTTTGATAATATTTTGCAGCCGGTTAACATATTTTTCATAATACCCCCGTGAAAATGTCTCGTGATTTTTTTTACCGAGTTTTCCATTTTTGTCTCTAAATTAATAGGAAGCATTGGTCCGCCAGACTTAATAAGGTCACTTTTTTCTTGAAAGTTTCGACTAGAAAATCCGTTTTCCTGAAAGTACTATTATGAAATACAAAATACTTAAAGCTATTAGAATCCATCAAGTTGATGTCATATCGCATAAAAGGAAATTTTGATTAATTTCTACGACGTGACCAGAGACCGAAATTATTTCGCGTAGCCGGCGGCTGCTGCTGGTCTGCATCGTCTCTCCCAGCTAGACAGTGATGTATGCCCAAGTCATGATAACATCTTTATCTGCCATGGAGTCTATTTTTTTCAGCTCAGATATGCCACGTATTAAATCAAATAGAAGGAAAAATCCATTTGTACGGTTTATCCACTGGACGTTAATAAATTCAAGCTATTCTGCGGTAAAAGATAAAAACGGAAATTAATGGTCTTTTCTCTGTTCGTTTTCCACGGTGTTTACTTTAACCGAGTACCTTTCTTTTTCGTCGTACAGCTCAGCGACGTCAAAGTTAAAATGGACTGCCGGCCGGTATTTAGAGTTCCATTCATGATTACGCACAATATTTTAACTCCACTGTCAATGGCGACAATTAAAATAGACTGCCAGTATTTAAAGTTCCATTCATAATAAAATAGGTTGCCTATGGGCAAAATCTGTGCCACAGGAACGCTTGAGCAGTATGTGTATGGACGTTTTTCAAAGTTCATCATGAACAAACCGGAGCGTGCTCTCCTTATTTACATAACGCAGCTAAAGAAGGATAGCATGCTACACAGGAAAAACTGCTCTGCTATTTTCAATAATAGTAGTATTCGTGACCACTCTTACTTTCGTTATATTAAAGTTATTATTGTCTGAACAAAATATCATTCAAGTAACCAAAAAAAAAACATTAAATATAGACTTACTATTAGGGTTCAACAGTAGTCTTACTTCTTTGAAAACTATATTACCATTTTTTCAATTACAAAAATACTATTGGAAACCAATAAATACTATTATTCCTTAAAGTATAGAATTTTTAAGCTAAAACATTAAATCATTTGACGAGAATGCTCAAATGTAAATGGGTGAAAAATAGCTGTTTGTGGGCGGTGTGATTCAAATTAAAATATATTTTATGAAACGAACAAGAACTACAGTTTATATATAAAATCTAAAAATTAAGTGAATTATAAATAAACACTGTCCTCTGGAAATAATAAAAAATATTAAGTCAATTGGTTCTATTGTTGACTGTAATATTAGCTCTATTACTCGCGGAGGGAGGGGTTAAAATTGTGCTGTTGGTATTTGTTCGTTCAATCGTCGTTTAAGCCTGCAGCCTGTTTGTTTATAGCGTTATACGCTAAAAATAATAGATCTTTGGGACTGGCAACTCATTTTATTGTTTAATGGTAAGTACAACAAATCTAAACGGCTCGCAAGAATAAGCTTGTTTTTTTATTTGTAAATCTCTCTTGGCTAGACTGTTAACTCAGCCGATACGTATTGTTAAAAAACTATTAACATTAAATATGATCGCAAATTTATTGTTGAATTTGCATTTTTAGACATGGTTTCCAAATCTAGCTGTTTTAGGAGATTCGAATGCAGTGTTATGCGTCAAATTTGTTCCATCTTGCATCCTGTACCCATACAAGCCAACAGTTTTGTAAAAAAGCAAATCCTAATATTTGGAGTCAAATAAATATGAAAGGTTTACGGTATTTGCACTAGTGTCGTGTTAAGAAAATGTGTTTTTTTATATTTAAATGTTTACAGAATGTCCAAAAATGTATGTTTATTAAGAGTAAATAGTAAATAAAAATTATTTTAAAATAATAAAGCATGTTTCATTTGTTTCAGATATAAGTATAATTGATGTAATAGAAATTGTTCCTTATATTAAATAAGAGTAATTGTTCTTCAAAACACATACATGATTGAATTTAAACAGAAATATTTTCTTTCTACTAGAAGTTATATTAAATTAATTACTGTTGTAATTGAAACAATATTAGCTATTTTGCATCAAATGAGGTGCATATCCTTACAAATAAGCTTCTAGTCAAACCAATGATAGTTTGTATTGAATTTAGAATAGAGTATTACTGGCATCAAATAATGGTTATATTTGAAGGATCCATTAAAAACCAATGAAACCTTATATTTCAAGCAATCTTATAACCTACTGGTTAACAATGATAAACTAATCATTGAAATAAACCGAATTTGTATTGTGCAATATAGAATAGAGTGTATCATTGAGTGAATGGGTACCCAATTCAATATACGATAGTGTATTTTTCTGTGTAACCATAGAAATGGTTCGTCTCTGATAAATTTTAAACAATACAAGCGTTAATCTAGGCATCACATATTTCTTGACCAGTGGATGATTGGCGGCAGTGTTGTCAAATTTTAAAATCCCTTGGATCAAATTTCCGAGTGAAAAATCACCCAAAATCGTAACCTAATCAAAAAAGTTGAAAATCCCCTAAATAGCAACCTAATCAAAATTTTTTTTTAATTTTCTTTTTTTTACCCTTATGTAGTTAAGATCAGTTTTCTGCTTTTTAAACTTTTATGTATTTTTTTTACTTATAGTCTTATATTATGATAAACTTACTTTTATGTTAAAAATAGGGTTAATTGCCAGGGTTTTACGTATAAAATTGTAAAGTCGTTAGATTCATAATATATTTTCTGTAAAAATAATAAAGTGACATTTGAAGCATCTATAACAAATAGAATTATAAAAAACCAAAAAAGAAGTGAATTCAAGGTTACAAAAAAAATATTAAAAAACTGTCTTTTTAGGCATCTCTCCCCTGGGATGTGAGAGAGATGCCCTGAGTTATAGGGAGAGATGCCTTATAAAATTTTCCATAAGGGACAGATGCCTTATTTTTATTTCTTCTCGTTTGCATAATATATTATGTATGTTGCATATGGTGGGGAACATGGTACAGACCTCATGTAGCAAATTTGCACTTCTGACACAACAAATCCAATAATTCTTCTGTCCATTTCTCTTTTGGTTTGGCATTGGCCCTACGCTGATGGGCATTGTAAACCAACACAAGATTTTTACTTATTTTTTTATTTTGCATGTGCTAAAAGCCTTGATATTAGCTACCACTTTCATCTAACCAATACAATATCTGGCAGCTCTCCCACCACATATGTGGCATATATCCTTTCCGGCAGGGAGAGACGCCGCATCACTTTGCAAAAAACCGAAATAAAAACTTAAACTAAAATATGCATATTAATCTATAAAACAGCCTATCTACCTCGGATAACACAAATTAAATCAGATTTTTCTTAAAATTCAATGTGTTACTAAGGTTTGAAAAGTACCCTATATAATATTAGGCAATGAAAATGCAACTTAGCGTTTTATTTGTTAAATTATGAACTCAAAAGGCAAAGGAAAAACCCACCGACCGCATACACAAGCTTACTAGTCAGCGGACTTCCGATGTCACTGTTGTCAAAGTCTAGTAGGTACCAACACGCGTACCACGTGACCTGTGGCACCTATCCCCACGCGGCATCTCCCCCACATTTACCCTAATGGGATAATGGAGTAAGTTACATATTATCATCACCATAGGTACATCATTTCTTGGAGTTCTTTATCTATAATATTTTTATCGTTACTATTTTGAGACTGATATATGTTAGAATTAAACCTTAAAAACATGTCTTTGGTTGGCTCAAAGGTTTTGCAACAAACATTGTGAGGATAAAAATGAGCTCTTACAAGCATAATTGAATTTAAAAGATTTAGAAATTTTTTTTTATTCCGTATTTTTGATTTAATAACGTTCATGAAAGAAAAAACTTCTCTCGACAGTAGCATTTGAAGATGGTAGACCCAAAAGGACGAAGGCATATTTTGAAATATCTTCAAACATTGATTCGTCCATTGCATATTTTACACTAATTACTTTTTGCCAGAACTGTAATGTACCTTCGGGAATATTTTCAAAGACTTATTCCCAGTAAATACTTAAAAGCTATCTATATTGCGTTTCAATATCTCCTAATTTATCTTTTGGAATAAAAATATGCATCGAAATATAAAAAGGTTATCAAAGGGAAACATAATCTTAAATCACATTAAAGGTTAGGCTCTCCAGAACTTGCTTCGAATGTCCAGTTTGATAGTGTCCTAAATACTAAAAACTATAAATAATAAAGTTTGAAAATTATTTAACCCTTGAGAGAGATGCTGCTTTCAATTAATCAATTTAACAAACACAAGGGTGTGACAAATTGCACAAGTTTACTAACAAGTATAAACCATGTAACATCTGTGCAGGATTTGTCCAGAGAGGGTGGACTTGACACAGTGGCCGCAAGTAATTACTTATGTTTCGAAAACCACTACCTTTGCTGCAGTCGAAACAAATGGCACTTAATAAACGATTAAACTTTAGCAATAACTTTAAGCAACGAAACTAAATTTGTGTCCAAGTTAGTTTTCAGGTTGATAGTCGACTAACACCCTTATAATTTTTTTGTCTGTCTTATTCGAAAATTTGAGGTTTCCGGATCGGTTGTTAATTTAAAGGTACCAGTGCGTCCACTCAAAATATCGCTAGAGTACGTGAACATGTTATTACGGTTCTAATTTCCGTACTGTTGAATAACTCACAAAATAATTGTCAACACTTATCGGTCTGTGGACGCTATTATTTAAATGAAACCAAAATTACCAATTTCTTACTTTTCAACTTTTGCTTTTTATTTCAACAGACATCGCTCATACAATTCATTAAAACATTACACATCATCTTCCAATAAACACTGGCATCTCTGCCTGAGCTTTCAGCCCTTCTCGATTCACCTAAAAATGGAAAAAATGCATTATCTTCATCGATTAAAAGTTTGTCGTGGAGCTGCTTAGGCTATCAAAAATTAAGTTTACCATCGCTGGCTACTTCCAAAAATATAACTAAGTGATACTGTTTTGGGACAAATTAACTATTCAGATTCGTTTAAAACTAATGATTGTGCAATTAAAGAGTTATTTGATTTATTTTCTGTCTTTAATCGGGTTTGTTTTGATTTTTTATTTAAACAATTGTCAGATGTCAAGTCAAAGATTCCCTAAGGTTTTGACAGTAAAATTTACCGCCTTTTTCACGGAAAAAGGTGATTTAGTTGGACAAACACCTCCTGCCGTGGTGCACTTAGGCAAGTCTTGGCATTTTTTGCAGATTTCCTTTTGTGGGTTCCCTAACTCGAATTTGGTGGCAAAATTCATATTTTTTGTACCATCACTTTCTTAGTTGTGTTTCCCTTTTCGCGTTATAAAGGGAGAAAAACCTCCACAAATTTCTATAAAATTCTACATGAAAAAGGCCGCCTAATATCTTAGGTAAGATTTTATTCCTATTCCTAAATACAGAATCATTTTACTTCTAATTTATATTCGTGTTTTAATGTTTACATGCCTTGTTAAAGTCCAGAATCTCATAGATCTAAAAATCGGTTTTCTTGTAGGCCTTTTTTATTACTTGGACATTAAAGGTCACATTCCTGGCTGATTTTTATGGGACAATGTCCATCCAGCTCCATAATTTAAGCCTTAGTCTTGGGTAGGCTCACAGATTCCCAGATTCACCATGTTGGACTCCGTCGAATACCTGCTCTCCATAGAGTAAGGCAGACTGCATTGGACTTTAAGCGAGCCCCATTGGATACGTGTTTGATAAATGTACCTCTTGTAGGGTGAAAACACTCTTAGCTCACCAAAATATTGGCTGCAGGCCATACTATGTTGATAAACACCCTCGGCTAAGTGTAGCTGATGAGGTACTTATTTATTAAACTTGGACACTCTTTATCCAGTTACTCTTGGTACGCATAATAATTATTGAAATACAGAAAAGATACTATGTACGGATTGCAATGTCACCCTGTAGCATAGCAACCTGGTAACGAAAGTCACACTGTTCACATAATTTCAGTACATAATCACACATTATGCTTATTACAAGTTCTTCTTCGGACACTGCTCGTACCTCGAGTACCGATAAGCGAAATAGACCGCAGTTCGTGGCCGCGGTGTAGAATAATTAATAATCGATTTTGAAACCGCTTTTCGAGTACTACCGACTCTTAGGAATCGGATACTACCCGATTCTTGTACTCGAGTGCTCCAATTACTAGTTATAGGGCCATTTTTTTTTATGAGAATGACGACGGTGAAACGGCTATTGTTAATGGCGAACGCTACCGCAGTATGTAAGGAAACTTTTTATGGCCCCAATTAGATAGGTAATATGCACCTTAACAAAATGTTCTTTCATCAAGATGGCGCCACGTGTCACACGGCGAGGGAAACTTAGGATTTGTTACGGACGCGCTTTCCTGGTCGCGTTATTTCTCGAAATGGTCATATACAGTGACCTGTATAATCAAATTTTTATAGCAAATAACTGGTAAAAAAAATAATAGTATTGTGCCCTGACAGCTGCTTTTAACTAAAAAAAATACCTTTTAATATACCTCTGCAAATCCTATTACATATTAGGCTTGAATTATTCTCGCCAGTTAGTCTGCCAAAAGGGGTATTGTAAAGTCTTACAGATTGAAAACTTATCGAACTTCTGTGTCTGCATTAGTCAAACAAGTATATCCACTTCAGGACGGCCACACTAATCCTTTCAAGGCTTCCTTCGTGCATAATATATGTGTGCCCGTCTATCGGCTTTTGGAGGTCTTACGGCATCGAATTAATTAGTTAACGTTGAAGAGTGGAACGGAGTTTTGGGAAACTAGGAAAACTATGTAAAAGCTGTTAAGAGTCCATTAAGGTCAATGGAAAACTCACTTTCGGCGGTTTCCTGTAACCATTTCCTTTAAAAACGGCTTTATCCATTGATTTACGTTAGTAAGAAATATTGAAATACATCTTTCTTAGCAACGTTTAACTTAATACAAGGTGTCCAGGATTGGATTTCCCTTTTTGAAGGCTAATTAGTAATCAGAAATTTTCTTGAAGTTTTAAAAATAACTTATTAAGCAAAAATATACAGAATATATGCCGATTTTACATTTTAAAAATTATATTCCATTTTGACTAAAATACTCTTGCAATGCCGTCTTCATGTGGTCAAAAACTGCTAAACACGCCTCAGGTGGTTTTCCATTAATTTCTTTCCGTACTGTTTGATTTAACTCTTGCAAAGTGATAGGTCTATCAACGTAAACTTGACTTTTGATGTATCCCCCACAAAAAAGTTCAGTAGGGTGAGGTCGGGAGACCTAAGCGGCCAGTTTAGATCTCCAAAGCGGGAGATGATCTATTCCGGGAATAATTATTCTCTAACGACTTTCATAAAAGCTCGAGCTGTATGTGCCGTAGCCCCACCCTGATGCTGAAACCATGTATCCTGATCGAAGCCATTAAATTCTTGTAGCTAAGGTACCAAAACATCCCGAAGCATCGCACAACAACGATCACAATTTACAGTATGGGCTACGCCGTCGCCGTGTCGCGTGTGTTCTCAAAAGAGTACGAACCATTCCTGAGGCCGACATCACACACCAAACAGTTACCTTTGGGCTATATAGGAGCTTTTCGTGTTTTTGCCTTGAATTGTCTGGTGGCCAATAGCGACATTTTGGCTTACTAACTGCGCCTGAAAGGAGTGAGTGCGCCACGTCACTGAACAGAATATTGTTAATCCGATCATTTGCAAAAAAATGGTCTATCATTGTTTCAGCAAAATAACAATGGTTTATAAAGTCATTTGGGTTCAATTCTTGCACTATTTGGATCTTGCATGGATAATCGTCTATAGGACAGGTTGGCCAGCTCACCACCCGGCGCTTTACCAGAGCCCTAGCTACCTATAGGGATGGCTTACGTTGCCCAGTTTGGGTGGTATTTCCGTAGAATCTTAGGGTGGTATTTCCTTCGAATCAAGGCATGGCCGTCACATAGCTACCTCGTGCGGATGAAAAAAAACTTAGCACGAACAGGGATTTTAGGCCTCATCGGTCATTCCCATTGGATTTGAAAAAGACTCCCCTCAACAGGCCGTGGAGCTTCCCTTTGCATTCCATCACAAAACACTCTACTCACCGCCACCAGGTAATCTAACCCGAAATCGAACTTTGTAGTCGACCGAGAGATGTTAACGCAACGAAAGCCAAACGCAAAACTCCTTAGTTACATCTAAAAGTTTATGGAAATTTTATACCTGAGTTCAGACAGTTTTGACCAGGTAATATGAGAAACTAACTTGTGTGCGTCGGAGTAGCGGTCATGCGTATGGTCTGGTTTTCGGTTGTTGTGAAAATTCTACAGTTGGTACATTAAATCAAAAAAATATTGAGTGTGTCTCTAAAATAGCCCAGGAGTCACCCATTCCAATATATGCAGTGAATTTCATGAAACCCAGTAAATGTGGTTTTAAAAACGGTTTGTTGGAAATAAGATTAATGAGCTCTAGACATCGATGAATAATTTAAACAGTCGCCCCATATCGATCTATCTATTTAATATTGCTGGTGAGTCAATATACTCTGTGTGACAATCAAGTAGTGACTATTCTGTCTCTCGACTTTTTAAGGAAGAAAACGACAAACAATTTTATCGAGACGTTGTTTACCACGAATTCTTCAGAAAAGTTTCTTTGGACATAAAACAGATAAAAATCATTTCCACCCCCGGCTGGCATAAAAACCGTTATTGTTAAAGATTGGAAAACGTTTAGCGGAAAAGTTCGGTATCTTCTGAATGTGTTTTCTAAAAAGCGCATAAAATTCTCATTGTTGTGGCTCCGTAGCAAAAGGATCCATCGGAAACTACGACGATAAAACTAGTCGAAAAGGAAAAAGCTAAGCCACTTATATCTGATAAAAGACGTAATAGATACAGATTACGAATTTCAATTTTATGTTGTTTGGGATTGTGGTATTGGGGGGTAAAAGAAATCTTTTATACGAAAAAAAAGAATAACGTTTATCATACCTTGACCTATACGCCAAAATATCATTTGCCGCCACGGTTATTTCGTCGTCCACCTAAATTAGAGTTGCTTTACTAGGTGTAAAGATGGCATTTTATGTATGAAGTTCTCTATCTATAGCGTAACACTTTTACTTCGACTATACAGAGTGTTATGGAAATGGTTACATATATTGGAATGGGTGCCTTGCCAGTCACTTGCCCACCACTCGTATCGTAAATGCCATCTAAACGCTCGGAGGTGAATCCAAACTTAAGGGTTGGGAATAAGCTATGCTAAGGCCGCTTTAACAGTTGCATTTCCCATTGTTTGGGTTATAATATACCTACCACCTCAAACTAGAAGTATATAATAATAAGTAATATTAGACGCCGGATGAGCGTGGTCCAAACTTGATACGTGTTACATGTCATGTTTTGGCCAAGACGGAAAACGATTTTCGCGACATGTCAATACAGTAATGTTTTATTGCTTGCCTACTGTTTTATAGATCGACATATATCAGGTTTTGCCACATAAAACTTTGCTTTAAGTTACATTGTCATGTCGATAAAAAGTTAATAGTGCATAAAAATATTGTATAACGTGCCAAAATACCACTGCAAGTGCCCTAAAAACTTCAGTTTTCACGTTTACAGGACAGCCGATGTAGGAAGAAAGTACATACCTAGGGCAAAGTTGATCCAAAAATTGTCCATAAATAGGTATCATTAAAGGCCAGTATCGTCAAATTCAAGTAAGCATATTTGGCTGTAAGTTTATTTTTATGTCACAATAAATAATAAGTATTTGTAACAAAGTTTTAAAGAAAAATATGCAACCATCCATCATAAAAGCATCAACTTTCAGCAAATTATCCTATTGTCCTTGCACGAACTCATTTCGGGTCATTGTTAAACATTACTTTTATTCAAATATAATGTTTCTTATCCGCGAAATCTCCTAACCTCTGGAAAATAGTCAAAAAAAAATTACCACTGAAATTCACTAGCCAGGTCGGATTACACTTTTATTTGCATAACATGTGACGTCGCAACCAATAGTTTTAAGTTTTGCAAGTTTCGAATTTTGTACGAATATTAAAGTAGAAAATCTGTTTTTTTTTGGTAATAAAGACCACATAAATGGATAAAAATAAAGCACTATAAATATTTAATTCATGTAGAGGATACAAAAAAAAATATTGTTTATTTGGATTATATGCATAGGTATTCCTAGAGATGTGCCATGAGAATGTTCTCAAGGGAATATTTCCGGAGAACGGTAAATTACCGATAATATTTCCCAGCATAAACTCTCGAGAATTTATGATTTTTGAAAAAATATAAATTAGTGGAAAATTACCGAGAATATTTCCGAAAACGAGAATGTTCTCGGGAAAATTAATATTCTCGGAGAATTTATGAGAATTTACGGAAATATAAGGTAATTTATTTTAATGCCGCTATTGTATCATAGATGGAGCTTGGAGCATCTTTATTTTAGGTATTTCTTTTCTGTGTTGTTTTAAACAACTTGTTTAGACATGTTATTTTATACAATGGGTTGCTAAGTTGTGATTTATTTATAAATAAAGTTACTTGAAAATAATGGAAATAAAAATTTAATGTGTCTTTATTTTGACGAAGATGCGTAATCACGTTAATTTACAATTTAAATATTTTCTAAATTAGGTATTGTGTGCGAAGTGCTATCTCTTTATTTTTTCAGAACAAATTATTGGAAAAACTACTTTGGGTAAAAAATATGTTCTTCCAATTTATGCAGTCAAACAAAACATAAAATTCTCCAACGTATAAATCAAATTCTCCAAACTTTCCGATAAATTCTCATTTTTCTCAATATTTCCCCATAATAAATTCTCGAGAATGCTCCATCTCTACATCTCTTTATTTTTTCATACAAAATTATTGTAGAAACTACTTTTGATAACAAAATGTGTGTCTTTCAGTTTATGCAGTCAAAACATAAAATTCTCCAACATATAACATAAATTCTCCAAAATTTCCGATAAATTGTCGTTGTTCTCGGAGAATATTTCTCAAAAATAAATTCTCGAGAATGTTCCATCTCTAGGTATTCCCTATTCTGTATTAGGTTATTCTAATAAGGTTTAAATTTGTCCAATTCTTGACGTTTCATAATAAAATCTTCCAAGATATTATGTTAAAAATAAAAATAACGTTTATTTTCTCACCTTTAAAATTTTATCGAGGTAAAGTTAAATAAAACATTTAAGTATGAAATAAAATAGAAATTATAATGGAATAAAGGCGATAACATAAGGCCAATTAGAATTATGTCATAAACAATTGGTCATATCATAAAGGTTTAGAGCAGCTATGAACACATGCTACCATTCTGTCAGGATAATGTAACTGGAACGTTGATTTACAAGGACCTGTCCGAACTAGACTAAGTCAAAAGTTTATATTTTTGAAGATGAGATCTGGAAACAGTCGACACACGTTTGGGGAGAGAACGAGAGTGATGCAATTAGTGATGTAAGGATACGTATCCAAAAATCCGTTGGATACGGATATTAAAAGAATCCGGATTGTCCGGAACCGGCCGAGAACTTGAATACGGATTCGGAATCAAAATAAATTCGCATCGGCTGTATACTAATGCAAAGTGCAAAGAGAAAGCGGAATCGGAATCGAGTGTAAGCGAACAACACGGTCTGCGATGTGGCATATTTGATCTTATGCTTTCTCTTTCTAATGACAATGACCTTTCCTAAAAAAAGATAGCATAAGCTTTGTTCGCGGAGACGATCCGTGACCAGTCCGTAACCTGTACAAGTTAAATAATCCCGAACATTTATGCGCATGTGCGATTCGAAACCGATCAGGAATTGACAAATCTCCGCGAACGTATTTGGCGAACGTGCTTGTCCGGAACAGCTGCGAATCGTATTTGACAGTTCACGTAAACTTAACCTCAACAGATTTGATTATTTGGAAGTAGATTGTTAGACTGAACAACCTAATTTTTTGTAAGAAAATGTTGGAGGAAGGTAAGTAGAAATATATTATGCTACTTTCTATTCGTTTGTAAAAATTTTGCACTTTTAGACCTGGTTCAATATGTGATACTTCCCGGTCCCGTTGGTGGCAGTAATGAAGTTAGTAACGACGCGTACAGGTGGACTCATGGGGACACTTTAGTTTTTCTCGATCTCTATGATGAATACAGAACACAAGTAGGTACTCTACGTGTAAAGAGTCTCAAAAGGATGTTCGAAGAAATTTCAAAAGAACTAAAAATAAAAACTGGAAAAAACATAAGCCCGTGTAATTGTGAAAATCGATGGAGAGTATTGGAGAGGGCATATAAAAAATATATTCTCAATATGAATAAAACGGGGAGCGCAAGAAAGGATTGCGAATATTCTGAGGTTATGCACAAAATTTTAGGGAAAAAGAAAAACATCCATCCGGAACTTGTGCTATCAAGTGAGAATGTTGATGTTCTAGTTGAAACTGGTTCAACTTCCAATGAAACTGAAGCAGTTTTGTCAAATGACGTTGAAATTACACCAAAGCGACATGCATCTAAAATCACTCCTACACCAAAGAAAGAATATAGGAGTAAAATCTTAAAATGCCAGATCCTGAGGGAGATTCGGTTGGATAGGCAAAGGTATTATGCACAGAGACTAGCACAAGAAGACAAAAAGATTGAACAAAAAATCAAGAAAAATAAGCTTTTGGAAGAAAGGAATGACATTTTACGAAACCAGTAAAGTGGAGTATATTATTAAAAAAAGTTGCGTCAAAAGTGTCGCTCCATATAGTTTCCCTAGTTTACTGTTGTTGACTTGTTAGTTTAAAATAATATGCCCTCAAAATTTACTTGCAGTGCGGTTTTGTTTATTGTTGTAATGTATAATGGTCAGACATACAGACTGAATAAGTTTGGCAGGTATCTTTTCCACGGTAAACTAAGAAACCTTTTAATTGTAATTGATAAGTAATGAAATATATCTGCAAAATTTTAAGACTTTAAGTACACAGTCAATAAAATGGTTGGTGTATCAAATTACATATATTTAACTGAAAATGGAGGGTTCTTAATGAGCATTGTAGTGTGTGTGAAAGATAGTTGCCCAACTTAGGCCATGCCCCACTGCAGTGTCAATTCATTGAAAATGTAGTGAATTAGGAGTTTTGAATAACTTGAAAGCCTTGTAAACGCTCTTGTTAGGTAGAATCTGCGTTATAGACTATTGGTAGTTAGTATTAGAAGTTGGAGAAGTTTATTTTTGTTGTAAAAAAAAGATGTGTTGTATTTTATTAAAAAGAAAACTAATTACATACATGTTTTCTTCAATTATTAGATAAATTATTAGTGGTAATTACCTTTGCCATTACTACAAAAACATAAACAATAATTTACTGAACAAAACAAATCAGTGTTCATAGCATTATGAAAGGTAACGTATTCATTACATTGTTTCTTTGCTGTAAACCATTTACATCATCGTGATTTTCATCGTCCACCACATCCCTTCTTGCATTAGGTTCTTCCCCAGGTTCTTCATCTCTGTCAGGTTCTGCCTGAAGTTCAAACTCATCATCAAGAGTAATGTTATGAAGTACAGCACACGCTCGAATAAAATGAACCATATCTCTAACAGAACGCAATTTCAAGTGGTACAGCTGTCGAAATTTTTGCTTTAATATCCCAAAGTAGTGCTCTATACGATATCTATTTTGTGATAACAGGTAATTATAATTTCTTTGCCTTCTGGTCAGATGGCCAAGGTCACGAAATGGTGTTAACAAGTGAGGCAAGCAGGGGTATCCACTGTCACCAAGAATAAAATAATCCTGGCATCGTTGAGGCAAAGTATTGTACAATGGAGAATTTCTGAACACTCTGCTATCATGCACAGACCCGGGATACCCGACAAAGATATCACGTATCATTCTTCTATGATCACACACCATCTGGGCCTGTAACAATAAATACATAACTTTTGTAGGTCTATCTATGTCAGTCGGAGAGGTCGTGATAAAAAAATTCACGAGTTTTATAAAATCTAATATTTTATAACCTTGTATAAGTGTACCACATTTTCACTTTTTTACCACGACCTCTCAGACTATGTGTACTACATTAATATTGAAATTAACATGAAAAGTAACTTACCTGAATAGAGTAAAAATGCTTTCGGTTCAAATAGGAATCTGCATCTTCTGCCGGTTTATCAATTCGGATATGTGTACCATCAATCGCTCCGACGGAACCTGGAAAATTATTTGCGCGAAAATGTCTCTCGATTACCACTTTCTCGTTTGCTGTTGGCCATACAATTACTTCTCGAGATAAATTGCTTAAAAAGTACGTTACTCGTCTAATAACTTTGTGTAAGGAACTTTTCGTTATGTTAAATCTATCGGCTACATCTCGAAACCCACCAGCTTCATGTCCAGCAAACCAAAGAAATATAGTTATACATTTTAATGCTGATATTTTCAGTGCGCCTCCTTCTTGATAATTAAAGTATTCAGAATTTTGGAATCGTTCGGCTAAAGCTGCCGTATCTTCTCTACTTATACGGAAGTGTTCCAAGTACTGAGCGTTATCATACTGCGGAACAGTTTCCTCAAAATAGCTGCTGTTTTTAGGCGCCTCTATCAAGTCTACAATTTCTTCAAGATCTTCGTCACTTGAACTGAAATGATCACTCATCTAAAAAAAAACATTATATAATGATTAAAATTTCCACAAAGACGTATTTGTTCTGTTATGAGTAATTTTAAATACAAAAATAATTGAATATACTACAGCATATTATATACAAATTTATATCTACCTTGATACAACTAACAGCATATGACATTTGCCGCCCAAAATTAAACGACACTTTTCAAACCAATTTCACACTGCACTTGCGCGGACAAATAATTCATGCCGTAATCCTCGGATCGTTTTGACTGGTTACGGATGTGTCCTGAACTTGTTCTCGCATCACCGCGAACGCCAAATTTATTGTCAAAATCAGTGATTTGCTGCACCGCGAACGCAAATAATCGCAAAGCGCACGCGCACTTGTCACGGACTAGTTCCGGATCGTCTCCGCGAACAAAGCTATAGTTATCGGGGTAACGGGTATCATATGGGATGAGATCCATTGGTTAAACTAGTCCCACCTCACCCGAACCGAATTCAAACGAGAACGGCGCGACGCGACGGTGCCTTCCTATGCCTAACCTTCGACTTCGAATGAATTATACCCATAGAGAAAATATATAATAGAGAAATAATGTCATTTGCGAATGTGGAAAATTTACCAAGCTGAATCCGTAAACACAGACGGTCTTCTGCGGGCTTGCGAGTTGTCGAACGTCTGCCTTGTGATAGACAGGACCGTACTTCAAAATTTATTTCACATGACGTGAATCTTTTATCCAGTAATAAATGCTAAATATGTATATTACTTGTAATTATTCTTTTTACTAATGATAAAAATGTAACCATTAGTGAGATTTTAACAAAAATTGTATAGTTTGTTGGCTTAAATCTGAGTTTTCTTGCTATACAAAACTGTCGATAATTCTTCGAAAATAGCTCAGTTTATACATATACAGTGCGTCTCTTTAATGTCCCCCCTCTTAATTTTTTAAACGTTACATTTACAAAATTGAAAGTTGAAATAAAATATAAACATAGTATTCTAAACAATAGAAATAAAATGTGCAACTGTTTTACGAAGTAAAATAGTAAATAAAAAAATTACCAAAACTATGTGTACATTTTATTGGATTGGCATCCCATCCTGTATAATTATTGAACAAACCAAGTTCTATGGTAAGATGTAAATATTTTTACACCTATTTACAGTGTGTGCACTTGATACTTTGGTGAAAGCGCTACTTACTTACGGCCCCATGTCAATCTAATCCACTGATATCTTAGCGATCCTTTGGCGAAAGCGCTTTTTTCTTTCGCCATCCCTTTTACAATACTCCCCTCTACCCTAATCCACTAGTATTTTTAGTGCCCCTTTGACGAAAGCGCAAATATGCCTTTTGGACACTCACCCTTCTAATCCACCGATATCTTAGCGATCCTTTGGCGAAAGTGCTTTTATCTTTCGCCATCCCTTTTAAAATGCTCCCCTCTACCCTAATCCACTAGTATTTTTAGTGCCCCTTTGGCGAAAGCGCAAATATGCCTTTTGGACATTCACCCTTCTAATCCACTGATATCTTAGCGATCCTTTGGCGAAAGAGCTTTTTTCTTTCGCCATCCCTTTTCAAATACTCCCCTCTACCCTAATCCACTAGTATTTTTAGTGCCCCTTTGGCGAAAGCGCAAATATGCCTTTTGGACACTCACCCTTCTAATCCACTGATATCTTAGCGATCCTTTGGCGGAAGAGCTTTTTTCTTTCGCCATCCCTTTTCAAATACTCCCCTCTACCCTAATCCACTAGTATTTTTAGGGCCCCTTTGGCGAAAGCGCAAATATGCTTTTTGACACTCACTCACCCTTATTCAATATAGGGGAAGGAGGCATTGACATTATATATGACCTTCTTACACCATCTTACCCCTTATACAATGCCCCTAATACACACACACCCCATCAGTGCCTTTCTGGCACCTTGACCACACTCAATATACGTCACTGATAAATATTTCTACTTCTCCGTGTGTGTGTTCACTTCAACACCGGAGTGCATTTAAGATAAAAGTTAGAAAATTTATTTGGTTAGAGCTAATCTTAATAACTCAAAACTTAAAAGTATTTTTGCAAATGAAAATAGCAACTTCAGCATTTACAACAGCTGTATTCCATGTGTTTCCTTCAGTGATTACAACTGGGCCCGGTTCTGATCGCCGAGTTGCGTCATTGAGTTCAACAACCACTTTTACTAGACGTCCCGAGTGCGCATGCCTCGAGAGGACCGTCGTTTAAAAATCTGACTGGCGCCCAATGCGTACAAACGCACTTTTTCGCCCATACATTGGACGGATTCAGCTGGTGTCGCGAATACGTTGTGATGGTCTAAATATATTTTGTCTATGATTATACCGCATCGACCTACCTAGCCGTGTATCCGGATAGAAAATGTTTTAGTATTGCATGCATACGTATACATGATCTGTCGCGCGGGTCAAGAAATGGATTCGTATTCGGATAATGGATACGGATATTAGCTGATTCCGATTCCGTATTATCCGGATATCTAAAGAATACGGATATTTACAACACAAGATGCAATGCTCTTTGTTAATTTTGAAGAAAGTTTAGTGAAAATATATAAATTTGACGAGTGGAGCACTAGGGGGGGGGGCAAATAACAGTATAATAAAGTATAAACAATACAAATTTTACATAAAATAAAATTCCTTGCAAATAATTTAGTTTTTAAGAAATAAGAAAAATATTAGTGGTCGGTCTAGTAGATCAGTTTTAACATAATATTTAATGTAAATGATCGATTAACCGATTTGTCATAAGAATTACATTTTGCAAATATCAAATATAAGTAGATGACGTAGATTTCTTTTTGGTTTGCTCAGACTTGGGTCCAAGTGAGAAATAAGCAATCCTGGGCAAACTGGAGCAAATCTACAGTGAACACGGCTTGCTGTATATTTTATGCATATGATAAATTAGCCTAATTTTTCCTACATTTTCTATCATAATATGCATTCTACGATACAAAGGTGGGTATCCATTTAGTTAAAAATGATAAATTAAACGCCCATTTGCAATACATACCTATACCGCACCGTCATCCATTTTAGAATATTTCACATTTCACCATGCTTATTTAAAAGAAAGCACCCGTAGACTGCCAAGATTTATTTATTTAACTACGGACAAGTTCGTGTGTAACTCAATAATAATGAATGGCAGTGGGTGAATTAAATTACCAAAGAGTAAACAACGTTACAGTCTCTCTGATTCGTAAATTAGTTGATTGATGGATACAATCATGTGGGTTGACTTGACCAACGTGGAGATGTTATGTAGGTACAGTGTTGGGGAAACCCAACCGTTCGTTTAATTCTATAACTCAATTTGTATTCTAAATAATCCCCTTCAAATAAACAAGCTCAAACTTGTCTCCTTTGTAAATTTAACTTGCATAAAAACACGCAGTTATCGGCAAAACATAAAGACTATTTCGGCTAAAAAATCTAAAGAAAATCTTTCCTTTAATTTAGTTCCTCTAAGACACCGGCACGTTGTCGGTAAACTTCAAAGGCTTAGTTTCCTTTGAAGATTTCCTATCTGTTAGTTTTATTACTGCAACGTTCTAAATTATAGTTCTGGTAAATTCAAAGATGGCCAGTAACCATGACAACACGTATCAACCCCTTAACGTCTCTCGGCCGTACCGCGTATCTAGTGCGGCCTCTTCCTCCTGTTTAATGGTCAGAAAAGATCTACGTCATCGTGAAGGCGACTATGACTCATCGGGCGGAGCGCAAAAAAGGTGGTCCATATGTCCATATCACTTCGACTTGTTTCCCGTCGGGAAGACGATATCAGTCCAACAGCTACCACAGAGAAAGACTGTTGCGCCCCTTGGCGCAACAGAATCGCGAAGGTCAAGTAAGACCGAAGTAAATCATGTTTCTCTTAGGCATAGTCCTACATTTCCTTCTATAAAACAAACAAAGTCAGAATTAATATACGACAATAACATCTCGTAATAACAGAATGTGAAGGATACATGTTATGTTTTTTGTTAGTGTCAAGAATAATGGTTGTACATATTTACCAGAAATAAATACCGATTGTTCAGTGAAATTGATCTTTTACTGTTTACAAGTCGTGGCTGCCAGAGATCGCGCATTGGATAGAGCTGAACCAGCAACCTAACGGAAATATTTTACAGTAAGGTGGAGGTAGGGTTAAAATACATGCGCGTTGTGGAGGATTTATTGTGGTCGTTTTTTTTTAGTCACATTTCAAACCTAAACTAAAAAGAAATAAATAAATCTTTTGGTATACAAGCGCTTACTGAAAATTGTGACTAATAGGTAAAGAACTTTCCTTTAGGCCAATTTTTTCTTGCTAACTGCATTCAAGGCAGTTTTAAACCGTATTTGAAATGCAACGTTATAGTTAGTTTCAAAAAATTTATACTTTTGAAACGTTGATAGCATCCTGCACGGTCTGCTACTTGTACTCTATTCACTTCATATTTTTAACTTGGGACTTACAATCTTACTATGCGGGAATGTAGTAACGAGACGAGATGTGGTGCGAGACTATTTTAGAAAGAGACACCAACGAAACTGCTTCTTGTGTTTATGAAGAACTTGTGTCTTTGCCTCCTCAAATAAAGCATGTCGTGCTTTAATTTTCACCAATATATTAGGCTAATATTTCTAGTATTTTAATTAAATGTATACGTCCTAATTATGATCATATTAAATAAACTATTAAAAATTAAAATAAATTGAAATAATTAGGGGGTGTTTAGTAGCCAATCGGCGAATAATTAAAGGCCCTTATGTTGACTCTCCCACTAAATATAGCGGACCAAATAATTATTTGGTGTTTGCGTTTTAAATTAACTATAATTGATTGGGTGATTAGTTTGATCTATGTTCCAAACTGTGTTTATTACATAAATGGTTTAATATCGGCTATACCGGGGAAAATGTTGATTTAGATAGCGGTTCAATATGTAATAAAACGATAGTGGTGCAAACAGAGGCTAGTATTCCACAATTCTTACTCCATACGTATACAGAGTTGTCCAAAAATTATGATACGTAAAGCCACAGTGAATTTTTGTTATAGAAATATTAGGACTTCTCATATATACCAAAAGTTGATATTAGAAAAATAAGGGCCTTGAACTTAGACTCGAATAACGGCTAGATTCACTATTTCTATGATTGGTCTGGTTTGACGAAATTCCGTGGAATCTTTTAAATATTGTGTTTAATTTTTTTAATGGAAGTTGTATTAATGTTAATTATTTGTCGGCGAATGGTTTCTTTAATAATTAAAGTAATGGCTGTACTGTGTTGTCAGTATTTTTTGGTATATTGGTATTTGTTAATCTTAAACATTTTCAAAAGAAGTGAACAGCCCAACACACATTTTGGTGCTTGCGATTTTTCAAGTGTTCTTAGGTAATTTTGGGGTGCAGAAGTCAAAAAAATCAGCAGATTTGGTCTATCTGGTCTAGTTTTCGAGATACGACAGATTCATCGTATTTTCTAAATCGATAAGTATTTTCGCCTAAGAAACATGGCCCTTTTATCTTATAGAACATTTTAATGAAATAAAAAAAAAACAGAATAACACAACAGTGACTAAAATAACAATTATTCTTCAAAATAATGAAATAAAATCATATATGATAGGAAAAGTCAGTTAACACTTCGAAAACTTCTCTTGAAAGAACTTTGTTAGAACAGTCTCTTTGCAAGTTCCAGCAATAATCTGCAATAATGTGTCTATTCCATCTTCCTTGGTAGCTGTTCTTCATTGTTTTAATATCCTGGTGACATCTTTCACCTTGTTGTTCGGTGATATTACCCAAATTTTCAAGGAAACGGTTCAAGTGGCTGTGTAAGTAATGAACCTTTATTCTTATATTACATCCAAGATTGTAATGTTAAAACATTACTGAGCATGTTGTTTACTATCTCGTTACAGTTCGTAGCTTTGTGGTTGCCAAGAAAGTTTTTGACAACCAGAACAAATGACGTCCACGCATGTCGCTCAACCTCACTCATGCAATCTACGAAAGCAGGATCCTTTATAAGATGTCTTATTTGAGGATCATCAGAGATTTCAGCTTTCAGTTTTTCTGTACAGTCCATAGTCCAGGCATTTTTCGTCCTATGTACGCAAATCATGGTCCATTTCGATCAAAAGCCGTCTCAAACTGTTACATTAAGCCTATCATTATATGCAGTGGAGGCAAGATGATTTTGTTTCGTCTAACTAAGGTTTCACGAATTATATTTCCTTTTTTAACAACCATGTTTTCTCAGAAGCCACCCAGTGGTCGTGTTTGGCTCTGCTATCCCAGAGGCATAAGAAGCAAGGAAATTTTGTGTAGCCAGTTTGCAGACCAAGGAATAAGTTGACCATTTTCAAGTTCCTGCGGAGTTTTTTTATGCTCTGACAGTCTACGAAGACGGAAGTCTAAGTACTATGTAGCGTGGGTGTACTGGGGAAATCCGACTCACACATCCAGAGCTGGAAAACGTTGCGAAGCGCCATTTATAAATATTTTTCTTCAATCTGAATGCATAAAAGAATTTACCGGTTTCAATATATGTAGTGAATTTCACAACACCCTGTATTTTGGCTGTTTTTAAAAAATGATGATAATAAGTTGTCACTCCTATATACCGGGCACGGTTCACAAACATATTATATTTTTTTTACAGAAAAGGAAAACAACACTAAGGCTATATCTGCATATATTTAGAACACTTTGTTATTCAGCCGGCTTATAATCGAATGTTCTGATGTTTGCTCTAGTCTCATTAGCGAACCAAACGGGATTTGTTGTAATTTGGTATTTACGTTTCAAATTAACTATTACTAATTGGCCAATTAATTTAATCTATGTTACGAACGATGTTTAATACCCTAAATTATTTGATATTTGCCTCATTATGCGAAACGGCATAATGAATGATAATTAAACATGCGTGGAGCAATTTAACGAAAATCGTAAACAATGCCATTCGAGATATTATTTCGGGAGTGTGATTTAAATAGGTAACGAGTCTAAACCCGTCGAAATATATATATATATATATATATATATATATATATATATATATATATATATATATATATATATATATATATATATATATATATATATATATACAGTGACCGGCAAAAAGTTCGCAACATATGGGAAAAATTTTTATTAGGTGAGTATTGGAAAAACTTTTCCGGGGGATCGGTTCTGCATGTCCGATAACCTAAAAATCGATTTTGACATACGTCACGTGACCACTGGTATAGCGTCAAATTAAAAAAAAAATTGTTAATTTACAAAAAGTGAGGTTAGTTGACGAGATATCAAAAAAAGTTATTTGAAAAAATTGCTTAGAATTAAATTCTAGGTCCTTGTGCAAAATTTTAAGATTTTATTTAAAAAAATTGGAAAACTCATTTTTTTTAAGTATTTTTTTATCGATTTACAAATTTCCAGTTTTATTCGTTTAGATAGCTTGGCTAATGTAAAGCCCATGTATCTGGATGAAAATAAACGAATGTAGTAGTTTTTTCTACAATTGACAGGACAAAATTAAAAAAAACAGGGTTTCGCCGGACGCTAGCTGTTGCAATGATTTGTATCTAGCAGCAGTGTCAAAATTTTAGAGACATTTCAATGAGATTACATTGAGAAAACCTTAATCGTCTTAAATATATCTGAAGTTCGACTTTTTGTAAAGTTAAGGGGAGTAAAATAGATAATAAACAAAAAATTACCTGTTTATTTAATCGAAATTTCATAAACGAAAACCAATGTAAGAAAAACTTAAAAGTAGTCAAATTCTGTACTAACAACATAAAAAATCATTGTTTTTCCTTGGGTGCACAAAATTTAAAACTCAGTATGACCACCATTTCTCTCCATACATACTATTGTTCTCGAGCGCAACTCTCGATTAACATTTCGGAGCATTTTACGATTTATTTGCAATACACAATTTCTAATGACATTCTCTAAATTTTGTATATTCCTAGAGGGTCGATGTTTGTACACAGAGTTCTTTAGGTATCCCCACATAAAGAAATCTAACGGAGTCAGATCTGGTGATCTCGCAGGCCACGGATTTTCAGAAAACCGTCCTATCCACTGGTTTCCAAATTCTTGATCCAGCCATCTCTTCACCTCATTTGTGGAATGAATGCTAGCTCCGTCTTGTTGAAAGTATAAATTTCTTCTTTCGGCTAATGACAAATTGTCTAAAAAGTCAGATATCTCAGTTTGTAGAAATTCTAAATATCGTTCTGAATTTAAATTGTCTCTAAAGAAAAAAGGTCCCACTATTCTGAGGTTGAAAATTCCGCACCACACATTAACCTTAAAACTATATTGGTCTTTACTCTGAATTACAAAGTCTGGGTTTTCGGTGGCCCACCATCTACAGTTTTGTGAACTGACGGTTCCGTTAGAGGTAAATGTAGCTTCATCCGAGAAAAGAACGTTCTTTGGGAAATTAAAATCTTCCTCAATCATACCCTGGAACCAGGCACAAAAATCGAAGCGGGCGTCATAATCCCTATCTTTTAATACTTGTACAAATTTAGGTTTGTACGGATGAAATTTGTTTCTTTTTAATATCCTCCGCACAGATCTTTCGTGAATGTTAGTGATCTCCGATATTTGACTAACTGCTAATTGGGGTGTTTCTGTGATCGACAAACACACATCCAGAGAACCTTCGTCACCTGTTACCGGTTTTTCATGGGAAACTTTATACTGATTTTCTACCGATCCCGTTTCTTTCAATTTATTGACTAGACGAGATACTGTGGAATAATGGAGGGATTTATCGGGGTGCCTCTCATTAAAAATTGCTGCTGTTTCTCTATGGCTTTTGTAATTATCTCCAGAAATTAAAATAATTTCTATCTTTTCCTGAAGAAGTAGTGTGGGTGCCATTTTAAGGAATAAAATATTAATAAACTTATGTAAAATATCAAACTTAGTAAGATGCGAGACATAAACCAATGACATAGGTTGAAATCAAACAAATTATAATTTGTTTGACATTTTTCTGTTGTTTTTAACCTACTAGATTATTTGGTTGTTTTAATTTCAGAGCCTGCTTTGGTAGTTTTAAGTACAACTAAATAGACCTGGTTGTTAAATTTATGTGCGAAAAATCTTAATAAAATCTTGATACAGTCATTTCATTAGATTCAAACCATTGCAACAGCGAGCGTCCGGCGAACACCTATTTTTTCGATTTTGTCCTGTCAATTGTAGAATTGTAGATCTGACTCCGTTAGATTTTTTTATGTGGGGATACCTAAAGAACCCTGTGTACAAACATCGACCATTTAGGAATATACAAAATTTAGAGAATGTCATTATAAATTGTGTATTGCAAATAAATCGTAAAATGCTCCGAAATGTTAATCGAGAGTTGCGCTCGAGAACAACAGTATGTATGGAGAGAAATGGTGGTCATACTGAGTTTTAAATTTTGTGCACCCAAGGAAAAACAATGATTTTTTGTGTTGTTAGTACAGAATTTGACTACTTTTAAGTTTTTCTTACATTGGTTTTCGTTTATAAAATTTCGATTAAATAAACAGGTAATTTTTTGTTTATTATCTATTTTAATCCCCTTAACTTTACAAAAAGTCGAACTTCAGATATATTTAAGACGATTAAGGTTTTCTCAATGTAATCTCATTGAAATGTTCTAAAATTTTGACACTGCTGCTAGATACAAATCATTGCAACAGCTAGCGTCCGGCGAAACCCTGTTTTTTTTTAATTTTGTCCTGTCAATTGTAGAAAAAACTACTACATTCGTTTATTTTCATCCAGATACATGGGCTTTACATTAGCCAAGCTATCTAAACGAAAAAAACTGGAAATTTGTAAATCGATGAAAAAATATTTAACAAAAATTGAGTTTTCCAATTTTTTTAAATAAAATCTTAAAATTTTGCACAAGGACCTAGAATTTAATTCTAAGCAATTTTTTCAAATAACTTTTTTTGATATCTCGTCAACTAACCTCACTTTTTGTAAATTAACAATTTTTTTTTTAATTTGACGCTATACCAGTGGTCACGTGACGTATGTCAAAATCGATTTTTAGGTTATCGGACATGCAGAACCGATCCCCTGGGAAAGTTTTTCCGATACTCTCCTAATAAAAATTTTTCCCATATGTTGCGAACTTTTTGCCGGTCACTGTGTATATATATATATATATATATATATATATATATATATATATATATATATATATATATATATATATATACGCGAAATCCACATATCCTGTTTTATTTATAAAATAATTTTAACTCAGAAACCAAGATATTTATTTGAAAAAATTGAATTCAGGAATAATATTCATAATGTTAATACTAGAAATCAGAACGCAATAGAAATACCTAAACATCATACTGAAAAATATAAGTCTTCGTTTAAATATACCTCTTCTGTAATTTATAATAATATTCCTTCTAGTCTGAGGGGCTTAAGCTATATAACTTTCAAAAAAAATATAAAAAATTATTTAGTAAGGGTAGGATTGGAAGAATGATTTTTTATAAATCAAAACCCTACCTATTTATGCCAACTAGTATACTACTGACATTTTTTTTTTTTTTTTTTTTTTTTTTTTTTTTTAGCTTATCATTTTTATATTTATATTTTTAATTGTTTTATTGGCATAAATAAACATCTTTATTATTATTATTATTATTATATAATATATATATGTATATGAGCCTATGAAAGCCAGAGCGGTCTCAGTCAAAAAAAGTAGTTTTGAGATATTAAAGCTCAAAATTAAGCAAGGATCAAAAAATGTCGAAAAACAACTAGCGAATGGGTTTAGGAGATTTTTCTTGGGAAAAGCTAAACTTGATTTTATGATTGCTATTTAAGAAAAATAGTTGTTATCCTTATTTTTTTGAAATTTGTGACTTGTGTGTTAACATATTTCGTAGAAAAAATCTTCTCAACTTTACTGTTTATTGTTTTATATTTAAATCATCAAACACTTAGATTATATCTTATATTAATTATTATTCATCATTATTGGACAAATAGTCTTCTAGAGGGCCAAGATCTTCTGGAGCATTGCTATTTCCTCCATCAACCTTCCATGATCGAAAATATTTTTGGTAGACGGGTGGTAAGAACTGAAACATTTCTTCCATGTTTTTTCCTTGCTTGCACTCATCGGGAGGATTAGATAGATTCATAAAGAAGGGGCAGGTCAATATTCTTGAAATCCATCAATTTACACTTTTTATTTTTTGGATCCAAATTCATTTCTTTGAACGAAATATCTTCATTGACGGTTTGTTTATAAAAAAATTCCTATGGCTGCTTCTGAGGGTGCTTCTTATCGATCTTATCGACAAATTTAAACAATTTTAAATCCAAAGCATGTATTTTAACTTTTGATTAATCCAAAATAAAAAATCAGATTATTTTATTTTAAAAAATTATTTTTTTACGTTTTATTTACCTGAACTTGTAGAGTCAGATTCACTAGATGCTGATGGCTCATATTCACTCTCATTTTCTTGATATGGTTCAGCTTCAGAATCACTAATATTTATTTTTTAGGAGGTAAACAAGGCAGCGTTTAACAGTCGATACTAAATGTTCACGGGCATAATGGTCTAAGTCAGACTTGGCCCACTATATTTTCCATCGGTATATATGTGGATGCGTTTTACATCCATGTTAGTAGCAATATCTGTTAGTGTTTTACTGAAGATATAAATTTTATATTTTGTCCAGAGGTAAATTACTACGTAAAAAATACGATAGTGTCAAGAAACGCAATACCGAAAAAATTGACTTAGACCACTCTGGTTAGAAAGCCAATGACAGCAGGAGTAGAGGCAAATACACTCATAGAAAACTCCGATTAATACTAGACACTCCTCAGCAACAGACTACAAGACCAGGAAGAAAGCACACAGCTCATGGAAACTATCCTAAGAAATAGGTGGTCCAAGAAAACAGAATCAGCACAAGAAGCTATCCGACGAAACTAGGACACTGCTGAGAAAACGAAGGGAAATGAAAGCCACGAACAACGTGCAAAGAATAGAGTACACCGAGCTGTGCAAGACAATAAGAAAGAAGATTGCAGAATACATCAAACATTACAACAAAAAACTAGTAGAAGCTTCAATCGAAAACAGGAAAAGCTACAAGACCGCTAAGAAATCCCTCATCGTCGGCAAGAAACAAGTAGTGGCACTAACAAATGACAACACCAGAGTCGCAAACAGAGAAGAAATAATAAATCCAATGACCAAATTCTATAGTGAACTATACAAGGCCCCGGAGACGATACAGGAACACAAAACGACTCCACAAATAAATGACAACACCCCAGAAGTTCTCGTGGAAGAAGTAAAGAAGGCGCTCAATAGCATGAGAAATGGTAAAGCAGCAGGCAATGACGGTGTGATGGTCGACCTAATCAAATACGTATAGGTAAATGAACATGGTAAATCCTACCCAATATCTACACTAACTGCCTAAGAGCAAGACATTACCACAAAGTTGGACTAGCGCCAATATACTTCTAATTCACAAGAAAGGCAGTAAAGAAGACATAAGAAACTATCGACCAATCAGTCTACTGCCAACAATATACAAGGTATTCACAAAGATCATAAATACCAGAATACAGAACACGCTAGATGCTGCACAACCACGGGAATATGCGGGCTTTAGAAGTGGCTTCAGTCCAATCGACCACATTCACACAATAAGGGAGGTCATCAGTCGAACAAAGGGATATGAAATACCACTGACACTGGCCTTCATAGACTTCGAGAGGGCGTTCGACTCAGTTCCTTTATTTACAATGCATCATTTAACAGAAACCCAAAGAATTGCAATTTTAATAATACTGGGTTATGGGGACAGAATGCGAAAGCAGCAAGAAGTGTGTAATATTTTTAATGACAAATATCCTGACGGAAATCCATTAACATAATCTACTGTAAGTAAATTTTTAAAAAAATTTCGTTAAACTGGAAACATGAAAAACGCTATACGCTCTGGCCGACCAAAAAGTGCAATAGATTATGATAAGGCTCTTAATGTTTTACTCAGTTTGGAGGAAAATCCCCATCTTTCTACCAGAACAGAGGGAAAAGAAAACAACGTTTCACACAATCATGTCCGTAGACCGCCTTCTGAAAACCGAAAAGTCTCATCCGTACAAAATAAGACTTGTGCAAGAGCTCTCAGAAGATGATTACGACAGGTGCTTGGAATTTTGCTAAACCATGATGGAACGTTGCAACCTCAATCCAGATTTTGCCCACAGAATAATTTTCTCTGGCGAATCAACATTTTTTTTAAATAGAAAAGTTAACAGGCGATATTGGGCCAGGGAAAATCCTCACTGGATATGTGAAAATCATACCCAGTGCCCCCACATGACATGTTAGTTAACATTTTTGAAGAAATTCGACCCCTTCCTTATCATCCCCCTCCTCCGTTAATTTTTTTAACATCTTTTGGACAAAATTAGATTTTCAGACTTTAATAACCCCGAAAATGGCACATTAGTTAACATTTTTGAACAATTTCCCAGCCTTTCCTTAATTGAAATTGGTACCGCCATCGCCATCCGAAGTACACACGAAAAAATTGTAGATTTCACGAATTTTTCAGTTTTTCGCAATTTTTTTAGGATTCTACTCAGCAAAAAAACTTTAAATGCGACCATTCGGGAGAACTCATCTACAAAACACAAAAAAAATCGAAAATCGAACAAACATACAAAAAAATCGCAAATATATACGAGTCGAAAAAAAGAAAATATTATTTCACCATGTTTTCCCATGCCATTCCCTGAGGCAGTTTTTTTTTATTTTTTCATGTATTCTGAACGTTTTAACAAAATTATTATATCGTATTTTTTTACATGCTTCAAATTTACACTTTTCCGACGTAAATATTTCATATTTCCTTTACAAACATTTCAATCAAACCTAAACAAAAGTGTTATTTTGCCGCAATACAAGTTCTTTGTTTGGAAGCCGCGCATTTCAGCAACGATCGAACAAATTTTCCACAATGCGAAATAAGTCATTATTCAATAGTTTATAAGATTTCTCACACAATAGAGGCGCACAAATGGCAACTTTGAATTTAATAGGGACAATAATGGAAACCTCGGCAGGCAAACAAGTTGCCAACTTCTAAATTGTAGCATTTAGTCAAACAAAGACGCCCTTCGAGTGGTATTATTGTGAGTCCCGAAGTTACGTTCGCAGCTAAAGCTGAGATTCAGAAGTGGGATGAAGGGAGAGCCGGGCCGGGACTAAAGTGGGAGGAATTGTGAGATAACGGAAACTTATATGACAGGGTTAAGGGTGATGAAAATGATAGCTCGAAGGCTTAGTTTTGTGGTGGCTACTATAATAAAGTAATCAAGATAGACTTGGAGCCACTTATATCTTATGCCATAAATTCATCCCCTTTTATTCACGCTGAGACAGTACGAACGCGCTGATATGAGATGTATCCCCTAAAAAAATTGTTTTTAATCTGAGAATTAGGGTGGGCCTTTGGGTTACTTGTGGTTTTATGTTATAATTTTAATATCTATATTATAATTATTGTAATAGATAATAGATTTTTTTAAAATACCTCTTTTTGACAAATCATTTTTTAAAATGCCATTCTTTGATACATAGAGTGTCTCAAAAATTTAATTTTGAACTTTAACATCTAGTTGCATAAGCAATTTAATCAAATCACTAATGAGTAGGGTGCGTAAATCAAAGTGCTAGACTATAGGCGCCGAAACTACAACTACCACGATACATGCTTTGCGGTGGAAACAGGTTACCAAACGTTCGTAGAAGTCACCTGTGATAGCAGAATATTCGTAAGTTTTCTGCTCATTGGCTTCATCAGGGCCACGTATATGATTGTGCATTTCAACATAAGTCGAGATGCACATGCCACACGCAGTTACGGGTGTAACCTTAAAAAGAAGAAAAAACAAACAAGGACCACAAACAGGAGCCAGTACACCCATTGGTGGCTTCAGCCAAATGATTCCTTTTTGTGGGCACCAATTAGCGTCGCCAACGGAGGCAACTATAGCTACCTGCCATGGTATCCTATAAGTCCAAGGAAAAGAAAAAATGATACTAGAAAACATCGCGGATCGTTACAGGATCGTAAAGGAGAATTATTGTGGGCATGCCCGCTAAAACGAACAGAACAAAAACAAAAAAGTTTGAATGGTAACCCGTCCGACATGCCCACAATCATTCTCCTTTATTTTATGTAACGATCCGCGATGGTTCTAGTATCTTTTTTTCTTTTCGTTGGGCTTATAGGATACCACGGCGGGTGACTATAGTTGCCTCCGTTGGCGACGCTAATTGGTCCCCCAAAAAAGGGGTCTTTTGGCTGAACCAACAAATGGGAGTCAAAACTGACTCCTGTGGTATACTGGGGTACTTGACAGACTTGAAATAGTGGTATATTTTTATCAAAACACTGGTGCATTCTAATAGCTTTATTCGACAGAAAAAAATAACAATCAAATAAAATATTAGTAAGAAAAACTAAAACAAAAATTCTCCTAAGAAATAAGAACAAATGTTTGAATAATATCACAGTACAGAGACATACACTAGTACAGCTCGAATTTTTTCTACATAGAAATAGAGACATAGTAGGTATGTCTTTATATTGTTATAATAATTCTTTCTAAATATCATCAAAAATAGCTCCATTTAACTAATCTTCGGCATCACTATCTTTTTATTAGAAGTTTGTATAGAAGAGTCATAAATTTGCATTTAGGTATATTTAGGAAAATGTCGAAAAAGATGAAAATGGTTAAATAGTGGAGCTTGAAGTAGATTGCGAAAAAGAGTGGAACAAAAGAGTCAATAGTGGTGTAAACACCACTTAAGTGCATCATTGGCAACACTGGTTTCTAGTATCTTTAATAGTATCTTTATGCATGTGGCTAACAACTACCGAAATAATACGCAAGGTACTTATTTGTTTGATTCTTCACATTATTTGGACCGGGCGTTAAAAACAAAATATTTACTAGTGCTGTCTGTGTTCGGTAAAAGCAAAAACATGAGATCATTTGCTATAAAAATCATTAAACTCGCCAAAGTCAAAGTATCCGAATATTTTGCCAGATTAGAAATTTATTTTTTGACTTAATACCGATAAATCTTTCAAAGTAGACAAACAGAAAACTTACACAAAGAAAGGCAGCTATCATAAAATATCTGAACATATTATTTTTTATTGGCAACAGCATCTTTTTATTTGTCTTTCACTAAAGCATCTTTTTACCAAAAAGGATAGACAGAAATCGGATTCCGTTGGAAATTTTGCCAGGAAAGAAATGAATATTGTGATGACTAATCTTTTAAAGTAGATAACCAGCAATACTTCAAAAGTTTGAACATATTTTTTTAATGCACTTTTGCCAACACGGATAGAAAGAAATCTGATTCCTCCATGATTACCACTAAAGAAAAGACAAATATTATGATTGCTAAAATCTGTTCTAGTGTAAACTGTCCATGGAACTGACCAATAGGGTGAATTCTTGTTCAATTGTTGTTTGTGTCATTCTCAAATTAAATAGAATATATAATTTTTGCAAAGAAGTTGAGTTTTAAAACTGGTAAATATTTTGGGCCCGTAATTTTTTTTTTTGAGAGTCAGTGTTGCAAAAAACACGTGTGTGTTAATCAACTTTGTATAAAACATTTCTCAGTTAGTTTCCACCATCTCTTGTACAGGGTTGTTGATTATATCTGGACCAATAGATAACTTTTTTTTTGAACAAAGAATTGTTTAGCGAACACGATGCAGACAGAGAAATGGAATGGTTGCCAGATCAAGAATTTGCTGGTCCTTCCAGTAGTGACAAATCCGAGCCTCCTTCCCCTGAACATCGTGAATGTGATGACCGAGAATCTGAAGGCAATGAATCAACAAATATTCATAGATTTGCATGGCATGGAAACGATTCTACGAATAGTTTTTTCTTTTTAATGGAGTTCTTGGTTGGTAATTGCGGTGTCATTTTTTTTTTGTTTTAGTAGACTTACAAACCGCTTAACGGATCGTCATTCCGGTACAAGACTTCAGCCTTAACCAAATTTTTTTGTTCTCCACTAATTTAAGGTGCTTTACAAATGATTATCCATTTCACCTCACTAATTTCTGAATTTTTTTTTGAAGAAATGAGGAGTATCTTTGATATCATAGACCATCCAGTCAGAGCCGAGACGTCGCACATCTCCTTTTTTAGAGTAAACTTCATAATATTTTTCTGGCGTTTTCATAAAGCTAATTTAATTTAACCAATTACGCGATAAACAGGAATACAAAAGTGACCACGAACAGGAAAAGCTATTGTAGTCATTTTGATACTCTCTGGAGTATGGTTAAAAAGCCACAACATGAGTGCGTGTACTATATGAGAATTTCTATTTTAGCCGCCACTCCCATCTGAGAATAATGATGTATAATGCTGGGGTCAAAAGTTTCTTTAAAAAGTCAGTAAGAGCAGTTGATTTCTACCACATCTCGCCGTGCTTCATGCTCTAGCCAACTATAAAAAACAGGGACTTTTATTGCTATATCTATCACACAAAAAGCATAAAAAGCTAGCTAATGGGCATTGAAGGCCTCTTGGATAGATGCTTTTGGGAAGACCTGTACCTGCAGATCTAAGCAAACTTATACAGTATCGGCCAATTCTTCTTTCATTAACTTAAAAAAATTGTGAATAGTAAGCTTCGTTTTTAACTAAGTTTTTTGTTTCTCATCTTTCGTATTAGCTATTTCTGTGTTTGTCTTTACGCAAAAACCACAACCACCTGTTTTTATTTTCCG
Organism: Philopedon plagiatum; assembly: GCA_963971165.1. Classification (NCBI taxonomy): domain Eukaryota; kingdom Metazoa; phylum Arthropoda; class Insecta; order Coleoptera; family Curculionidae; genus Philopedon; species Philopedon plagiatum. The sequence goes on from OZ020192.1 coordinate 10,134,578, forward strand.
CTATTTTTCACACCACAATCACCACATTACAATAACAGACAACAATTTAAATGGCAGATGAGAATTGAGAGACAAACAAACTCCGTTTTGTCCGCAATAAGATGATTTTGGTTGATTTTTGTTTGTCTAGGGTATTTTTGTTTTGTTTTTGTTTATAATCGTTATAATATAAATAATATAAATTTGCGTTCCTATTCTGAGTTACTAACATTTTTTGTTGATTTTTTTTATAATATAATAGCTATACTATAATAGCTATAATATAAATGTTTTTGTGTTCCTATTCTGAATTCCTAAGATTAGTTACAACACTATGTTTGTTAAAATGTGTTGAGTGTTAAAAAATAAACTTGTTTTGAGAAGATGTTTTGTATGTGTTTGTAATTTAAACATATCTAAATTACCTTTACAAAATAAAATCGGACTTATCAATAGAGCAAAAAGATATTTACCAATTCTGTAATAATAATTATTTTTACGACGTTTATTGAAAATGCGAAATTACGGAACAAGCCCATTTTAGACAGGATTTATTTTATTGGCATAGCATATCTCTTTCTTAAATTTCAATTCATTACCGCTCTTTTTTTGCTCATTGTAATGGAAATACGGTCTTATTATTTTGCCGTCTTTAAAATCTTAAAAATCCATTTTAATTAACATAGCCATACTCTATATTGAAAATAAAAACAGGAAACGAGCGTCTGGTCGATAAGATGTAGAATAAGTAAGAGTTTTTAATAATTTAAAAGGTGTTTGCTAAAGACAGTAGCAATGGTGACTTCTCATTTCCGGTCGGTGACAAGATTTTTATGCCTTGAGGCAGTTTTATCAATTTTTCGTTTCCAGCTAGTTCCGGTTGCATTTATTATTTAGTCTGGTGGAAATTAAAACGGAATCAAGCGTCAATTTGTTATCTCATTCTTTTTCACAAGCAACATACCCTGATGGCGCCCCACCCTCAAAAATTAATGAGCTTTTAAAGATTTTAAATGTTGTTCCGTTCAGTCTTAGCGTTTAAAAATAATTTTCTTTCTTAACAAATATTAGAATATGAGGAAAGAAATTATACTCGTATTATGTCTTTCAAAAATCTTGCTAGGTCAAACACTATATTAGGGAGATGGTAACCATTATTATTACTATTGTTAGCATCTGATCTATGTCGGTTAAATAATGATTTTAATCCATACATTTTTGGCGACCTTATTATAGACCAACTTTTTGATAACCATTGTTCATTATTTCACAGTAAATTGTAATGAATATGAATATGAATATGAAGTATATGCAAACATGCTATGTTTTGTTTTCACGAATCCCGTGGACAACTGGAGTGATGTGCAAAATTCGGTCTCGGTACCGGGTGTCATGCTTCCGTTTTATGTTACTATTTTACCGGCTGCCTATATAGCAGCTTTAGTAAGATCTGTTCTTAAATTACAGTTGACTTCCTCTAGATGTCTTTCTCGCGTATTCAGTACCATCTTTGTGCTACAATGGAGTGAATATACAGGGTTGCTATGTAGGAAGCTGCCTTAATGGTTACGTCAGTCTGATGAGCCCCCCAACAAGGGCGAAAGCTTACTGTTCGATCAGGCCCGGGGTTGTCCATTAGACCTTAGACTACCCGTACTTTAATGCAAGAGCATAACTTACAGCTTGTCCGTTTTGCCAAAGATTTTCCTTTCCATACCGTAAATGAAAAAAAAACAATATATATATATATATATATATATATATATATATATATATATATATATATATATATATATATATATATATATATATATATATATATATATATATATATATATATATATATATATATATATATATATATATATATATATATATATATATATATATATATATATATATATATATATTTGTTTTTTTTTCATTTACGGTATGGAAAGGAAAATCTTCCCCAAAACGGACAAGCTGTAAGTTATGCTCTTGCATTAAAGTACGGGTAGTCTAAGGTCTAATGGACAACCCCGGGCCTGATCGAACAGTAAGCTTTCGCCCTTGTTGGGGGGCTCATCAGACTGACGTAACCATTAAGGCAGCTTCCTACATAGCAACCCTGTATATTCACTCCATTGTAGCACAAAGATGGTACTGAATACGCGAGAAAGACATCTAGAGGAAGTCAACTGTAATTTAAGAACAGATCTTACTAAAGCTGCTATATAGGCAGCCGGTAAAATAGTAACATAAAACGGAAGCATGACACCCGGTACCGAGACCGAATTTTGCACATCACTCCAGTTGTCCACGGGATTCGTGAAAACAAAACATAGCATGTTTGCATATACTTCATATTCATATTCATATTCATTACAATTTACTGTGAAATAATGAACAATGGTTATCAAAAAGTTGGTCTATAATAAGGTCGCCAAAAATGTATGGATTAAAATCATTATTTAACCGACATAGATCAGATGCTAACAATAGTAATAATAATGGTTACCATCTCCCTAATATAGTGTTTGACCTAGCAAGATTTTTGAAAGACATAATACGAGTATAATTTCTTTCCTCATATTCTAATATTTGTTAAGAAAGAAAATTATTTTTAAACGCTAAGACTGAACGGAACAACATTTAAAATCTTTAAAAGCTCATTAATTTTTGAGGGTGGGGCGCCATCAGGGTATGTTGCTTGTGAAAAAGAATGAGATAACAAATTGACGCTTGATTCCGTTTTAATTTCCACCAGACTAAATAATAAATGCAACCGGAACTAGCTGGAAACGAAAAATTGATAAAACTGCCTCAAGGCATAAAAATCTTGTCACCGACCGGAAATGAGAAGTCACCATTGCTACTGTCTTTAGCAAACACCTTTTAAATTATTAAAAACTCTTACTTATTCTACATCTTATCGACCAGACGCTCGTTTCCTGTTTTTATTTTCAATATAAGTATGGCTATGTTAATTAAAATGGATTTTTAAGATTTTAAAGACGGCAAAATAATAAGACCGTATTTCCATTACAATGAGCAAAAAAAGAGCGGTAATGAATTGAAATTTAAGAAAGAAATATGCTATGCCAATAAAATAAATCCTGTCTAAAATGGGCTTGTTCCATAATTTCGCATTTTCAATAAACGTCGTAAAAATAATTATTATTCCAGAATTGGTAAATATCTTTTTGCTCTATTGATAAGTCCGATTTTATTTTGTAAAAGTAATTTAGATATGTTTAAATTACAAACACACACAAAACATCTTCTCAAAACAAGTTTATTTTTTAACACTCAACACATTTAAACAAACATAGTGTTGTAACTAATCTTAGGAATTCAGAATAGGAACACAAAAACATTTATATTATAGCTATTATATTATAAAAAAAATCAACAAAAAATGTTAGTAACTCAGAATAGGAACGCAAATTTATATTATTTATATTATAACGATTATAAACAAAAACAAAACAAAAATACCCTAGACAAACAAAAATCAACCAAAATCATCTTATTGCGGACAAAACGGAGTTTGTTTGTCTCTCAATTCTCATCTGCCATTTAAATTGTTGTCTGTTATTGTAATGTGGTGATTGTGGTGTGAAAAATAGCGGAAAATAAAAACAGGTGGTTGTGGTTTTTGCGTAAAGACAAACACAGAAATAGCTAATACGAAAGATGAGAAACAAAAAACTTAGTTAAAAACGAAGCTCACTATTCACAATTTGTTTAAGTTAATGAAAGAAGAATTGGCCGATACTGTATAAGTTTGTTTAGATCTGCAGGTACAGGTCTTCCCAAAAGCATCTATCCAACAGGCCTTCAATGCCCATTAGCTAGCTTTTTATGCTTTTTGTGTGATAGATATAGCAATAAAAGTCCCTGTTTTTTATAGTTGGCTAGAGCATGAAGCACGGCGAGATGTGGTAGAAATCAACTGCTCTTACTGACTTTTTAAAGAAACTTTTGACCCCAGCATTATACATCATTATTCTCAGATGGGAGTGGCGGCTAAAATAGAAATTCTCATATAGTACACGCACTCATGTTGTGGCTTTTTAACCATACTCCAGAGAGTATCAAAATGACTACAATAGCTTTTCCTGTTCGTGGTCACTTTTGTATTCCTGCTTATCGCGTAATTGGTTAAATTAAATTAGTTTTACGTGCCAATGAGTTTATGAAAACGCCAGAAAAATACTATGAAGTTTACTCTAAAAAAGGAGATGTGCGACGTCTCGGCTCTGACTGGATGGTCTATGATATCAAAGATACTCCTCATTTCTTCAAAAAAAAAATTGAGAAATTAGTGAGGTGAAATGGATAATCATTTGTAAAGCACCTTAAATTAGTGGAGAACAAAAAAATTTGGTTAAGGCGGAAGACTTGTACCGGAATGACGATCCGTTAAGCGGTTTGTAAGTCTACTAAAACAAAAAAAAAATGACACCGCAATTACCAACCAAGAACTCCATTAAAAAGAAAAAACTATTCGTAGAATCGTTTCCATGCCATGCAAATCTATGAATATTTGTTGATTCATTGCCTTCAGATTCTCGGTCATCACATTCACGATGTTCAGGGGAAGGACGCTCGGATTTGTCACTACTGGAATGACCAGCAAATTCTTGATCTGGCAACCATTCCATTTCTCTGTCTGCATCGTGTTCGCTAAACAATTCTTTGTTCAAATAAAAAGTTATCTATTGGTCCAGATATAATCAACAACCCTGTACAAGAGATGGTGGAAACTAACTGAGAAATGTTTTATTCAAAGTTGATTAACACACACGTGTTTTTTGCAACACTGACTCTCAAAAAAAAATAACGGGCCCAAAATATTTACCAGTTTTAAAACTCAACTTCTTTGCAAACATTATATATTCTATTTAATTTGAGAATGACACAAACAACAATTGAACAAGAATTCACCCTATTCCATGGACAGTTTACACTAGAACATATTTTAGCAATCATAATATTTGCCTTTTCTTTAGTGGTAATCATGGAGGAATCAGATTTCTTTCTATCCGTGTTGGCAAAAGTGCATTAAAAAAATATGTTCAAACTTTTGAAGTATTGCTGGTTATCTACTTTAAAAGATTAGCCATCACAATATTCTTTTCTTTCCTAGCAAAATTTCCAACGGAATCCGATTTCTGTCTATCCTTTTTGGTAAAAAGATGCTTTAGTGAAAGACAAATAAAAAGATGCTGTTGCCAATAAAAATAATATGTTCAGATATTTTATGATAGCTGCCTTTCTTTGTGTAAGTATTTCTGTTTGTCTACTTTGAAAGATTTATCGGTATTAAGTCAAAAAATAAATTTCTAATCTGGCAAAATATTCGGATACTTTGACTTTGGCGAGTTTAATGATTTTTATAGCAAATGATCTCATGTTTTTGCTTTTACCGAACACAGACAGCACTAGTAAATATTTTGTTTTTATTAGGAAAAACAGGACAACAGTGTTAGCATCGCCACATCATTCCTCTTATTTTAGACTACTTAAAATTGTTTCATACCCCTCTTTGGATTGGATTGGATTTTAAGATGGCGTCGGTCAGTGTAGATGTGTTGTTAACCGAGCTCAATAAAGTGACCAAAAAAGACATTATACAAGCATTAGTTATTAAAAAGTACCCGGAATCGATTAGTGGAAACCTTGTGTTAAGTGATTTCTTTACTAAAATTGGTTCAAACCACGAAAATAGTGCAAATAATGAAGAAAACGTGTTTGTTGATGCCGTTAACAATCTTCGCAGTGATTGTACCATTTTGGAATGTGTTAAGGTAAAACTGTTGACCGATTCCCTTAGGAATGAACTAAAACTACAAAATCAAATTATTTCCCACATGGAAAAGAGGTTAGCTAGCCAGGATGATATAATTCTATTGTTGAAACTAAACAATCCCGTCTTCAACAATGGAAGATCCACTATGACATCTGTTGATAGACGTTCGCAACAAGCGGATGGTAATACAGATGGCGATCTAAAACACATATCGCCAGAAATTAGTGTTTCTGCAAACCCGAACCAACATAAAGCAGAAAACTCTTCTCAGATGCGCAAGCCGTCCGATGGCATCGGTCACGGAGGTACCACCCATAGCCACGTGTTTACGCACAGCCAGGTCAATAATGCAGTACAATCAGCGGTAGCAGGAACGTGGCAGCATCGAGCCGATCAGCCTCGAAACCAGAATGACGCGCGTCGTGTGACCAGAAAGAAACCAATTATAGGCGCCAATACATCCACTGGAATAAAAGCAGCGCCGAAAAGTGGATATCTCCACGTATATAGACTCGATCCTTGTACTAGTGCCAGTAACTTGAAGGATTTCTTAAAGAAAACAGCCCCACAAATAATGTTTGACTGCAAGGATCTTAAGAGGACTGACAGGAGCAGCTCTTTCCTTGTTTCTTTTCCCATCCAAGATGTCCAGAAAGTCTACGAACCCTCTATTTGGCCACTGGGAGCTTGCGTAAATAGATACCGATTTCCCAAGTCAATAAACGCAGCTGTTGCGCCTGAAGACACATCAAATTTCAGCACAGCAGCCTCAACAAGTCATTTAAAATAGTTAGTCATCAATCACAGACGCCTAGTGCAACAACAAACGCAGTATTACAAGAAATTTCCATTTGTCACTTAAATGTTAGAAGCCTTAAAAATAAATCGGATCAATTGTAACTTTTGTTGCATTCGATTGGACTTCCTGAAGTAGTGTGCGTCACAGAGACTTGGTGTACCAGTGACCAAATTACCCTAATTAAGGTTCAAAATTATCAGCTGGCCGCCTTCTCTTCAAGATCAAGCCTAAATGGCGGAGGCGTTGCCATATTTGTTCATAATGATTTAGAATTTGCGACCGCGAATAAGCCTTTTGAAGGCCGGGAGCAACACTTTGAGTATGCATTCTGCAACGTGATCTTCAAGAGTTCAATTTTTTTAATTTGTTGTTTATATCGATCGCCAACGGGGGAAATTCAAACATTTTTTAACCTTTTGGATGATCTACTATCAAAGATTTTAAAACTCGATACTACAGCTTTTTTTTGCGGAGACTTTAACGTAAACTTTAGTAGTACAGAGTCAAGAAACGCTCGCGCTATCGAAAATATATTTTCATCTTGTGGTTTAAATAAATCAATTTTTGAATTTACTAGAATTAATCAAAATTCTAAAACAACTATTGACAATATCTTTAGTTCAATCCCAACGGATTTGTTAGTGTCTAGAGTCATTGCTGCGGATTTATCGGACCATTTTATGCAGCAAGTTTCATTTTTAATAACGAATGATAAAACTGAAAATTTATCCTTATATAAGCGTTTTTTTAACAAAGAATCAAATGTAAATAGATTTAAATTAGAGCTTTCGAAAACAGATTGGTCTGTTTTGTGCAATGGTCAAGATCTAAATACAAAATTTAACATGTTTTTTAACATTTTCATAGAAAATCTAAAATTTTCATTTCCGCTGGAACAATGCCATTTTAAACACAAAGTAAGCAAAAAACCTTGGCTATCGAATGAAATCATTGTTGAAGGTAATTTCTTACGGGAAATCTACAGGGTTTATAAATTTACTAACGATCATAATGTCTTAATAAGATATAATATTTTAAAGAAACAACATCGTACAAGAATTGCTAATGCTAAAAAAGAATATAATAATAATTTGCTTTTGAATTCCAAAAATAAATCCCGCACTTCTTGGCAGATTATAAAAAGTGAAATAAACACTGGTGGGTGCAATGACCTTCCGGAGTTTTTTGTTGACGGAGATCAGGGCAGCAAGGTATATGATTTGGAAATTGCAGCAAAAACATTTAACAATTTTTTTATAAACTCGGTGAATGACCTGACATGCAGAACTAGTGTAAACGTAAAGGATAGCTTAGGAAAAACAATAAATAATTCCCTATTCTTGGGACCTTATTCAAAGTATGAAATTAGAGAAATAATTATATCAGTCTCTTCGAAACATTCTGCAGGTTTCGACGAGGTACCTTGCTCACTTATGAAGCAGGTTTTAGATTATGTTGTTGATCCCTTAACTTATCTTGTCAATTATTCCTTTCTGGAGGGTGCTTTTCCCTCTATTTTAAAAGATACTCTGATACAACCGATTTTTAAGAAGGGCGATGTGCATGAAATCTCTAATTATAGGGGCATAGCTCTTTTGTCCGTTTTTTCCAAAATTTTTGAAAGGGCATTTTATAGAAGACTTCTCGGTTTTCTGGAGAGGGAGAATTTTTTTAATAAATATCAATTCGGATTTCGTAAGGGAGTTTCTACTCAACTTGCTATTGTTTCACTTTATAATAAAATTCTGGAAAACCTAAATCAAGGTAAACAAACTGCTTGTCTGTTTTTCGATCAAAAAAGAGCATTTGATCTCATAAATATTAGTTTACTTCTTTCTAAATTGGAAAACTATGGAGTGCGCGGAAATTCGCTCAGTTGGTTAAAGGATTTTTTAACTAATCGTACCCAGAGAGTTGTTTTGAGTGCTTCTAATAAAAAGTATTCTTCCGATTCCATGGCCGTGTCCAGTGGAGTTCCTCAGGGAAGTCTACTGGGGCCTCTTTTATTTATTATCTTTATAAATTGTATTTTCTATAATAACTTGGAAAATACGTACCTGTCACTTTTTGCGGATGATACGTCCATAGTTTCATCAGGTGTGGACATGACCGACCTTAGTGAAAATGCGAATAAAGCCGTTGCAAGCATTAAAGACTATTGCCAAAGAAATGGTCTAATATTGAATCAAGAAAAAACTGATTTAGTACTGTTTTCCTTAAGAGACCTAAATAAGAGCATTTTTGTCACATTTAATGAAAAGTCGATCGAGCAGAAGCAGGTTGCCAAATTTTTGGGCGTTTATCTTGACTCTAAACTTACCTGGTCCCATCAAATAGATTATGTTTTGAAAAAGTTGTCATATCATTGTTTTGTAATATGGCAGTTAAGAAGTAGGGTGGATCGATGTATGTTAATACTTTATTATTATTCTTACATTCAGTCTTGTCTTAATTATGGTATTTTAGCTTGGGGAAACTGTGCTAGGGCTGGAGAAATTTTAATACAACAGAAAAAAATTATTCGAACAATACTTTTTAAATCTAGAACAACTTCGTGTAAAACTTTATTTGTTCAGTTGGGTATTTTGACATTTCCGTGTCTTTTCATATTCAATTGCGTAAATCTTGTCAAGTCTGACTTTCGTAATTTTGGGATCACTAGAGATAATAATGAACGGTATAACCTAAGAGTTAATTCTAACATAAACATTCCTTCACATCGATTAAGCGCCGTAGCAAACAGTCCTCTTGTACTACCCATCAAGCTTTTTAACAACCTACCATTACGCATAAAACAGCTGTCAAATTTAAATGGGTTTAAGTCTGAAGTAAGAGGGATACTTTGCAGAAATGCGTTTTATTCTGTACAGGAATATCTATCTTTTCGATTCGAATGAGGTGTATTCTTGGTGTTTTTTATCCTTCTTCTCATTGAGGTGATGAACGTTTCATTGACGAATTGAACTTTGCCGCCAGCTGATAATTTATACGATACTTATATATTATTATTTTTTACATACTATGTTGTTAGTTTTATATGTGAAATTGTATTTCTATATTTAATTGTACCCGACAATATCCCATGCTTACATTGTAAGTTCAGTGGAAATAAATGTTTATTTATTTATATTTCTCTATAGCTAGAAGAATCTTCTTCAACTCCCTCTTGTCTCAACTTTATATCATGTCGGCGTTCCTGATAATCATTCCCATAACGCCCGATCCAAATAATGTGAAGAATCAAACAAGTAAGTAATTTGCGTAATATTTCCGTAGTTGTTAGCCACACGCAGACTTATAGAACACAGAAATCTGCTAACACTGCTAAAGCTTTTATAAGCTTTTTAGGTATATTTTTACTCTGCAAAAACAACTTATGGGACAGGATTGAAATATGCCATGTTTATGTGTCTCATATCCTAACTTTTTAGACAAAGGAGACGAGAGAGAAAAAAATAGAGAAAGAACATATATAAGGTAAAATGGGTTTCTGTCATCATTCTCAATTCAAGTTGGATAGATCATGAAGCTGGGGGAGAAAAACCTATTTTTATTAAAATAACTAATAAATTAATCGCGCAACCAAAAAATCGCAGTACGCTTTCTTTCTTAGTTTAATTATTACTGTTTTTTCCTTTGGAATCATCGTGGCTTCTCACAGCACAGATATCAGCGGTTGACTTAACTCGACCGGAATAGCTTATATGGTTTCCACTACATTTATCAAATGACAGCACGGTTTCATGTTGGTTATAAAATTAACTCATCCCCTGCCTGCATAACGCACTGTTCCTTTAAAAATAGCGCTGTGATAATCAGCAGCCTGGAAACTCTTATCAAAGATCTCATTCAGTTTATATTTCTATTTTTGCAGGATTATTTTTATATAAAGCGTCTGGGATGTCTATACACATTTATAAGACAATTTCAAGTATTTATAAAGGAAAAAAACTGATTGAATGACTGACATATTAACGCACAACCCACACCGCTGGGTCTAGAAACTTGAAACTTTGCACAGAGGTTTCTTACATAACGTAGGCATCTACTAAGGAAGGATTTTTCAAAATTCAGCCCCTAAGGGGGTGAAACAAGGGTTTAAACTTTGTATGGGGAGAAAATATTAGATGGTCCTATTAACTCGAAACTTTATAGAGGTACTCTAAAATATAAATGTTTAAACAAGTGTTTTGCATCTTATAATAAATCAACCCCTAAGGGAGAGAAATGGGGGTTCAAAATTTGTAATGGAGTAAAATTGTTAAATAGATTAAGAGCCAGCGACCGCCACACATACGTTATAATAGTATCAAACCTAAGATTTTTTCCGTAGGTGTACTATATAATATTCGGTGATAGTAGGTAAGGATGTTCGGATGCTATGAAATTTAGGTCGGGGTGGGGGGGGGGGGGGGGGGTGGGGGAGGCAACAGGTACTAAAGGTATATAAAATATAAGAGTAAAACGTTAAAATAACAAATCTGATTTTTAATATGGTTAACAGGACAGCATTATAGACTCATATTAACAATTACCAGATGCTTTTTAAGGGTAATAACTTCCGTCAGATGCTTTTAAGACGAAAGTTTGGTCGCTCAAAATCTGACTAAAATTAACGGTCAAAAATAAGTGACAATTACTCACTTATATGTATATTTTGTAGTTGGCACCTACAATATTATTTTATAAAATTATTTAGGAAATGAATTTTACAGGTGTACAACTAACCCGCAAAGTCATAAGTTTGTATTTTGTGGCTATTTTGTTTATTGATTGACAGATGGCGCTCGGCCCATACATGCATTGTACCGTGTACCAAATAAAATACGAGTGTGATTCAAGGTTTTCATTTACTATAAATAATAATATGATCAGAAATTAGTTTTAAGTGTACTTTTTATGCTTTTTCAACCAAGTCCAAATAATATTTTGGTAGGAATCGTTCATTTACTACTGATTATCTTTTTTTACGCATTATTTCTGAGATTATTTCATTTGGTGCACGAAAAGAAATATACATTATGTAGGTATAAGGGTTATTCCAAGCAAAACAATAAATTTTGTGTTGTGGGGTCATATAATCGGTTAATTTTGGCCGCCGTTAATTATGTCGCCAAATAAATAATTTTTATATTTAGCAGAACCATAGACAAAATATATTATATATTTTGTCTATGAGCAGAACTCATCAGATTCATTTACAAAAAAGTAATGCACCGCATGCTAAAAGACCTTTAAAGACACCTTTCTCCCAAAGACCATCCAAAATCCACTCATATCTTTCCAATCCTTTGGCGAAAACGCTGTTTTCTTTCACTCTGCCGTTGTGACACTACCCCACACCCCTCACCCTACGACGTTTCCACCCTCACACTTTAATGCCCCTTCGGCACACCCTCATACACTCTACTTCTTTTTGGGAAGGAGACATTTCTATACATCCATCATCCACCATTCTGACACTCAAATATTCACCCTTTGGTGAAAGCGCCCTTACTGCCTTCCTGACATTCCACCCCCAATGACTTAAACATCAACACTGATAAGCGAAATTTTCTCATCTTGTCGCTATTCCTTTGGCACCGGTGCTCCTCAATTCTTCCTCCGAGCCACTCGACCATCTGCATTTCATTATAAACAGTCTCTCTCATACACATTACACACGGTTGCTATGTACATTTCGCTGGTTGCTAGGCAGCAGAGCACTGTTTTACCGACATGACGTCATTCCATAAGAGATGCATGTAAATTTGAATTTCGCGGGCTGATAAAGTTGTTTACTATCGGTATGTCCGTTTTGTAGGTCTGGCGTCTTTAACAATACATACAAATACAATTCAAATACTCCTAACCTAAAGAAGCACACCATTTTGCCGCAACATATTCCTAACAATGTGTTTTCCATTTTTTTTTCCGTGATTTACTTCTAACTTCTTCAATATATACCAAATGTACTACTGCCAGAACGAATTATTTTTCAGAAAATATATTATTCCCTTTAGCTTCATAATTTATATGTGTTATCAAAAAATTTACTCCAATTTCATAAACTTTACCATCAGAAATGAGAAATTATTTGGTACACTGTATATTACTCATATTAAATATATTAAAAGTAAATACATCTTTCCCCCAAATTTTATAGAAAACTGTAAACAAACTATTGAGCCGCCCTCTTTATAACAGGGGCTGAACTTTTGCCTGGTTCTTGTCTAAGTAACCACCAGTCCGTGAAATTAAATATGGCGGAAAAATATCGACCATATGAGATAATATTTAGTTGTGGAAGGACATTGGCCGAATAAAGGCATTTTTTCGGTTGAAACTTTCTAAAAACAATTCTCGTAATTTAATCTCGGATCTAGGCCCATTATTGTTAGATTTTGTTACAAAAGTTTTTAAATTGTTATTATTTTTGTTTGTTGATTACGTGACAAAGTGGCCAAAGATTCTAATAAAAAATATGTTAGATCGGAGCTTAACATTTTAGATTTCAATACATGTCTCTAAAGTGTTCTAAAATTGCGTAGTTTTTAAAAAGACCTTCCTGAAACGAGGCTGTGCAAGGCAGATTTTTCCGGATTCCACTCTTAAGCTCTATAAATAATCGTGGCATTTACGTTAGAGTATCAAGTCTGAATTTTGTATATATTAGTTAGAACATATTTTTTGGCTTTTGCGCAAAAATTACTAAATATGTAACAATTAGAAAGGACAAAGAAAAATTATATGTCGTTAGTATTGGAAGAATTTTATCTGTTCCTACACAATACTCTAGACATTAATGGCTTATTAAAGAAAAAATCTTTATGAAAATCTAAACATATCTAAATTTACATATCAAAAATTGAAGCTTATAAATTAGCAAGAAAAATGAAATCTTTTAAAATACAGAATTGTAAAAAAATTAAAATTATCATAAAATGATTTAAAAAATTTACTTACCCCTCAATCCTGTTGACAATATATTGTTTCGGCCTTTTTGGGCCGCGTTATCCCAGGAGTATGAGGCCCCTAATCTAATCTTTATCTATTTTTATTATCACAGAGAAACACATTTATGAAAAAAAAAATTATGTCAAAATGACTTATTAACTCTTATTGTTATATTTGCTTAAAAAAGTTATGCCATTTAAAAGGAATTCAAGGGTTATTCATTATATTTTGACTCCCACCTACAGCTCTTATCACAAGCTATAGAAAGAAACTTTAAATACAAAAGTTTTAGGTTTTTTCACGTAGAATCTTTTGGTAATAGCGGAAATAAAAAATCGACTTTACAACATTGAAAAAATTAATTGAGTCATATTTTTTAAATGGAACACCCTGTATATTATTAGCTCAGATGAAAGATCTCTTTGTTCTGATTTCAAATATATATAATTTGTTGGCATTTGGCTCAGCCACTTTTGAAATATTTGAGTTTATAACTTATTTTCTCACAATTGGAGATTATCAGTCATTAAAGTTTATTGCTTTAATATAATCAAGTTGCCTCGAAAACGTCGACGTTTGTATTGTAAATATTTGTTGTAGTTTAAATAAAGTATTTTTTTTAAACTCAAATACTTCAAAAGTGGCTGAACCAAATGCCAACAAATTATATATATTTGAAATCAGAACAAGATGATCTTTCATTTGAGCTAATAATATACGGGGTGTTCCATTTAAAAAATATGACTCAATTAATTTTTTCAATGTTGTAAAGTCGATTTTTTATTTCCGCTATTACCAAAAGATACTACGTGAAAAAATCTAAAACTTTTGTATTTAAAGTTTTTTTCTATAACTCGTAATATGAGCGGTAGGTGGGAGTCAAAATATAATGAATAACCCTGTACTTATCTTGGTTATTATCAACCTTGGAATTTGACAAGCTTGAAAAAATCGCATTATTTCGACATAAGGAATCTGCTGTTGCTCCGTATACCATTACTGTTGAACCACCCTGTATAAATCAAGAAAATTTTACGCAATACTAATTAATTAAAAGTAAAATGGAATAGACTGGCCTTAAGTCCAGAAAGTTAGTGGGAGCTTCTAGGGTGTCCCATACAGCAGATAACCACACACTTGTTGGCGGCTAGTATGTTGATTTTAGTGCTTAAATATGTATTTAAAATATTAACATAATCTCCTGAATCACCCTATATGTTAGTGATATGAAAGAGAGTTAAATAGCGTGCCTTTCATGCAAAACAGACAACTTATCATTTGTAGTCTTATCATTTTTAAACATTTTAAGCACCCGGCATATATCTCTTTCGCTAAAAACGGACTCTTTTACCCAAAAAATAATTCTTTCCATAAATCAGGCGCTATCATTTTGAATGCAGAAATATACGAAAGCATTTTATCCAGGGACAAAAAGAGGAATTGAAAAGAAAAAGCATCAAATGGTCATTGTAGTTGAAACTAGCTGGTTTTGATAAGAGAAACTTCCTGCGGAACTGCGGGTATAAATCATAAAAAGTTACATCGGAAGCGCACGTTGAATACTATTATGCCGCCCCAGGCTTTGCTTTCTGCATTTCATATATTCGCCAATATGAAAAAGCGGTTAGAAAAGATCCGACCAAAGAGTTTAAAGTGAACAGAGACAGTTAGAGACAGAAAACTCCCTTGGCAAATACTTTCTCGCCAAATAGCGACGACTAAATACCAAAACAATCAGTTAACGGACGGAATTGGAATTAAGCACGTTTTACAGTCGGCAGGTCTTTTGCAATACTATTGCTGCCAGTCAGTTTTTGACAAGAGAGTTGCAAGCAAAATTGTCATACTTTTGTTATATTATTTATTTATTTTTTAAAACTTTTAATTGAATAAATCAATGGGGAATATGCATAAAACTCAAATAAATCTGAAATATATTTTTTACATTCCCTACATAAATTAAATATTGGTGGTGACTGTTTTTAGTAATTTATTTTGATCTTCATTAACAAAAAAAAAGACGCAAATTTTCGCACGAATTTCGAAACCTGTAAAACATGATCCCATTGGTTGTGACATCAAAAGTGTTATAATAAGGGTATGGCGAATTCCAGTATGGTAGGATCATCGAAAAATCAATAGAAATGGCTTTTAATCCAATCCAATAAAATATGCCTGCGCTTAGAGTAGAACGGTATTCATGTATTCTTCAAGCCACAATCGATCCAGGAACCTTCCAATTTGAAACAAAAACAAATTTTTGCGAAATTTTGACACATCATATGTTAATAATTTCAACGTAAATAAACTGCAACTCTTTGTTTTCATATCAATGGTCGAAAATTTGAAAATAAGTTTAAAATTTTGCATGCCCCGATGCCAATAAACCTATTTATTTATAACTTAAGTGGAAAAATAAGAGATTTAAATTAGTGGGAGATATTCTTAGATAATTGACGCATAAAATAAACCCAAAAGGAATCACTAAATATAAGTATAATATATATATATATATATATATATATATATATATATATATATATATATATATATATATATATATATATATATATATATATATATATATACAGTGACCGGCAAAAAGTTCGCAACATATGGGAAAAATTTTTATTAGGAGAGTATCGGAAAAACTTTCCCAGGGGATCGGTTCTGCATGTCCGATAACCTAAAAATCGATTTTGACATACGTCACGTGACCACTGGTATAGCGTCAAATTAAAAAAAAAAATTGTTAATTTACAAAAAGTGAGGTTAGTTGACGAGATATCAAAAAAAGTTATTTGAAAAAATTGCTTAGAATTAAATTCTAGGTCCTTGTGCAAAATTTTAAGATTTTATTTAAAAAAATTGGAAAACTCAATTTTTTTTAAATATTTTTTTAACGATTTACAAATTTCCAGTTTTTGCCGTTTAGATAGCTTGCCTAATGTAAAGCCCATGTATCTGGATGAAAATAAACGAATGTAGTAGTTTTTTCTACAATTGACAGGACAAAATTTAAAAAATAGGGTTTCGCCGGACGCTAGCTGTTGCAATGATTTGTATCTAGCAGCAGTGTCAAAATTTTAGAGACATTTCAATGAGATTACATTGAGAAAACCTTAATCGTCTTAAATATATCTGAAGTTCGACTTTTTGTAAAGTTAAGGGGATTAAAATAGATAATAAACAAAAAATTACCTGTTTATTTAATCGAAATTTTATAAACGAAAACCACTGTAAGAAAAACTTAAAAGTAGTCAAATTCTGTACTAACAACACAAAAAATCATTGTTTTTCCTTGGGTGCACAAAATTTAAAACTCAGTATGACCACCATTTCTCTCCATACATACTGTTGTTCTCGAGCGCAACTCTCGATTAACATTTCGGAGCATTTTACGATTTATTTGCAATACACAATTTATAATGACATCCTCTAAATTTTGTATATTCCTAAAGGGTCGATGTTTGTACACAGGGTTCTTTAGGTATCCCCACATAAAAAAATCTAACGGAGTCAGATCTACAATTCTACAATTGACAGGACAAAATCGAAAAAATAGGTGTTCGCCGGACGCTCGCTGTTGCAATGGTTTGAATCTAATGAAATGACTGTATCAAGATTTTATTAAGATTTTTCGCACATAAATTTAACAACCAGGTCTATTTAGTTGTACTTAAAACTACCAAAGCAGGCTCTGAAATTAAAACAACCAAATAATCTAGTAGGTTAAAAACAACAGAAAATGTCAACCTATGTCATTGGTTTATGTCTCGCATCTTACTAAGTTTGATATTTTACATAAGTTTATTAATATTTTATTCCTTAAAATGGCACCCACACTACTTCTTCAGGAAAAGATAGAAATTATTTTAATTTCTGGAGATAATTACAAAAGCCATAGAGAAACAGCAGCAATTTTTAATGAGAGGCACCCCGATAAATCCCTCCATTACTCCACAGTATCTCGTCTAGTCAATAAATTTAAAGAAACGGGATCGGTAGAAAATCAGTATAAAGTTTCCCATGAAAAACCGGTAACAGGTGTCGAAGGTTCTCTGGATGTGTGTTTGTCGATCACAGAAACACCCCAATTAGCAGTTAGTCAAATATCGGAGATCACTAACATTCACGAAAGATCTGTGCGGAGGATATTAAAAAGAAACAAATTTCATCCGTACAAACCTAAATTTGTACAAGTATTAAAAGATAGGGATTATGACGCCCGCTTCGATTTTTGTGCCTGGTTCCAGGGTATGATTGAGGAAGATTTTAATTTCCCAAAGAACGTTCTTTTCTCGGATGAAGCTACATTTACCTCTAACGGAACCGTCAGTTCACAAAACTGTAGATGGTGGGCCACCGAAAACCCAGACTTTGTAATTCAGAGTAAAGACCAATATAGTTTTAAGGTTAATGTGTGGTGCGGAATTTTCAACCTCAGAATAGTGGGACCTTTTTTCTTTAGAGACAATTTAAATTCAGAACGATATTTAGAATTTCTACAAACTGAGATATCTGACTTTTTAGACAATTTGTCATTAGCCGAAAGAAGAAATTTATACTTTTCAACAAGACGGAGCTAGCATTCATTCCACAAATGAGGTGAAGAGATGGCTGGATCAAGAATTTGGAAACCAGTAGGACGGTTTTCTGAAAATCCGTGGCCTGCGAGATCACCAGATCTGACTCCGTTAGATTTCTTTATGTGGGGATACCTAAAGAACTCTGTGTACAAACATCGACCCTTTAGGAATATACAAAATTTAGAGAATGTCATTAGAAATTGTGTATTGCAAATAAATCGTAAAATGCTCCGAAATGTTAATAGAGAGTTGCGCTCGAGAACAATAGTATGTATGGAGAGAAATGGTGGTCATACTGAGTTTTAAATTTTGTGCACCCAAGGAAAAACAATGATTTTTTATGTTGTTAGTACAGAATTTGACTACTTTTAAGTTTTTCTTACATTGGTTTTCGTTTATGAAATTTCGATTAAATAAACAGGTACTTTTTTGTTTATTATCTATTTTAATCCCCTTAACTTTACAAAAAGTCGAACTTCAGATATATTTAAGACGATTAAGGTTTTCTCAATGTAATCTCATTGAAATGTCTCTAAAATTTTGACACTGCTGCTAGATACAAATCATTGCAACAGCTAGCGTCTGGCGAAACCCTGTTTTTTTTAATTTTGTCCTGTCAATTGTAGAAAAAACTACTACATTCGTTTATTTTCATCCAGATACATGGGCTTTACATTAGCCAAGCTATCTAAACGAAAAAAACTGGAAATTTGTAAATCGATAAAAAAATATTTAAAAAAAATTGAGTTTTCCAATTTTTTTAAATAAAATCTTAAAATTTTGCACAAGGACCTAGAATTTAATTCTAAGCAATTTTTTCAAATAACTTTTTTTGATATCTCGTCAACTAACCTCACTTTTTGTAAATTAACAATTTTTTTTTTAATTTGACGCTATACCAGTGGTCACGTGACGTATGTCAAAATTGATTTTTAGGTTATCGGACATGCAGAACCGATCCCCCGGAAAAGTTTTTCCAATACTCTCCTAATAAAAATTTTTCCCATATGTTGCGAACTTTTTGCCGGTCACTGTATATATATATATATATATATATATATATATATATATATATATATATATATATATATATATATATATATATATATTTATAGTGTAATATGCCGGTTTAAAATAGGATTTGTTGGAAAAAATCAAGAAAATTCAGTTTCTACCCCTTAAATACGCTCCTGGGTGACCCATTCTGTATTCATTTTATAGTTTGATTATCCCTGTATAAGATAGCGTTGAAAAATTGGAAAAAACTAGGTAGAAAAAATACGGAGTGATTTAAGGGTACCGATGTCGAGAGCAAAAAAAGTCAAAAATAGAAATTTAATCGCCGACTGCTCCCTTCCTATTAAGAATGAAGAGGCTAAAAATATGGATATCACATATTTCGATGAGCTCTTTCCGATGACGTATATAGGATTTTATTTTGGATTGATTTAGACCCCAAAAAAATAAAAACCGTGAAGAATTTTGGTCAAAAGGCGAAATTTCCAGATTTCCCAAATATATCCATTTTCCAGTGGTCTTAGGTTTAGCTAAATATATTGTAAAAAGAAAGTATTTCAGATTTTAAAGTTTTACTTATCAATCCGTTTTTCGATCCGACGCCGACGTTTCGTTTTCGAGTTATTAGGTACCAAAGAGGGGTCTGCAAATGGCATTTTTCGACCTAACAAAATTCAAAAAATGACTTGCCATTTTCCGCTCCTCGCCAGTTTCAATAGGGTTCTGAAGCTCTGGGTCCTCTACAACCTCCGGAAATTTAAATCGATTTAATTCACTTTTGCGAACTGTACCCGATTTCAACGGAAATCGCGGAAATTTCGACTTTGACGTTTAATCACTTCGAAACGATAACTGAATTTTTTACCGAAAATAGTTGCACTATTCCTCTATTAACCCAGAAAATTAAATTGCTCCCCCTCTGGCTGTTTCCGAGAAAAACAAACCTGTTCGAATTTAGGTTAAGATTTACGTTATTTTTGCTAATCTCCTGACGTTACTGTTGACTTCCTGACGTCACTTTCCGCTGCGGGCAAATGTCTGCTTTTTGAATTGTAATAAATTGTACCGAAAAGTAAAAATTTTTTCTAGCTAAATTATTGTAGCAATTTTCTTTCAAATACTTTTTTTGGGATTGTAAGACTACCAAAAGATTTATGCAAAAAAAAATACTTGCATATTCCTTATTGCAGCTACGGTTCGCGTGATCATCATTGCTGCTGCTCCTTTCCTGAAAATGCATTCAGAAGGGAAGAAGGTTCATAGATAGTTGGTAAGAATATAGTTAAATCAAAACAGAGGAAATATTCGCTTAACTGAGGAATTCATTGCTAATTTGAATGAATAAAAAAACCTGAAAAGCTCTTGAAAGAATCAGACATCAACATCAACAAACAATATATTTGAAGGTTAACTTTTAGTAACATTTTTCTTGGTTGGTAATAATGTAACAAATTAGCATTTCTCACCAAAATTGCAGCAGAAACTGCAAGAAAAATCGAGCAGAATCTTTTTGTGGCAATCGATGCAAGTGCAAGACTGCTGCAAAAATAAATCAGCTGGTTCTTTAATGCGCATGCCTTCCTTCAAGCTTTATTGCATATTGTAAACGACTTGCCGACTGTAAAACATGCTTTAGGTCTTGATGCTGACCATGGACCTTCAGCAAGAGGAGACGCAGCCGTTCATTCATAACTGGTCTTTTGTTTGCTTCTCACATTGTGCATGTGACGGGACAAAGACCAACCGCTATAATGCTGTCTCGGCGCGCCACCGTTAATGGCTTTCCTGTATTCTGTATTCCACCAAGCAAACGTCTGAAAAGACAGTTCCGGATGAAAAGAATCCATTTTTTTCACACAGTTGTTACTGACGCATCATTTCTCAAAGTTTATGGATAAAGTTGTGGCAGGAAAAATCAAAAATCACGTAAAACATCACTACACACGACCTGCCTGAAAAGTAGAAACAAAATTACGCCATCAGATTTCTGAAGGAACCAGACGATGCCTCGTAAAGCAACGTTGCCACCATCGCTCTAAATTTCGCCATCATGCAATGGATATAAAGTACTAAATTTTGTTATTGAACAAAATGGTGTATTGGTATATTTTATTAATCCTTGGTCGCATGCATTATACTCTGGTATTTAAGATTGTAAATAACTATGAACCCACATTAATTGCGTTATTTTAGTAGGATCTATCAATCGGCAAATACGCCTGCGCGGGGTCGAATCCCGCTTCGACCATGGATATTTTGTGATTGACATTGGAAGGTGGTAGAGGATTTCTGCTTTCTCTTTTCTTCAATTTGGCTGCTTTCCTGTAGCATTGGTTGGAATAGGACTGACTGCCTCTGTTACTTAAATCTCTTTGGACTCGATGAAAATATGCGCCCTCCTATTGCGAATAAAAAAGTCATTAAATATTTAAAGCGATAGAAACTTTGCACATAACTATGCATTGCTTTGTATCTAGTGGGAATTATTCCGTATATTGTCGGTATCAGCTTAGGGGTAGCAGATCATATCACCTAACTTACAAAAGATTTAATGATGCAAAGTTTACGTTCTCAATCAAATAATGCTACTTTTTAGATAAGATAACCCAACGCTAGATCGACCTAACTTGACAACCAAAAGTTTTAAACTGACAAGTGTAAGAATAAGGCAACTAAGTTTTATACCATAAATTCGCTTCTGAGATTTTTTTGTAAATTTATATAGATACAAAAGGGCCAATAATAAAACTAAATTCATTGTAGTTCCAAGATAAAAATCATTTGTAAACCAAGAAAATTGCTGAAATATTAGAATAAATCATGTTTTTAATGACGACTTATTAATAATGACAGGACAAAAATCTATCCAAACCTAACTGACTAACTAAAAGCTTATAAACCAGTACTAATTGTTAAACCTTTCTTTGCACAATCATGTTTCCTTGTCATTTACTGTCATTATTGACAGAAACAATAAGTTGATTTCAATGAACGATTACTATTTTGCCTAGTAACCAAAGTACACAAGCCGTATCTAGGCCGATGCAACTTACCGCACTAGTGCAGTAAGTGAAGTTGTGCTTATAACTGCAGCTAAAAATTGGTTAAAAAATGAGGACACATGATAGAGTATTTATTTGTTTAAATTAAAGCTAAATGAACAAATTGATTGTTGTCCTCTCAGAATTGAATATTCAGCCCAAAAACTTGGAGGAGATTTTGAAGTTTTCATTAGAAAATATGCCAGTAAGTTTTACTTTTTAATTACACTGTTTTTCTCCTGTATATAGCCGGTTTTTAAAAACTATATTTTAGTAAAATTAGTTTTGAACAACCGACTCTCCATCCTTCCTCATTGGCGTAGCTAAAAGAGGGCAAGGGGGGCTTAGCCCCCCTGCTGTGGAATTAGCCCCCCCCCCCCCCCAAAAATTCCCAGGCACAAATCATTTTACCCATTTTGTTTCTAAACTCCCGGACAAAAAATACCGGCACAAAGGAATTTTACAGTTCTCTTACCGTAATTTCGTTAGGAATATGCTGTATTTTTTAATCATGACTCATGTTCGATAGGGCGATATTATACCGGGTGAAACATGTGTGTTTTTTGTCCTGAGTTTTAAACACCCTGTGGAGAAATTGGAGCAGTTATTTTTTATACCTATAATTTCTTGATAAAGTTCCATGAATTCCTAATATTTTGTTTCCTGAATCATCACGTTATCTCCATTTTTAGGACTGGATGGTTCACTCCATTTGCAAAATCTCCCTAATTACTTTCATCCTTCTGCTCAAAGATGTTTGGTAAACGTCAGTAATTTTTTACAGTAATCAATATTATTGTTATTATAAATAGTGATGAAAATGGTTTTTATGCCAATAATAATATGCTTTCTCAAAATTGTTAAGGATAGTAAAAAAGGAACCCATACACAAATTATTTTGTATCAAAGCGCACAGAGTGCGCCATGCCAAGTTCCCGCAAAACCGACCGCACGCGCTCTGTACTATATTCATACGAACCATTTCGAGCACTTTTCGACTCCCATCTATCTTCGAGGCTAGTTGCGTTACAGGACTGTTGTGCTAGGATTTATGATTTAGCAAATAAAATTACACAAAAATCATCTCTTGAATTTTTTCGTTCACATTAGCTGTTTTCCATAAAAACGAAAAAATGTCTAGTTATGCATAACATTATTTATTAGTGTAATTTATAAATAACAAAAAAGTAAGAGAGTCATGGAAACAAACATACTTTTTTAAACAAATTTGACAACTAGCAAAACTCCCCTTTATGCATTAGCAATTGTTACCAAATTTTAACTTGATACTAATTTGTATCTTCTAGTTATTTCGGAAAAACCTTTTAGAAAAATTAACACAAATTAACAACAAAGTCGTTTAGGACCTATGTTTATGTGAACTTTTTGTTTTAAAATTGGGTAAGGAATCATACCCTGAAGGGTGGCTACATACTTTATTAACACCCTGTATGCAGTGAATTTCATAACACCCTATATATTAACGTCCACGTTGACAAAAAAAAACTGTTATGTTATTTTTAATAATAGTATTATTCTTGATATACACAGTAAAAAATCCAGTTGATTAACCACAAGAGATGTCTGATTTTATTGGCCGGATTAAATTTTTTGATTTAATTTGTAATTATTTTCTAAATCAGTTTCATAATCTTCGTTATGATTCAAACAAATTACTCATTCTCGATTACTTTAAATCGATACTGATCAAATGCATAAAAAAGACAAACATTTTAAATCATATTTCCTTGTTAAAATAATCACAATAATCAGTATCAATCACCTACTGACTAAAAAATGCTCAAACTTCTAAACCAAGCCGCCAACACATGCGCAGTACGCAACCTTTTAATCACAAGGGAGTACCGATATCCATCCACCCCGCTGCAATCTGCAAAAATTCCATTTAATCGGCAGTAGGTATGGCGGTTTCTGTGGTAGTGCAATGTGCAATGTGAGGTTATAACGAATGAAGTGGTCAACCTGTTCTAAAATTTTACGAATATTCTTTTAAAAACTTTGTTGTTACATCATGTTGGTGAAATTATGTTTCAAAAACAAAAGAAATACGCAAAAATCTCAGATCTTGAATCCAATCCCTTGGAGGAACTCATGCACCAATGTAAGTTATTTTCCATGTATTTTCAAAGAAAAGATTTGTCATGCCAGGTCTTCATTAGTGTTTTATGTATTTATTTACAGATGAGTAAATAATTTTCGTGTTTTTACTTCATATAATTATTTTCAACTTTTACACTGTAAAAAAAATTATTAAATTTTAAATCAAATTCAACCCAATTTTGACTAAATCCAGGTCCACGCCTCACCTCCCCGGATTTTTGTTTATGATATGGGACAAACAATTCCCATGCTTTGGGAATTTGCATTACCTATCTTTTATATAATTTCATCTGTTTGTCCTTTAATGTGTTCCCTTTTCTTATGTATTATAGTATTGTCATTTAATAAATAAAATCGACGCCCTAATCAGGTACTTTATAGGGCGGAGAGGGGAAGGGCGGTGCTACTGATGATTGCATATCAATCACATTGGATTTAAGATTTAATAAAAAATGATTAGAGTATTATGGAAATTTAATCATTATGGAAGAAAATTTTAATAAAAATTGATTTAGATGTAATCAGAATTAATTGTTAGGTTAATCAATTTTGAATAAGAAAATTTAATCACAGATCCTTCGATTTAATCAATATGCAGTGTTAATTTTTTCAATCAATCTGGCGTGGACCTGGATTTAGTCAAAATTGGGTTGAATTTGATTTAAAATTTAATCATTTTTTTTTACAGTGTAGACTTATCATTAGAGTTCAAAAGTAGTCTTACTTCTTTGAAAACTATATTACCGTTTTTTCAATTAAAAAATACCTACTATTGGGAATCTATAAACTACTATTATTCCTTAGGGTATAGAATTATTTAAGCTAAAGCATTAAATTATTTGACCAGAAAGCTCAAATAATTATCTGAAAAATAGCTGTTTGTGGGCGGTGTGATTCAAATTAAAATATATTTCATTAAACGAACAAGAACTACAGTTTAAATAATAAAATCTAAAAATTAAGTGAATTATTCTTATATCATTTCAATTAAAATAAACAGGGTTATAAAATATATAAGGTAATAGGGAAGTAGTAAAAAATATTAATTCAATGGGTTCTATTGTTGGCTGAAATATTAGTTCAATTGCTCGCGGAGGGAGGGGTTAAAATTGTGCTGTTGGTATTTGTTCGTTCAATCGTCGTTTAAGCTTGCAGCCTGCTTGTTTATTGCGCTATACGCCAAAAATAATAGATTTTTGGGTCTGGGCATTTTGGGTCATTTTAGTGTTTTATGGTAAGTAAAACAAATCTAAACGATTTTCAAGAATAAGTTTGTGTTTTATTTGTAAATCTCTCTTCGCTAGTCTATTATAAGACTTTTTACTTAGCCGATACGTATTGGTAAAAAACTATTAAAATTAAATTTAATATGATCGCAAGTTTATTGTTGAATTTGTATTTTTTAGACATGGTTTCCACCAAATCTAGCTGTAAATTTAGGAGATTCGAATACAGTGTTATGCGTCAAATTTATTCAATCTTGCATCCTGTACCCATACAAGTCAAAAGCAGACAGTTTTGCAAAAGAAGTAGATCCTATATTTGAAGTGAAATAAATACAAAAAGTTTACGGTGTTCGCGTCAGTGTGGTGTTAATAAAATGTGTTTTTTTATATTTAAATGTTTACCGAATGTCTAAAAAATTTATGTTTCATAATACCAAATAAAAATTATTTTAAACTAATAAAGCGTGCTTCATTTGGTTGAGATATAAGTATAATTGGTGTATTAGAAATTCTTCATTATATTAAATAAAATAATTGTTCTTCAAAACACGAATATGATTGAATTTAAACAAAAATGTTTTCTTTCTATTAACATTAAATTAATGACTGTTGTAATTGAAACAATAATAGCTATTAGTAGTAAAGGTTGATGCTCCCTGAGTCTCTTTAATATAAGTTGATGCTTCCTGATTCTCCCGAGTGACTCGCAGGTGTGCTATTGGGGTAATGACCTTGAACGTGCACGTGTGCTATTGTTATTTGGCCTTGATATGCGCAGGTGTTATTCCAAAGTCTTTTTTCGAAGTGGCCGTTGACTTTTAGTTCGTAATATTGGGGTGTTTGAGAGCACATGTTTATTTGTTTGTTGATAGCCAGGTGTACGATGCTCCCTTCAGGGTCGCCTTATTGTGATGCATTTTCAATGCAAAGCAAGCAGGTGGTTAGACGCAGTTGTGCGACACGATTTGGCCTTTAAATATTTGACATAGAACAACGACCAGCTGTTGAGATACTCCCGCCCGCCCTTCCCCGGCCCTCATGTAGCACAATCCGACGTCACAATCGATACACTTGGTTTAGCTTTTTGATGCATGCATAGGACAGATGTTTATTTTTGATTTGAAAATGCAGTGCTGTTTAAGGAATTTGTGGAGGCGAGCTTTTTTAATGGGAAATCAATAGAGTCCACCTGTTGGGTAACTGCTATTTTGAAGTAAAAGTTGAAACTCAAACCTTTTCTATTTTAATGGGTTTAATTTTATAATGTACAATTTAATTAAAATTTATTTTATTATTGTCACCTGTTTTAATTTTATATTTACTTTTACTGCAGGCAATACCACATATTTTAAAGTGTTTTTTAATCAAAGTAAGCAATTAAAACGATTTTATTCGTGTTTACCACAAAAAGTTTTCTTTTGTGACGAAAAATAGCGGTTACACAACGGGCGGACTCCATTGATTTCCCATTCCCATTGATTTGCCATAGATAAAAATACCTGTTCTGCAAAATTATTTCATACCATTTTATTATTGAATACATGGTCTCAAACTTTTTGGTGGAACTACACTGCGTTTTTCTATGTCGCATTAAAAGACAGAAGGGGTCTCACATTATTAGAATGGAGTCGACCTGTTGTGTAACCACTATTTTGAAGTAAAGGTTGAAACTCAAACCATTTCCTATTTAATATGTGCAGTTAAGTTGTAGTTTAAAAGTTGCATTAAATAAAACGTATAAAAATTCCTTAATACTAGACACTTGACTGCTAATTGGTTGGAATATATTTAATTAACCCGCACATCATAGGGTTTTACAATTTAAATTTTTAGCTTCAATTCTATTAGAGGTAAAGATATAGGACTTGCGACGAAAAATAGCGGTTACACAACAGGCGGACTCTATTGATTTCCCACAAAATCTTGTAGCTAATACATTGTTTAGAAACATAACAGAAAGAGTCATGTATGTAGCCATAGATAAAAATATTTTGGAAAATTATTTCATTGTTTCAAGGTCACCTTATTGTGATGCATTTTCAATGCAAAGCAAGTTGGTGGTTAGACGCAGCTATGCGACATGATGTGTCCTTTAAATATTTGACATAGAACAACGACCAGCTGTTGAGATACTCCCGCCCGCCCTTCCCCGCTCCTCATGCACTTCATGATCGATAAACTTTGTTTAGCTTTCTATACATGCATAAGGCAGATGTTTATTTTTGATTTAAAAATGCTGTGCTGTGTAAGGAATTTGTCGAGGCGAGCTTTCATAATGGGAAATCAATAGAGAGTCCACCTGCTGTGTAACCGCTATTTTGAAGTAAAAGTTGACACTCGGACCTTTTCTATTTAATGGGTTTAATTTTATAATGTACAGAAACTCAAACCATTTCCATTTTAATATGTGCTGTTAAGTTATAGTTTAAAAGTTGCATTAAATAAAATATATAAAAATTACTTAGTACTAGACACTTGACTGCTAATTGGTTGGAATATATTTAATTAACCCGCACATCATAGGGTTTTACAATTTAAATTTTTAACTTCAATTCTATTAGAGGTAAAGATATAGGACTTGAGACGAAAAATAGCGGTTACACAACAAGCAGACTCTATTGCTTTCCCGCAAATCTTGTATCTAATACATTGTTTAGAAACATAACAGAAAGTCATGTATGTAGCCATAGATAAAACTATTTTAGAGAATAATTTCATACCATTTTAATATTAGATACATGGTCTCAAACTTTTGGTAGAACTATGCTATGAGGTTTTCTATATCGCATTAAAAGGCAGAAAGGGTAGCACATTTATTAGAAATATTTAATACTTACACAAGTACGTAGAGTTAAGTTATGGTTTAAAAGTTGCATAAAATAAAACACAAAAATACTTAATACTAAACACTTGACTGCTAATTGATTGGAATATATTTAATTAACCCGCGCATCAT
Source organism: Philopedon plagiatum (assembly GCA_963971165.1). Lineage (NCBI taxonomy): Eukaryota > Metazoa > Arthropoda > Insecta > Coleoptera > Curculionidae > Philopedon > Philopedon plagiatum. The sequence continues at coordinate 10,163,039 of OZ020192.1, forward strand.
AGGGTTTTAACTATTCAATTTTTAACTCGAATTCTATTAGAAGTAAATATATAGGACGTGATATTTTTGTTTGAAGTATTAAAAAGATCTTGTATACAATTATGCACAGTTATTGTTATTTTTCTTCACAGCTAGGAAGTAAACTGCTACAAATATGAGCAAATCCTACAGCTAGAACTGGAGTGTGTTGAGGTGTGTTGATATCCTGGCTGACCCATCACGGATAATGATACCTAAAAATACAAAAAAGTTACTCTTTGACCCTGTCACTCAGCGGTACGCAGTGAAATTTCAAAGTTGTATATCTCTGTTCCTACTACAGGAACCACACCAAATTTAGGGGATTTAATGGTGAGCCCACTGGGATTTCTTTTGGTAAAGAAAGAAACATTTTGTAATTTGCGAAAAATTTGAATTTTTGCTCTGACTACCCTGGGAAAATAGAGTGCGTTTAGGTATTTTATTTGTTACTTTTTCTAAACAAATTTCACGTGTTTTTATCTCTATGTTGTACTATGTACTATGTTATTGTATCACATTTTTTGTTTGTTCCGTTTCTTCTGGGTTTGTACGCTGTTCCTTTAGGGATTATGTAATGTATGGTATCCGTTAGTGCTCCGTTATAAAAACTGTTTATATTTGAAAACGGCATTATTCATTCAGACGTCGTATGAGTAACATGTTGAAACGCGACATAAAATTTAAACTTCTTGCACTATCGGACGAAGATGTTTTCGGATTCAGAAAAACAGATGCTGGGTGGTTTATTGGCAACAAACTTATTGAATTTAATGGGGATATTTTGTTGATAGATGAAGAAAAGTATACGTTAACGGATGGGTTATTGAATTTGTTAACTCATCAGCGCCCGAAGAAATATACCAGCCATGAACTGAATCAGTATAAGGAAATTCTGTTATTATCCGACGCACACAGATGTGGTTTTCTGAGGAATAGACCTATACGATCAAGTAAAAATTGGAAATATATAAATATTATATCCAAGTTATTTCCACCCAAAAGGAAATATAAGAAACCAGACGTGAAGAGTACATATTATAATCAACTAAGATGGATGCAACGTTAATACACCATACAAAAAGAAGATTGAAATTATTAATATGTAGTAAACGTTTGTTTTAAAAAAGTGTAATTTTCAATATGTGATATTGAAATATTTGTTAATTATTATTATTAATTAAGTCTATTAAATGATATTTTTACAATGGATCTGAGTTTTTAGCCCTATGTTAACAAACAATTTAATTTTCCTCACAAATATCGTTAAATTCGTGCTTCAATAAGCTTTCATTTGATACCACATAAGATGTTCTTGAATTTTTTTTCATTCCCCAATTTTTGTCCCGAAATTAACCCCCAGAATAAAATTTAAGAACTATATTAAAAATACATCATATATATTGTTAAATTCATGCTTCAGTAAGCTTTCATTTGATACCCTACACGCATCTGCCGCACTACCCGCCACCAACAACACCAACGCAGTATCGCATCGCGTATGCGCGGAGCTGAGTGGGTCTAATTAAAAATTTTGAAAAACGTATAAGGACGAAAGTTGTTCCTTACATCTGAGAAATATTTTTGTTCAAAATTTTTTCTCTAAACTAATGGTCTCCAGTTATAAGGAAACAAACAGTTAAAATTACCGCGCTAGAATTTTTTAATCCTGATAATTTTCCCACAATCTGAGCAATCCTTCTGGTAATAAGGGTGGGAGCTGTTGTATATCTCTGTTCCTACTACAGGAACCGTGAGAATTTGGGGGTTTTACTGGTGAGCCTACTGGGAATTTTTTTGGTGAAGAAAGAAACATTTTATAATTTGCGAAAAAGTTGAATTTTGCTCTACCTACCCTGGGAAAAAATGAGCTCGTCTAGGTATTTTATTTATTGTCGAAAACCCTTTTCTCTAAAACCAGTGGTTCAGCAGTTTTAAGGAAACAAACATTTTTAAAATTTTATCTCTGCTAAATTTCAAATTTTTACGTCGTATAAGATAAAATCCTGTGACAGACAGACGGACGGCCGGATTGATGGACTTACGAGAAACGATACTCTTTGGTAGTGTCACTAATTAATTTAAAAATGTAAAACAGTGTTTAGGAATAACTTTGTACCAAGTAAAACAAAAAATTTGCCGTTTTCCAAACAATTTATGGGTCCTCCACCATATTGCCAAAAAAAATTTAAAAACTCATTCAATCATAAAAACTCTAAATAATATTATTACCTGAACCAACGCCATATTTTTCTTCACAGCTGTCAGGATGAGCAAGCAGTCAAAAAAACATTAGCAAATTCTGTAACTAGTTAACCTTGTGAGTGTATTCTCCTATCAAACCCATCATGGATAACCATACCTAAAAAATACAAAAAAGTTACTCATTGACACTTAAATTGTTTATACCAATTGACCGCGCTAGAATTTTTTAATCCTGGTAATATTCCCGCATTCTAAACCTAATTCCAAATGTTCATGATTTTTTCAGATTTTTCTGAGGAATCCTTCTGATAAAAAGGGTAGGAGATAGCAATTTTTAGCGTTTCTCCCGAAAAATGTTAAAGAAATACATGAAAATAAAATACATCATATTGAATTCGAGCTTCAATAAGCTTTCATTTGATACCCTACACGACGCTATTGAAATTTTTTTTTTCATTTCCCAATTTTTGCCCCGAAATTAACTCCCAGAATAAAATTAAAAAACTACATTAAAAATACATCATGTATATTGTTAAATCCATGCTTTAATATGCTTTCATTTGATACCCTACACCTATCTGCCGCACTACCCGCCACCAACATCATCGCGTATGCGCGGAGCTGAGTGGGCCAAATTAAAAATTTTAAAAAACGTATAAGGACAAAAGTTGTTCCTTACATCGTGAGAGATATTTCTTGTTAAAAAAATTTTCTCTAAACCAATGGTTCAGCAGTTGTATGGAAATAAACAGTTAAAATGACAGCGCTAGAATTTTTTAATCCTGAAAATTTACCCGCAAGCTAAACCTAATTATCAATGTTCACGATTTTTTTTTCAGATTTTTCTGAGCAATTCTTCTGGTAATAAGGGTGGGATGGACTTACGAGAAACGTTACTCTTTGGCACTGTCAGTAATTAATTTAAAAATGTAAAACTGTGTTTAGAAATATCTTTGCACCAAGTAAAACAAAAAAATTATCGTTTTCCAAACAATTTATGGATCCTCCACCATATTGTCAAAAAAAATTGAAAAACTCATCCAATCATAAAAACTCTAAATAATATTATTACCTGAACCAACGCCATATTTTTCTTCACAGCTGTCAGGATGTCAACCGATACAAACTTGAGCAAATTCTGTAGCTAGGAAAACTTGTTCTCCTATCAAACCCATCATGGATAACGATAACTAAAACATATAAAAAAAGTTACTCTTTGACAATTTTTTATGACAATTGACCGAGCTAGAATTTTTTAATCCTGGTAATTTTCCCGCAATCTAAACCTAATTCCAAATGTTCATGATTTTTCAGATTTTTCTGAACAATCCTTCAGATAAAAAGGGAGGGAGATAGCAATTTTTAGAGTTTTCTCGAAAAATGTTAAAAAAACACATTAAAATAATATACATCTTATATATCGTTGAGTTCGTTCGTTCTTCAATAAGCTTTCATTTGATACCCTACACGATGTTCTTGAATTTTTTTCTTTGCCCAATTTACCCCCGAAATTACCCCCAGAATCAAATTAAAAAACTGCATTAAGAAATACATCATGTATATCGTTGAACTCGTGCTTCAATAAGCTTTCATTTGATACCCTACACGACGCTATTGAATTTTTTTCCCCAATTTTTGCCCCGAAATTAACCCCCTACAATAAAATTTAAAAAATGCATTAAAAATACATCATATATATCGTTAACCTCGTGCTTCCATAAGCGTTCATTTGATACCCTACACAATAATCTTGAAAAAAGCAGGTATTTTTTCATTTCCCAATTTACCCCCCGCCCGGAAATTAATCCCTAGGATCAAATTAAAAAACTGCATTAAAAATAATAATAATAATAATAATAATAATAATAATAATAATAATAATACTCTTTATTTCAAATTTGTTACAATAACAAAATACTACATTAAAAATACATCATATAAATCGTTAAATTCATGCTTCAATAAGCTTTCATTTAATACCCTACAAGATGTCATTGAAAAAAAAACTTTTTTTCTCCAATTTATCTCCATAAATTAACCCCAAAATCAAATTAAAAAATACATCCTATATATCATTAAATTCGTGCTTCAATAAGCTTTCATTTGATACCCTACACGATGTTGTTAAAACATTTTTTTTATTTCCCAATTTACCCCTACGAAATTAATCCCCAGAATTAAATTAAAAAACTACGTTAAAAAAATACATCACATATATCGTTGAAGTCGTGCTTCAATAAGCTTTCATTTGGTACGCTACACGACGCTACTGAATTTTGTTTTCATTTTCCAATTTATCCCACGAAATTAACACCCAAAATCAAATTTAAAAAATACATCATATACTATATCGTTGAATTCGTCATACCAAAAGCTACATTTCCATACTGGCTCGGCTCTATCTACATTTTGAAATATTCTTTAGACATAATGTGGTGTTGAAATGAAGACAATATAAAAGTCTGTCAAGTGCAAGCTATACTTGCACAATTAGTGTTCGGTGCCATTAACCCCCACATAACTTGAGCAAATCTCGGCCGCCCGATCTCCGCCCATCTACCGCGCCAGTGTTTATAAATAACTGGTAATTTTCCCGCAATCTAAACCTAATTCTCAATGTTCACGATTTTTAGACTTTTCTTCGGCGGTATGCAGTAAAATTTCAAATTTGTATATCTGTGTTCCTACTGCAGGAACCGTACCAAATTTGAGGGCTTTAATGGCGAGCCCACTGGGAATGTTTTGGTAAAGAAAAACATAATAAGTAATTTGTGAAAAAGTTGAATTTTTGCTCTGCATAACCTGGGAAAAATGAGCGCGTTTAGGTATTTTATTTATTATTTTTTAAACAAATTTTATGTCATTTTGTCGAGACTCTTTAAGGTTGTTCAGGTAAAAATACATAATAATGGGACGACACTAAGAAGAAACGTTTAAAAAGATATTTAAAAAACCGGTCAAGTGAAAGCAATACTTACACATTTATTAGTGTTCCGTGCCATACACCCCACTTAAATTGTAATTATTAATAGTACTACACTTGCCCTTCTGTAGAGCCAAATTAGAAATTTTAAAAAACGTGTAAAGGACACAAGTTGTTCCTCACCGTCGCACACGGGTTAATTTTCTACCTAACACAGGCATAAAACTTCCCAAACTTTTAGATGTAATTAAAAGCTTAGGTACCTGGACGTACTAAAGCAACCCTAGAAAGTTGGAGTAATTCAAATTGTTTAAATGGCGCTGCTAGAATTTTTGTCATGTCACTTTGAATAAATAGACGCATATGCGTTCTTATCATACATACAAACTACAAGTGCTCTTTTTCTCGCTATCTATGTACCTATGATGTAATCACATCATGAGTCTCCCTCTCCCAAAGTTATACAATTTCTCCATCAAGGAATTTTTCTTTAGGAAACATTATTTACCACACAGTGGTAAACTACAATTATTCACAGAGGAAAATGAAAACAAAATGGCGGCCAGCTAGCTAGACGCTATGGGTAACGCGTAGCTGGTGATATTTTTGGGGTTTTTCTTTTTGAACCAAGTTTATTAGTTTTAATGATTTTATTCAATTTTTAAAAACACTTGTACATATTTTAATATCAGGTTACTAATTTCGTTAATGAAGAAATTGTTTTAAATATCAATAGTATCGCCATAGACTAAATAATACATAGACAAACACTGGCGTGTAACAAAAATGGACCAAAAAGCATGAGACATTGACATTGACACATTGAGGCATTTTGAGGGTTTACTGGTTCATGGCTTAGAAATTTGCTTGTCCACAATTATATATCCATGCGTTTATATGTACTATATAGATATATAATGGTGAACAAACAAATTCCTAAACCATAAGCCAGTAAATTCACATAAATGTTTCAACGGATGCCCGCTTTCGGTCCCATTTCGGTGTATTCGAGGAATTGTCTATATTCTTTATAGTCTCTGGTATCGCGATATTTTTAAAGAAGTTTTTAAGTTGATTTAACACATAAAAATAATATCATCTCAAACGCTGTCAAGTCAAGTGTTATGCCGCCATTTTCACATGAAGGTTTATGTATACTGTGTCCTGGCTGCATCTGTCCACGTGAAATATGTGTTTTTTGATAAATGAAACCCTAATGTTTGTCAGGTTACCTCCTTACCGTATCTAATGCATAACTGTAAGAACAAATCATTTAAAACGTAAAATGTTACAAAAAAAGGTGATACATAGGTTTTATTTAAGTCCGAAATTAATGATTTCGCGGGTGCTCCACAGAGTGTTTGGAATTTTCAACGCAAAATTCTAATATTTTTAACATTTAACCTGTTACACGATTTTTATGTACCCATTTTATTAAAGAAGAGGCTCAAAACATTAATATCAATGCATAACAAATTTTACCTTTATATGTTAAATAATGTCTAGCAATGCGCTATAACTATATAATATTTAAAGGCATTTTATACACCAAAAATATTGACATGCTGAGGGTGAAGAATTTATTTTTATAACAGCACTTACCTATGTATAAACTAAAAAATGCAAGCAGATTTTTGAACGCGAAGAACAGACGCACAGTAGTACTTATCGTGAAAATCTGATTTCTAAAATGCAGCACGCTGGAATTTTAAAACCACGTTGAACCTTTACAGCACATTTAGGTAGTTAGGTAGGTACCTGAAAAATATTTGTATTTGTTTAACAGTGTTGCCGCAGTTACTACAGTAGAAACGAGCAAATATTATCTCTAACAATGTATCGCAAACTCTTTATTTAAAAAAAAATAAAAATATTAATTTTAATTAAATTTCATCTTCATCGATCCGAGTGTAGCAAAACATGTGTCATGGACAACATTTCGGCAGCCTTGCGACGTGATTAGAAGCACAGATATAGATATTTTATTTATTGACTAAGTTTTTTTTAATTTGTGTTTTTCCCATTGTTTTGAATATTTATTTTAGAATCCACATTACTCTTGTAATAAGAAAACACTAAATATTCTAATATTGGTATAAAGTAATTATATTAAAATTTGAATGCTAGAATAAATATAAATTTTACAAGAAAATTATGTCTCCTGAAAAATAGAAAATTGCCGGTTTTGCTTCAAACACTTGGATATTGCCGCTTTTGATTCGTTTGGTTCGCTTACGAGCTTTTGTAGGTATTAGAGGGGATGCTTGAATTCCATTGTCCACTCTAACTTGTTACCAAACGATGGGAAAAACACCAAATTAAAAAAACTTAGTCAACAAATAAATTCACGTGCATTTTAGGTTAAAACAGCCCGCGACATATGTTTTGCTACACTCGGATCGATGAAGATGAAATTTAATTAAAATTAATATTTTTATTTTTTTTTAAATAAAGATTTTGCGATACATTGTTAGAGATAATATTTGCTCGTTTCTACTGTAGTAACTGCGGCAACACTGTTAAACAAATACAAATATTTTTCAGGTACCTACCTAACTACCTAAATGTGCTGTAAAGGTTCAACGTGGTTTTAAAATTCCAGCGTGCTTCATTTTAGAAATCAGATTTTCACGATAAGTACTACTGTGCGTCTGTTCTTCGCGTTAAAAAATCTGCTTGCATTTTTTAGTTTATACATAGGTAAGTGCTGTTATAAAAATAAATTCTTCACCCTCAGCATGTCAATATTTTTGGTGTATAAAATGCCTTTAAATATTATATAGTTATAGCGCATTGCTAGACATTATTTAACATATAAAGGTAAAATTTGTTATGCATTGATATTAATGTTTTGAGCCTCTTCTTTAATAAAATGGGTACATAAAAATCGTGTAACAGGTTAAATGTTAAAAATATTAGAATTTTGCGTTGAAAATTCCAAACACTCTGTGGAGCACCCGCGAAATCATTAATTTCGGACTTAAATAAAACCTATGTATCACCTTTTTTTGTAACATTTTACGTTTTAAATGATTTGTTCTTACAGTTATGCATTAGATACGGTAAGGAGGTAACCTGACAAACATTAGGGTTTCATTTATCAAAAAACACATATTTCACGTGGACAGATGCAGCCAGGACACAGTATACATAAACCTTCATGTGAAAATGGCGGCATAACACTTGACTTGACAGCGTTTGAGATGATATTATTTTTATGTGTTAAATCAACTTAAAAACTTCTTTAAAAATATCGCGATACCAGAGACTATAAAGAATATAGACAATTCCTCGAATACACCGAAATGGGACCGAAAGCGGGCATCCGTTGAAACATTTATGTGAATTTACTGGCTTATGGTTTAGGAATTTGTTTGTTCACCATTATATATCTATATAGTACATATAAACGCATGGATATATAATTGTGGACAAGCAAATTTCTAAGCCATGAACCAGTAAACCCTCAAAATGTCTCAATGTGTCAATGTCAATGTCTCATGCTTTTTGGTCCATTTTTGTTACACGCCAGTGTTTGTCTATGTATTATTTAGTCTATGGCGATACTATTGATATTTAAAACAATTTCTTCATTAACGAAATTAGTAACCTGATATTAAAATATGTACAAGTGTTTTTAAAAATTGAATAAAATCATTAAAACTAATAAACTTGGTTCAAAAAGAAAAACCCCAAAAATATCACCAGCTACGCGTTACCCATAGCGTCTAGCTAGCTGGCCGCCATTTTGTTTTCATTTTCCTCTGTGAATAATTGTAGTTTACCACTGTGTGGTAAATAATGTTTCCTAAAGAAAAATTCCTTGATGGAGAAATTGTATAACTTTGGGAGAGGGAGACTCATGATGTGATTACATCATAGGTACATAGATAGCGAGAAAAAGAGCACTTGTAGTTTGTATGTATGATAAGAACGCATATGCGTCTATTTATTCAAAGTGACATGACAAAAATTCTAGCAGCGCCATTTAAACAATTTGAATTACTCCAACTTTCTAGGGTTGCTTTAGTACGTCCAGGTACCTAAGCTTTTAATTACATCTAAAAGTTTGGGAAGTTTTATGCCTGTGTTAGGTAGAAAATTAACCCGTGTGCGACGGTGAGGAACAACTTGTGTCCTTTACACGTTTTTTAAAATTTCTAATTTGGCTCTACAGAAGGGCAAGTGTAGTACTATTAATAATTACAATTTAAGTGGGGTGTATGGCACGGAACACTAATAAATGTGTAAGTATTGCTTTCACTTGACCGGTTTTTTAAATATCTTTTTAAACGTTTCTTCTTAGTGTCGTCCCATTATTATGTATTTTTACCTGAACAACCTTAAAGAGTCTCGACAAAATGACATAAAATTTGTTTAAAAAATAATAAATAAAATACCTAAACGCGCTCATTTTTCCCAGGTTATGCAGAGCAAAAATTCAACTTTTTCACAAATTACTTATTATGTTTTTCTTTACCAAAACATTCCCAGTGGGCTCGCCATTAAAGCCCTCAAATTTGGTACGGTTCCTGCAGTAGGAACACAGATATACAAATTTGAAATTTTACTGCATACCGCCGAAGAAAAGTCTAAAAATCGTGAACATTGAGAATTAGGTTTAGATTGCGGGAAAATTACCAGTTATTTATAAACACTGGCGCGGTAGATGGGCGGAGATCGGGCGGCCGAGATTTGCTCAAGTTATGTGGGGGTTAATGGCACCGAACACTAATTGTGCAAGTATAGCTTGCACTTGACAGACTTTTATATTGTCTTCATTTCAACACCACATTATGTCTAAAGAATATTTCAAAATGTAGATAGAGCCGAGCCAGTATGGAAATGTAGCTTTTGGTATGACGAATTCAACGATATAGTATATGATGTATTTTTTAAATTTGATTTTGGGTGTTAATTTCGTGGGATAAATTGGAAAATGAAAACAAAATTCAGTAGCGTCGTGTAGCGTACCAAATGAAAGCTTATTGAAGCACGACTTCAACGATATATGTGATGTATTTTTTTAACGTAGTTTTTTAATTTAATTCTGGGGATTAATTTCGTAGGGGTAAATTGGGAAATAAAAAAAATGTTTTAACAACATCGTGTAGGGTATCAAATGAAAGCTTATTGAAGCACGAATTTAATGATATACGAGTATAGGATGTATTTCTTAATTTGATTTTGGGGTTAATTTATGGAGATAAATTGGAGAAAAAAAGTTTTTTTTTCAATGACATCTTGTAGGGTATTAAATGAAAGCTTATTGAAGCATGAATTTAACGATTTATGTGATGTATTTTTAATGTAGTATTTTGTTATTGTAACAAATTTGAAATAAAGAGTATTATTATTATTATTATTATTATTATTATTATTATTATTATTATTTTTAATGCAGTTTTTTAATTTGATCCTAGGGATTAATTTCCGGGCGGGGGGTAAATTGGGAAATGAAAAAATACCTGCTTTTTTCAAGATTATTGTGTAGGGTATCAAATGAACGCTTATGGAAGCACGAGGTTAACGATATATATGATGTATTTTTAATGCATTTTTTAAATTTTATTGTAGGGGGTTAATTTCGGGGCAAAAATTGGGGAAAAAAATTCAATAGCGTCGTGTAGGGTATCAAATGAAAGCTTATTGAAGCACGAGTTCAACGATATACATGATGTATTTCTTAATGCAGTTTTTTAATTTGATTCTGGGGGTAATTTCGGGGGTAAATTGGGCAAAGAAAAAAATTCAAGAACATCGTGTAGGGTATCAAATGAAAGCTTATTGAAGAACGAACGAACTCAACGATATATAAGATGTATATTATTTTAATGTGTTTTTTAACATTTTTCGAGAAAACTCTAAAAATTGCTATCTCCCTCCCTTTTTATCTGAAGGATTGTTCAGAAAAATCTGAAAAATCATGAACATTTGGAATTAGGTTTAGATTGCGGGAAAATTACCAGGATTAAAAAATTCTAGCTCGGTCAATTGTCATAAAAAATTGTCAAAGAGTAACTTTTTTTATATGTTTTAGTTATCGTTATCCATGATGGGTTTGATAGGAGAACAAGTTTTCCTAGCTACAGAATTTGCTCAAGTTTGTATCGGTTGACATCCTGACAGCTGTGAAGAAAAATATGGCGTTGGTTCAGGTAATAATATTATTTAGAGTTTTTATGATTGGATGAGTTTTTCAATTTTTTTTGACAATATGGTGGAGGATCCATAAATTGTTTGGAAAACGATAATTTTTTTGTTTTACTTGGTGCAAAGATATTTCTAAACACAGTTTTACATTTTTAAATTAATTACTGACAGTGCCAAAGAGTAACGTTTCTCGTAAGTCCATCCCACCCTTATTACCAGAAGAATTGCTCAGAAAAATCTGAAAAAAAAATCGTGAACATTGATAATTAGGTTTAGCTTGCGGGTAAATTTTCAGGATTAAAAAATTCTAGCGCTGTCATTTTAACTGTTTATTTCCATACAACTGCTGAACCATTGGTTTAGAGAAAATTTTTTTAACAAGAAATATCTCTCACGATGTAAGGAACAACTTTTGTCCTTATACGTTTTTTAAAATTTTTAATTTGGCCCACTCAGCTCCGCGCATACGCGATGATGTTGGTGGCGGGTAGTGCGGCAGATAGGTGTAGGGTATCAAATGAAAGCATATTAAAGCATGGATTTAACAATATACATGATGTATTTTTAATGTAGTTTTTTAATTTTATTCTGGGAGTTAATTTCGGGGCAAAAATTGGGAAATGAAAAAAAAATTTTCAATAGCGTCGTGTAGGGTATCAAATGAAAGCTTATTGAAGCTCGAATTCAATATGATGTATTTTATTTTCATGTATTTCTTTAACATTTTTCGGGAGAAACGCTAAAAATTGCTATCTCCTACCCTTTTTATCAGAAGGATTCCTCAGAAAAATCTGAAAAAATCATGAACATTTGGAATTAGGTTTAGAATGCGGGAATATTACCAGGATTAAAAAATTCTAGCGCGGTCAATTGGTATAAACAATTTAAGTGTCAATGAGTAACTTTTTTGTATTTTTTAGGTATGGTTATCCATGATGGGTTTGATAGGAGAATACACTCACAAGGTTAACTAGTTACAGAATTTGCTAATGTTTTTTTGACTGCTTGCTCATCCTGACAGCTGTGAAGAAAAATATGGCGTTGGTTCAGGTAATAATATTATTTAGAGTTTTTATGATTGGATGAGTTTTTAAATTTTTTTTGGCAATATGGTGGAGGACCCATAAATTGTTTGGAAAACGGCAAATTTTTTGTTTTACTTGGTACAAAGTTATTCCTAAACACTGTTTTACATTTTTAAATTAATTAGTGACACTACCAAAGAGTATCGTTTCTCGTAAGTCCATCAATCCGGCCGTCCGTCTGTCTGTCACAGGATTTTATCTTATACGACGTAAAAATTTGAAATTTAGCAGAGATAAAATTTTAAAAATGTTTGTTTCCTTAAAACTGCTGAACCACTGGTTTTAGAGAAAAGGGTTTTCGACAATAAATAAAATACCTAGACGAGCTCATTTTTTCCCAGGGTAGGTAGAGCAAAATTCAACTTTTTCGCAAATTATAAAATGTTTCTTTCTTCACCAAAAAAATTCCCAGTAGGCTCACCAGTAAAACCCCCAAATTCTCACGGTTCCTGTAGTAGGAACAGAGATATACAACAGCTCCCACCCTTATTACCAGAAGGATTGCTCAGATTGTGGGAAAATTATCAGGATTAAAAAATTCTAGCGCGGTAATTTTAACTGTTTGTTTCCTTATAACTGGAGACCATTAGTTTAGAGAAAAAATTTTGAACAAAAATATTTCTCAGATGTAAGGAACAACTTTCGTCCTTATACGTTTTTCAAAATTTTTAATTAGACCCACTCAGCTCCGCGCATACGCGATGCGATACTGCGTTGGTGTTGTTGGTGGCGGGTAGTGCGGCAGATGGGTGTAGGGTATCAAATGAAAGCTTACTGAAGCATGAATTTAACAATATATATGATGTATTTTTAATATAGTTCTTAAATTTTATTCTGGGGGTTAATTTCGGGACAAAAATTGGGGAATGAAAAAAAATTCAAGAACATCTTATGTGGTATCAAATGAAAGCTTATTGAAGCACGAATTTAACGATATTTGTGAGGAAAATTAAATTGTTTGTTAACATAGGGCTAAAAACTCAGATCCATTGTAAAAATATCATTTAATAGACTTAATTAGTAATAATAATTAACAAATATTTCAATATCACATATTGAAAATTACACTTTTTAAAACAAACGTTTACTACATATTAATAATTTCAATCTTCTTTTTGTATGGTGTATTAACGTTGCATCCATCTTAGTTGATTATAATATGTACTCTTCACGTCTGGTTTCTTATATTTCCTTTTGGGTGGAAATAACTTGGATATAATATTTATATATTTCCAATTTTTACTTGATCGTATAGGTCTATTCCTCAGAAAACCACATCTGTGTGCGTCGGATAATAACAGAATTTCCTTATACTGATTCAGTTCATGGCTGGTATATTTCTTCGGGCGCTGATGAGTTAACAAATTCAATAACCCATCCGTTAACGTATACTTTTCTTCATCTATCAACAAAATATCCCCATTAAATTCAATAAGTTTGTTGCCAATAAACCACCCAGCATCTGTTTTTCTGAATCCGAAAACATCTTCGTCCGATAGTGCAAGAAGTTTAAATTTTATGTCGCGTTTCAACATGTTACTCATACGACGTCTGAATGAATAATGCCGTTTTCAAATATAAACAGTTTTTATAACGGAGCACTAACGGATACCATACATTACATAATCCCTAAAGGAACAGCGTACAAACCCAGAAGAAACGGAACAAACAAAAAATGTGATACAATAACATAGTACATAGTACAACATAGAGATAAAAACACGTGAAATTTGTTTAGAAAAAGTAACAAATAAAATACCTAAACGCACTCTATTTTCCCAGGGTAGTCAGAGCAAAAATTCAAATTTTTCGCAAATTACAAAATGTTTCTTTCTTTACCAAAAGAAATCCCAGTGGGCTCACCATTAAATCCCCTAAATTTGGTGTGGTTCCTGTAGTAGGAACAGAGATATACAACTTTGAAATTTCACTGCGTACCGCTGAGTGACAGGGTCAAAGAGTAACTTTTTTGTATTTTTAGGTATCATTATCCGTGATGGGTCAGCCAGGATATCAACACACCTCAACACACTCCAGTTCTAGCTGTAGGATTTGCTCATATTTGTAGCAGTTTACTTCCTAGCTGTGAAGAAAAATAACAATAACTGTGCATAATTGTATACAAGATCTTTTTAATACTTCAAACAAAAATATCACGTCCTATATATTTACTTCTAATAGAATTCGAGTTAAAAATTGAATAGTTAAAACCCTATGATGCGCGGGTTAATTAAATATATTCCAATCAATTAGCAGTCAAGTGTTTAGTATTAAGTATTTTTGTGTTTTATTTTATGCAACTTTTAAACCATAACTTAACTCTACGTACTTGTGTAAGTATTAAATATTTCTAATAAATGTGCTACCCTTTCTGCCTTTTAATGCGATATAGAAAACCTCATAGCATAGTTCTACCAAAAGTTTGAGACCATGTATCTAATATTAAAATGGTATGAAATTATTCTCTAAAATAGTTTTATCTATGGCTACATACATGACTTTCTGTTATGTTTCTAAACAATGTATTAGATACAAGATTTGCGGGAAAGCAATAGAGTCTGCTTGTTGTGTAACCGCTATTTTTCGTCTCAAGTCCTATATCTTTACCTCTAATAGAATTGAAGTTAAAAATTTAAATTGTAAAACCCTATGATGTGCGGGTTAATTAAATATATTCCAACCAATTAGCAGTCAAGTGTCTAGTACTAAGTAATTTTTATATATTTTATTTAATGCAACTTTTAAACTATAACTTAACAGCACATATTAAAATGGAAATGGTTTGAGTTTCTGTACATTATAAAATTAAACCCATTAAATAGAAAAGGTCCGAGTGTCAACTTTTACTTCAAAATAGCGGTTACACAGCAGGTGGACTCTCTATTGATTTCCCATTATGAAAGCTCGCCTCGACAAATTCCTTACACAGCACAGCATTTTTAAATCAAAAATAAACATCTGCCTTATGCATGTATAGAAAGCTAAACAAAGTTTATCGATCATGAAGTGCATGAGGAGCGGGGAAGGGCGGGCGGGAGTATCTCAACAGCTGGTCGTTGTTCTATGTCAAATATTTAAAGGACACATCATGTCGCATAGCTGCGTCTAACCACCAACTTGCTTTGCATTGAAAATGCATCACAATAAGGTGACCTTGAAACAATGAAATAATTTTCCAAAATATTTTTATCTATGGCTACATACATGACTCTTTCTGTTATGTTTCTAAACAATGTATTAGCTACAAGATTTTGTGGGAAATCAATAGAGTCCGCCTGTTGTGTAACCGCTATTTTTCGTCGCAAGTCCTATATCTTTACCTCTAATAGAATTGAAGCTAAAAATTTAAATTGTAAAACCCTATGATGTGCGGGTTAATTAAATATATTCCAACCAATTAGCAGTCAAGTGTCTAGTATTAAGGAATTTTTATACGTTTTATTTAATGCAACTTTTAAACTACAACTTAACTGCACATATTAAATAGGAAATGGTTTGAGTTTCAACCTTTACTTCAAAATAGTGGTTACACAACAGGTCGACTCCATTCTAATAATGTGAGACCCCTTCTGTCTTTTAATGCGACATAGAAAAACGCAGTGTAGTTCCACCAAAAAGTTTGAGACCATGTATTCAATAATAAAATGGTATGAAATAATTTTGCAGAACAGGTATTTTTATCTATGGCAAATCAATGGGAATGGGAAATCAATGGAGTCCGCCCGTTGTGTAACCGCTATTTTTCGTCACAAAAGAAAACTTTTTGTGGTAAACACGAATAAAATCGTTTTAATTGCTTACTTTGATTAAAAAACACTTTAAAATATGTGGTATTGCCTGCAGTAAAAGTAAATATAAAATTAAAACAGGTGACAATAATAAAATAAATTTTAATTAAATTGTACATTATAAAATTAAACCCATTAAAATAGAAAAGGTTTGAGTTTCAACTTTTACTTCAAAATAGCAGTTACCCAACAGGTGGACTCTATTGATTTCCCATTAAAAAAGCTCGCCTCCACAAATTCCTTAAACAGCACTGCATTTTCAAATCAAAAATAAACATCTGTCCTATGCATGCATCAAAAAGCTAAACCAAGTGTATCGATTGTGACGTCGGATTGTGCTACATGAGGGCCGGGGAAGGGCGGGCGGGAGTATCTCAACAGCTGGTCGTTGTTCTATGTCAAATATTTAAAGGCCAAATCGTGTCGCACAACTGCGTCTAACCACCTGCTTGCTTTGCATTGAAAATGCATCACAATAAGGCGACCCTGAAGGGAGCATCGTACACCTGGCTATCAACAAACAAATAAACATGTGCTCTCAAACACCCCAATATTACGAACTAAAAGTCAACGGCCACTTCGAAAAAAGACTTTGGAATAACACCTGCGCATATCAAGGCCAAATAACAATAGCACACGTGCACGTTCAAGGTCATTACCCCAATAGCACACCTGCGAGTCACTCGGGAGAATCAGGAAGCATCAACTTATATTAAAGAGACTCAGGGAGCATCAACCTTTACTACTGCTATTTTGCATCAAATGAGGTGCATATTCTTACAAATAAACTTCTAGTGAAACCAATGATAGTTTACAGTGAATTTAGAATAGGGTATTACTGGCATCAAATAATTGCTATATTTGAACGATCCATTAGAAACCAATTAAACCTTATATTTCAAGCAATCTTATAACCTATTGGTTAACAGTGATAAACTAATCATTGAAATAAACCGAATTTGTATTGTGCAATTGAGTGTGTCATTGAGTGAAAGGGTATCCAATTCAATATACGATAGTGTTTGAATCGGATAATAACTTGATTGAAAAATCTTTATTTACGTTTTCGACCTCTCTTATAAAATCATTTAATTTTTCGCGAACGTTATAACGAAAAATGAAAATTATGCAGTGTCATTTTCAGACCGCCTCATTTTATTGGATATAAAGCAACTAAATTCATACCTATATCTCCACCGTGGCGATAATGCCTTAACGATTCTCCAACTCTTGTGTATACACTGTGGATGTATGTGTGTGTTTGCTCCGCTCCATTTTGGCCATTATTCGGGCGTTATGAACCAGAAGTGCGATAAGAGCACAAAGGAAATGACGTCACACGCCCATTGACTGCTCTGTGTGTTGGATTGATTCCTAATCGATCACCAATAGTGGCTGTCAGAGCCGACATTCACGGCTTATCTTTATAAATGATGCTTGAACGTTTTCATAATGACTATCAGCATTTATGTGGCCTGATATTTTACCGTTCGGTTACGCGGGAACTTTATAATACGCTCTGGAATGGTTTATTGGGGAAAAACGGCTTATCTTGCATTAATGTGTGCGTTCGGGGATGGGAAAAAGGTCAAATCAACATCCAATGTGGGACAAACGGCTTTGTAGTCTATCGCGGATTGATTGGTGGAATGTGGTTGTCTGTTACAGCTATTCGTTAAATTTTTGCCAGTAAAATTGTTGGCAGAAAATTTTAAAACAGTAAAAGATACCATTGCACAGTGGTTCCGACTACATGGAGATTGCGGCCATAATTATTTCAATTAATATTTTTGGAAAATTCATAACTGAAAATGCATTTTTGCACTTTAAAAAGGGTGAGTCCAGCTAGCGTGATAAGTGTGTCATAACAACTTTTTATTATGATAATTTTTTCTAATGTGTGCATCATTATACAAACCTTTAATTTTTATCAGATTTGTCTACTCTGATTTTACAAAGTGTAGGTAGGAAAAAGACAACAGCTTTTATACCTTTTTTCAAATTTTACTTAACAAGGGTTATATTAAATAAGCAAATTATATATGTATATGTTTGTATTTTCCGTTTTGTGGGGTTTTATTTGATGCCCCAGATATTGAACTTGCGTAAAGCAAAGTTGTTACTCGTTTCCCCCAGAAAAACAAACCCTAAAATTTTGAATTAATTTTTTTGTATTTTAAATCTGCTTTTATTCTGTGACCTATACCAGAGAGTAGATCTAGCCTCTGCCAATACCTATGCTAAATTTCAGCTCTTAACGTTTAACGGCCCTGGAGAAAGAGGACTGTGTCAGGCAGACACCGGGTTGATTTCATGTATTCAGTTTGTCTGTGAACTTGTTCCAAAATGCTTTGCCTTTATGGTAATAATAAGTCGGCTGGCTGTTCTTATAGACTGTATAGTTGAGTGTATAGTTATCAAACAAGATCTCTAAGTCTTTGCATGGAAAAATTTCTTAATTTACACCAACGGCAACAGCCTTAGCTGAGTTTGTAAAATGAATAGTACTTATTTAAATTAAAGCAACAAAAATAGAAATTAAGTTTTTAAGGTGCTCACCCTGTATGTTACCAGAAGTGACCAAGACCAAGATAAGGTCTTATCTATACGCAAAATTTTTGCCCTACGCATGTCAGTACCTTTTTAAGGAAAACTACATTTTCCCTCAAAAGTATGATCACAATGTACAAATTATAGACCACCATATTTCTTCTGCAAACACTCATATTTAGTTCTAATTTTTTTTAAAAATAGTAATGCAAATTTTCCCCAGTTAAATCCTTTAAGGGGCTATCTTTTTGATAAATTTCTAAAGCATTACTTCTATTTAATCAAAATTAAGCCCCAGGTCGTAATATTCATTAGGTTTAATTCAACATATTAAAGTATTCCTGGTGTTAAACCCTTTTCTCCTGTCATTTATCACAGGCGAATCTCAATTTAAATTTTAATTATTACATAAATCCCTTTTGCGCTTCCAAATGCATTTTACGATTTATTTGCCAAAGGGTTGGCTTTAATTTCTTTTATGCGACCTTTCACGCCAATATAAATGAAAACCCGTTTATGGTCTGATTTGAATTTAAATCAGCATCTTTAGTGGGTTCGTTTTGCTATTTTTTATTTGTTTATTAGAAAATGTGATCAAAATTCTGTACGAAACTTTTATTCCAATTTTTTTTAGAGCAACAAATGCCCTAGAAATTGATTTATTTTAGGCGAGTGACGTCATTATTTTCCAGCATTTTTGTTAGTTGCTATCATGAGGCGACTAAATAATCGATATTGTCCTTGGATGAATTACGAAAGGATTCGGTTTTCCGTATACTGTGAGCGTATCGATCGTGAAGCCTGTTTATTTATTGTTTGTTATGAAAGCATAGTACCCCAGAGGTCCAGATGGTAGTAGAAAGAGATGAAATAGCATTGGAGTGTTGGAGCTCAGGAGTGTTGCTGTCTCTGTTGTCCTCTCAACAGCTGAGCGGTTGACGCAAAATTACCAATCTTGACTGTGTTTTCCGGAAATTGAGTGGGGCTTTTTACGTGCTGAATTCTCTTAAAGACTGTCTTGGCATGAGGATTATCTCAACATATATTATTCCCCAGTATATTCTGTTATTTCATCTAATATTGTTGTCTGGGGTTATTCAATAGATTTAAACAGGGTTTTTGGTTGCCAAAAACGGATAGTAAGATTAATATTTGACTTACCTTATAATCAGTCTTGCAGGGAGTTTCAGGGACAACAAAATACTTACTGTTCCATCTATATTTTTATTAAAATCTTTAATTCATACATTCAAAAACATAGAAAATCTTGCTTCTAGCGGAGATCATCACTATCACAACGCTAGAGGAAGACAAGACATTTATTTAAAAAAACACCATCATGCTTTCTATGAAAAGTTACCTTTATATTTTGGTAGCAGGTTGTTCAATGCGCAGCCTCGGGCTTTGAGGGAGGCCACAAGTGTAAACCAATTTAAAAACAATATTAAAGATATATTAACACAAAACTGTTTTTACTTTGTGGCAGAGTTTGAAACTTATCTGGCTGACAATGCTAGGTGATATGTTTCTCCTACATCCCTTTCTTTTTCTCTATATGTCGTATTTAATGGTTGCCTTGTCATTACTTTCTTGATTAACAGGATAGTATATAGTGTGGTCCAAATATTTTACCTTTATATTAAAATGTTCTGTGCTGTTTAATTTAATTTTATTTTATTTACTCTGTGTGATATTGTAAGTATGAATATTTTAAATTATTTTGTAAACTTTTTGACATCTTCAGTCTATTTATTGTAAATAGCCAATGGACAGATAAATAAACTAAACCAAACTAAACCACATAGAATAAAGGTGAAATATCGTAAAAATAATGATAAAAATGATCTATGAAAATCTAGACAAAGATTATCTCTAATCTTCCCGTCTAGGGATAGCAGAGAAAGCCGCAAAAGTATCCCAAAATATCATTCGGTTTCAAGAAAAAGATTGTAGGTATATACGTAAAAATTTAGCATCTGCTTCTGTCAAAAACAACTCTGACACTTGCTATTATTTGTATTTTTAAGGTAGTATAGCCTATTCAGTTTCATACCAACTGACTTGTTTGACAAATCAACTTAATATTTGAAGTCTTCAGAGCACATTTTCAGAGATTCTTTAAGTTTAATAAAAATGGTTGATTCAGCCGAAATTTAAGAAAAAGTGGCCCAAATATCAAGCATCTTTTACCTCAAAGGTCCAAAGAGAGGTGTGAACTTGCCTTTGAACAATTCATGAAGTGGAGAAAATCAAAAAACATCCAGAGGTTTTCCGAAAATGTGACTTTAGTATACTAGTAGGAATTATCTAAAAAATGCAAATCTCCCACATTCTGGTCCACATTTTCCATAAAAAGGAGTACATTGAAAATTAAGAATAACATTGCTTTGGGGAAGTATAATAAAGTGCAAGGTGTTTTTGGGGCGAAAATCTGAAAACCACGTACCGAAAAAGTCTCGAATTCTGACATAAGAGGATTTAAAGAAAATTTTAAAAACAGCACCTGACGAAAAATACTTAAATACTTGTTAAGCAAAAATTCTTTTCTTGGTCCTTTTGAAAATTTTTGAAAAAAGTGCTATGCTGTTAAGTGCAGTTGAAAAATAAGCATGATTTGGATATTATTTTTTACTGTTTTAGACGGTGGTGGTGGTTGGACTCTTTGGAGCTTGCCGTCAAGAGGAGATTTGGAAACTGACAACTGATGACATAAAACACTTCGTCAAAGCCATGCTTATTAAGATCATAAACACGAAAACAAAATTTCTAAATTCCTTCACAGTCTCTGGAAATCTGTATGAAATCTTAAAAAATGTGCAGTAGCCTTCGTCCTTCCATTGTATGCGAAAAAAGATTCTTTTTTAACTACCATCAAGATAAATGCACAAAGCAAGTGGTAGTCATTAATAAAATTGGCAATATGGCAAAAAAAGCCCTTAACTTACCTTGTAAATACTAATTATATGTCTAGCTTTCGAGAAATTGGAAAAATTAAGTTAGCAGCCAAATTTGTAAAAAACTGAAACGGCTTGCAAGTGAACTCCGCAAGTGAAATGCGCAATTCTTAGCGGAACATACCTCATGAGCCCGCACTTTTTTGGCTGAAAATAAGAGTCATGCAAATAAACAGTCATAACATAACCAAAAGCTGTCGGTTAGTTATCGATTGTATTTTGTATTTACTTTACTTTCTTAAATTGTCAACAATGGACATTAAGTAGTAATTGCCTTTTAATACTAATAAAAGTTACATTAAAAAACAAGAACCTTCCCGTACGATACAGAAAAGACTGCACTGAGAAACTTAAAAATTTGTATAAAATTTATTTGATCATGCAATTTAACACAACATAACCATTTCCTCTGCCATGGACACCAAACTAATTACACCTAACGGCTATTTGTCAAGAAAAATTGACCCAACCAAATGGCAATAATTGACAAGTTGGGTTATGTTTCTTTGTGTTGTGTGAAAATTCATCTAATATTTTAGCGGGCATCCGTAAAAAGTTACACCGGACGAACTTTTTGCGGAATAAAAGCTTAATGTCAAAAATCCCAAGATGTCCGCCCAGCGACCAATAGAATCGCTTTTTGCGTTCCGCCTCCATGGGACGCACATGGGACGTCGGCTTTAACTTACTTTGTAAATATTAATCTGTTTTTATGTCTAGTTTTCGAGAAATTGGAGAAATTAGCTTAAAAGCCAAATTTGTAAAAAACTGAAATGGCTTGCAAGTGAACGCCGCTGGATGAAAACTATAGTGCTAATTACCCTTAACTGGCCTTGAAAATATTAATTTGTTTATATCAATAGTTTTCAAGAAAATTAAATTAGCAGCCAAATTCGTAAGAAAACTGATAGGGCTTGGAAGTAAACGCCGCTGGATGGATTATAGTGCTAGTAGCCCTTAACTAACCTCGTAAATATTAATCTGTATATATCTATAGTTTTCGAGAAATTGGAAAAATTAATTTAGTAGTCAAATTTGTTAAAAACTGAAACGGCTTGAAAGTGAACGTCACTAAGTGAAAACTCTAGTAGCCCTTAATTTACCTTGTAAATATTAATCTATGTGTATGTCTGGTATTCGAGAAATTGGAAAAATTAAGTTAGCAGCCAAATTTGTAAAAAAAACTGAAACGCCTTGCAAACGAACGCCGCTGGATGCAAACTATAGTGCTAGTAGCCATTAACTTACATTGTAAATATTAATCTGTTTATATGTTTAGTTCCCGAGAAATTGGAAAAAATAAATGAGCAGCCAAATTTGTAAAAAACTGAAACGGCTTGCAAGTTAACGCCACTGGATGCAAACGATAGTGCTTTTACCCCTTATCTTACCTTTTAAATACTAATCTGTTTTTATGTCTAGTTTTCACGAAATTATTTCTTGTAGCACATTCATCTTATAATTAATATTATACCAATTCAATTGAATTTGTTTATATAATTAAACTGTAATTATATTTTTGCATAGTAGAACAATTAAATAATATATTTATATATTAAGTACGGTCCCCACCTGCTGTTTGTTCATTCTCGACAACTCTTACGCCTGTAAATAGCAAGTTATTAATTAAGTTCATTCCAACCCCCCCCCCCCCCCCGCGATCCCAATGTAATTACTTTGTATCATATGATGATGAGGTATGAACCAAGAATTTTCATACTTGTAGCAATATATCAAAAAATTTTGAATTTATTAATGTTATAAATTACAAAACTTTATCAATTCTCTTTATTAAAAAAGTACAAATTTTATAGCCAATTGCTACCTGTTATATTGGAACAAATTGCTACAGAACACGATAAACATAAATAAAACACGCAATCTGTCTGCATTTTCACAAATCCCTTTTATGGTTACGAAAAAATATGGAAGTGCTCGTTGGACAATCTGTCTTAATTCGTGTAGACATTTAGTAATGTCGGAAAACATAACACACATACTACACACCGAAACACGTCACACTTAGATATGATTCACCGTTGAACCAAACGAGAGAATTTTTTTTTTCAAATATACTATTTTTCAACTAACACGCTTGTTGGAATTTGTATACAGGGTGTTCTGAAGATCACTGCATATATTGAAACCGGTAAATCCTGGTATGAATTCCGATTGAAGAAAAATATTCATAAATGGCGCTTCGCAATAATAAGC
This sequence comes from Philopedon plagiatum, assembly GCA_963971165.1. Classification (NCBI taxonomy): domain Eukaryota; kingdom Metazoa; phylum Arthropoda; class Insecta; order Coleoptera; family Curculionidae; genus Philopedon; species Philopedon plagiatum. Next base: position 10,186,929 of record OZ020192.1, read on the forward strand.
AGATACCAGTGTACCAAAAAACACTGACAATACATTACAGCAATTAATTAAATGCAAGAAACCAACGCTTGACTATTAACTAACGCTAACAAAAGTTCAAGTAACGAATTAGACACAAAACTTAAAAGATTTCACGGTATTCTGTCATTACCCGCACTATTAAAAACTGAAAACTAATGTTTTCGTTACATTTAAGGTAAAGTCTCCGTAAAATTAACTTGCCCTAGAAAGGAACACGCTTATACAACACCAACAAAACAGTAGGTATAGTAATTAATGAAAAAATTGTGGCACCAACTAATTAAATACAATGCTTAAATAAATGTACGGCATTTTTTATCAGCAGAATTGAAGAACTGAAAACTAAACACTTATTTAATTATAACAAAGCACAACTCTTGTAACATACGCCAAAACTTAATAAACCTTGTTAAACAGGTTATTTGACATGTGTGACAATGTACATTTATAGGCAACCCATAATATGACTTATGAATTTTTGCCGCATAAAGAAAGGGTTCTTTATGTCCAATTAAAAATTGCAAACACGCAAGCCGTTAGAAAATAGGCCTCTGTTTCATTTATAATTTATGTAAAATAATATTTGATAAACTTATTTTATACTTTCATTTAAAGTTTTCCCCCTAATGTTACCCCCTTTCTAAAGTTTAATATTTTTAAATAGTTTATTTTATATTGTTTATGAGATTAATTGTAATGTATGACTGCCAGTATTGGGTTTACATAAATGGTAAGCGTGACTTGGTGTTGCAACAGCGTCGCTTTGCCACCTGTTTTTACGTATCTAAAGAATTTATCCTAGAAGATCCTTTTTATGCAACCTTTTACTTTATTTGGCGTTTTTAGACTATTTTGAAGCAGAGGTTTTTATGTATGCATATTATTAGGATTTCATATTTTAGAATATTCGTTCTCCTTTAGAGACCTTGCGAAAATTTTAACTGATATAACGACCCGGGTATGGGCGGTTTCATTACAAAGATACATCCTGTACCTAATATTTTTTTGGTACGCAGGAAAGTAATATCTTATTTCATGTAAGTAATTTTTAAAGGATAATGAGCTTTTTCAATTATATAAATTATTAATAGATTATTGTTGGACGATTCTAGTGTAAATTATTTATTTTTTAAGTAGAACAAATTTAAAACATATTCCCCTCGAAAAGTCGCAACAGGCGTGAATATGGTCTGGTTTTCAGGTGTTAGAGAGAACATTTTATAGTTGTTAGATTAAACCAAGAAAAAAGTATCGCGTTTCGCAAGGTCCCAGTTTTGTATGAAATACAATATTAGTTTACAAAACCAAAATAAATGGTTACAACAACCGTCAGACATATCATATAATTTATGTAGAGAATGCAACATATTTCTGATTCATTGAAATTACACGCATTGCACATGAATCTTTGAAAAAATAAAATTTAGTTACTTTCTCTTCCGTCTGTGTGCCTGATGCTGTTATGAACCATTATTAATTTCCGTTAAAACATTTCTGATATATTACTATTTAACGCTGTAAAACTAGGACCAAAACCGTTATCTTCCAGACCGTAAAAAGATTTATATATCTGTCTTAAAGCAGCCAACAAATTTATAACAAAAACAATCCCCAACGTTCAAACACAAAAGAATTGTAAACCGTCAAATTTTGCCCGAATTTTTTTCACATCCCAATAAATCACCGTCGGCGTCCGCTCGCTTTAGATTTATTTCATGTGTTTTTAGTTGGACAATCGCTGACCGTAGCGTAAGCATTCCATTAAAGGCAGATCCCCGCATGTATCAAGATCAGAGAGCCGTTTGGGACAATGTGGACACGGCCGCAGGTATCGTCAAGGGAGTAGTTAGAGAAGCTCTGTTATAAATTTAGCCCGGCCAGGACAAATATCTTATTTTCAAAGGTGTCGTTAGCCGAAATTTGCGGCTTCTTGATAAATGGTTCTTAGTTTTTCAAAGCTATTTGCCATTACGTAAAAAAAGTAATTAGCGTCCTCTCTACAAAATCTCGATTATTGTAAAAGAACTGTCTATAAGGTAAGCAATATGCGTATAATTCAGATAAATCTGTAATATGTTTTTTGTATTTTCTACTTAAATTAAATAGTTATGGCTGTTTCTTTTATCCATGTATGTATAATATTTTGCTTTCATTAACAACTTCTTTTTAATTATGTAAATTGGGTGAGTTTTTTAAAGTATAACAAGGCGATATCTCGAAAACGGTATAAAATAATTCATGAAATTTTGGTGAGTTAAAAGGGAGATAAGGGGACATATTTTTGAGATTTACCCCCTCTTTTTATTTTGAGGAGTGGGGAGTAATTTTGGAATTTTAAATGGGATGATGTAGTTTTGTTTATAAAATTCGAATCCAGGGAGCAAGACTAGGTTTTGGAGGCGTTAAACTGAACAAGGTTCTTGGCGCCCAAGTCTAAGATTAATTACACCGAACGTTTCATTGTTCTGTAGGGCTTGGCCATTCATGTGAATAGGGTAAGCGTTGCCAGATTTTTTGCATGACAGGGAGCATGACCGGATTTTGGAGGCGTTGAACTGAACAAGGTTCTTGACACCTCAGTCTAAGATTAACTGAAGATCTTGGGAAAGGAATACGTGCATAGATTTGTATCTGTTATCCGGCTCTTGATTCGAGACTTGTCTGGAAAAATAAATGTTAGAGTGAAGAGTACAATCGTCAGCATAACTGTGGATTGGACTGGTAGTTGAAGAGAGCAGGTCATAAATGTAACAAAGAAATAGGACTGGTGACAGGACTAAACCTTGGGGTACGCCAGCATTGATAGGATGGATGTTAGATGAGTGACCGTCGACCTCGACAGATATGCCCCAATTAGAGGGGAAGCTACCGACTCAGGTACATAGTTTAGAAGGAAGAAGGTAGTTTGTTGAGAACTGCAGCATGCATACTTGGTGAAAAGTCTTGGAAATATCAAGAGCAACAATCTGAGATTCACCATGAAATTTACCAAACATGTTCGAGTTATGTTGTTGACGAAATCCGTACTGTCTATCATGGATGATTTTGTGCTCTTCTAGATATTTTAGAATTTGCAAGTTGATCGCTTCGTCCATAACATTGCTGGCAACAGAGAGAATATTTTTTTTGTGCGTGTCAATTTGATTGATCAATTTTTTTCTAATTAGTGTTAATGAACTAATTCTTTCTTCCACGAAAATGAGTACTCGGAATACTTTTTTTTTTAAATTTAGTCAATGGTAATCTGCTTTTTATTCTAACATCTTTTTTTCTAAGGGTTCATCTCCCAGTCTGGGAGCTCTTCTTCAATTAAAGCAAGTTATGTAGACTGGGTGGTGCTCTGTGAGAAAAGTGAACCACACTACTAACTCATAGCCTAGTGCTCACCGATGAACAGCTGCCGTCGCTGGAACGTTCAAAAGCATTATACATATATTGTATATTACTATATAATATGTTTTATTTATGAAAAACGACTGTGACAACAGCTATAACTCGGAAACTATTAGGCTTCCCAATTTTCATTTATAGACCTTCTGCAATTATTTTTCCATTTAGAATCACCTCTCCAAATTTTCAAATGCATTTTCCAATGACCATGTATACTAGGTACCAGTTTATAATTACTATTATGCTCTTTGCAATATGACTTTCCGCGTATTTATATTTTCCATGCGGTTCAAAATACTTGACACATTAAAGTCTTCGGAAGCTTACCTTAATAAATGTAACGGTAAGAGTCTCGAGGGCACCTACGATTTAGTAGTTAGCGTTAGTTAAATAATGTAGCGGGCTTGGACGGGCGGCTATTGTGAAAGACTGCCGGTCATCCCAAGGATTCCCTCGGGCTTTGTGGATTAAGTTCGGGAGCCATTACTTTCACGGAATATTGACGACCATGCCGGACTTCCAGGCCGGCCTGCGGGTGCCCTGGTGCTTGTTCCCCCTGGCGGAGCGACCGTGAAGAAAAATTACCGAAGCGATTTCAGCGGCTTAAACCGACGCCCGCATTCACTAACGACTCATTTATAATGTTCGGAAAAAAGACGACAAAAGTTAATGTTCATTTATTTTTCCTGTTCTTTTCTTTCTGTGTTATATATTGACGGTGGTGTAGTGCAAAGAAATGGTCCATTATTTTGTAGAGATCTATGAAAAACAATTTTTCAAAAATATTCTTGTGAAAACGAATTTCGAAACACAATTTTTCGAAGAAACAATTTTTTTAGAATACAGTTCTTTGACAATTGAATTTTGAATATTATACATCCGAATTCACTAAAAAAGGTTTGTAATTTTAATCACAAGAATACATAAACAACCAGAATGATAACTCTCGAACAGCACGTTTGTTCTAAGCCTCCAGCGCCAAGGGACCTTGAGTCAGTGTGGAAGCAAAATTTAATGATATAACCATAGGCGTACCTAGGAAATAATGTGTTGTATTGTTAAATTAGTAAAGCAAAAATGATTTAGTTAACAATGTGATTAGTGGGTTGTTTTAGGTAGTGCGCAATACCTTAAAATATACTGGGTATCTGTATCCCACGGTGTTTTGACGTATTTCACACAAATTCCTATTTTTATTAAGAGCGTAAAATAACCTTACTCTACCATACAACCTAATCAGATACTGGTGCGGAAAAATTTTGCAAGGATGAACAAAGCGGCTATTTTTACTAATATTTACAAAATAACATCATTTTTTAAAACAATGTGTTCAAAATTCTTTTGAAATATTATTTCTTATAACGATACATAATTTACAAAATCGTTATGGGACATCTTTAAGTTAGCAAATGTATTTAAATTAACATTTTGATACGCTCTGTAATAATAAAATAACGAGATTTCGTCCAAGTTTTTGTGAGCTTTCGAATACTCTTCCCACAAGGCGAATTTGTGAATATTTAAACAGTTTTTAAGAAGATAGCCCGCAAAGTACCTTACATCTTTTAGTAGATAGGATAATTTTAATAGAACGTTATCCGTATCAGTTTCACAATTTACCTACATTACCAAAATTTAAAATTCACACAACACAAAATAATTTTTAAATGTTTATTTGAATTGCATTGACGTAGGATTTTTGCAGTTTGAATTTTGTTGCTGAACGGACCCAAACCCAAGCAATCTCAAACGTAGAAAAATGAGCTTTAACAAGTTAAATATCGATACTAGAAAAACTGCACTCCGTTTTACTTCAAATGTACTGTTAGGTGGTGGCAAAAATATTTATTAAAAATTATTATTTATTAAAAAAACATTTTTTTACCCAAAATCCATTTTTAAAATCTTATGCGGTACCACTAAATCAAATACTAGAAAAACGTGCTTTTGCACTGTTACTTATAGAGTTTACTCACAACTCTTCCCAGGTATTCCATCACGGTTTTGCAAAGTTGTATTTTTGTCTCCACCCTATTGTATATCTCTGTTGCTACGAGACCCATGTCAAGTTCAGGGTTTTTGACCGTGAACCTACTAGGAATGCTTTAGTAAAGAAAAAAACTATTTTGTAATTTGCGAAAAAAAGTTGAATTTTTGCTTTGACCCCCCTAGTTAAAAAATGAACACGTTTAGGTATTTCATTTATTATTTGTTTATAACAAATTTTACATCATTTTCTTGAAAATTTTTAAATTTTAAGAAACCAAAAAAATGTGTTACTAGAAAGTCATTTAAATATTTTAAACCTAAAATATAATTTAAAAAAATCAAATGACTATAACTTTCTACTAACACAGTTTTTTCTCTTAAAATTTTAAAATTTTCGACAAAATGATGTAAAATTTGTTTAGAAAAAATAATAAACAAAATACCTAAGCGTGTTTATTTTTTAACCAGGGGTTAAAGCAAAAATTCAACTTTTTTGCAATTTAAAAAATATTTTTTTCTTTACCAAAACATTCCTAGTGGGCTAACTATCAAAAACCCTGAATTTGGGTCCCGTAAGTAGCAACAGAACTTTAGAATTTCACCAGTCGCTACTGATATATATTACGTAGTCAAAAGTGATGAATTTGTATGATTGTTAATACACAGTAGTAGTACAAAATTTGATTATGATTGATAGTTACTATGGAATTATCTTTGTAATTCTTGAGATGAATTATCGCTGTAATTGTGCGAAAGACCACACCTCTTATGGGGTTCTTAGTACACGCGGGAAGTATTCCTAGTAATTGTCTTTAAATATGCTTGGGTTTGTAATGACTTCCTTAAACAATTTATGAAATAAAAATATACATGCATATTCCTTACTTGTACCATACGCTGCGCGTAAAAAAGCTTATAATGTGGTGCAAACTCTTTAGCTGACACTACACCTATACTAAATTATTAGGAGATTGTACAGCAGCAACTTCGGAATCGTGGAAATTATTGCTAATTCATGCCTCTAAGTTATAGAAACTTACTTGGCCATATCTTGCAAACCACTTAGGATCCGCCTACATATTTCATTGAATTTATAGCAGGGCTTATGCACCCGAGCTAAAGTTAAACATTTACACGGTATTCTCATTTCGCTTCATTAGTTATTGATTTAAGTGCGAGCATTTTAGCTTCTAATCTAAGGATTATTTTATGATGTGTAAAGTACTTTATTAGTTTCAAACGAAAAACTAGGTTTTTCTCAGATATAATATCATAACAGAGAAAATTTTGTCGAAAATTTTTTTCAAATCTTATGAAAGTTCGTTGCTTGGAAATTTCGAAAATGGCATTTTTAATAAACTCTCGAGACATTAGTCGAGTGGTTTGGAATACAGTGGCATGAACAAAATTGCCAAAAAGCAACAAACTTGAATATACAAGACAAAAATTTTGTCTACAAAATTTTATCTCGAATGTTATTCGACATGACTATTTCACGAAAAAAAAATAACACTTTTAGGTAAACACAGTGACCTAACAACAATATTTTGTTGATTTACAAAATTAAAAGTACAGTTATAACAGTTAAATGATGTCCCTGTTTTCCCAAGTGAAAAAACTTTTTTTGTAAACCATTCGGGTTTCCTTTATCATAGCATTTGACAATTTCAAGTAACTCACAGGTGGTTAACGCTTTTGAAGTAACTTTTCTTTTTTCTTGGCAACCATAGTGCAATTTTTGTTTTGTATCTCTTGCTAAACGAGCAGTTTTAAAGTACACACCGGAAAAAGCATTAATTTTGATTCCAAATTCCTTCAAATACTTCTGCTGGACCATTTGGGCCTTTGTGTTCCAAAATGTTTTCACACTGGATTCCTTATAGTCTTCACCATTCCATTTCTTCATGTCAAAAGCGGAATCTTCTAAAATTTTCGCAATTTGCTTGCCAGTTGTAGATTGTTCCAGTTTAACACGTCGTTCAGTAATAAATTTCGAAAACTGTTCCCAGATTGCAGTGGCGGTTGGTGAAATTTCAAAGTTGTTTATCTCTGTTCATACTTACAGGACCCGTACCAAACTTAGGGGTTTTAATAGTGAGCCCACTGGGAATGTTTTGGTAAAGAAAAAAAACATTTTGTAATTTGCGAAAAAAAGTTAAATTTTTGGTGCGGCCCACCCAAGAAAAAAATGAACACGTCTAGGTATGTGATTTCTTTTTTTTCTAAACAAATTTTACATCATTTTGTCGACAGGTTTTAAATTTTGAGAGAAAAAAATGTGTTAGTAGAAAGTTATAGTCATTTGAATTTTTTGAAGCCTAAAATATAATTTTACAAAAAATTCAAATGACTATAACTTTCTCCTAACACATTTTTTTCTCTCAAAATTTAAAATCTGTCGACAAAATGATGTAAAATTTGTTTAGAAAAAAAAGAAAGCAAATACCTAGACGTGTTCATTTTTTTCTTGGGTGGGCCGCACCAAAAATTTAACTTTTTTTCGCAAATTACAAAATGATTTTTTTTCTTTACCGAAACATTCCCAGTGGGCTCACTATTAAAACCCCTAAATTTGGTACGGGTCCTGTAAGTATGAACAGAGATACACAACTTTGAAATTTCACCAACCGCCACTGCCAGATTGAACTTCTTGTCCTTATAGTATTAATCGGAATACTGTGGCGGTTCCTGGATTTTCAGATAGTCATATCTCAGTTCCAAGGCATGGGACCCACACCAAATTACAAAATGTTACTGTTGGGCACTCTACAATCATTTTCGTGAAAAAATATTTAATGTTGAAATTTTCGAAAAAAAGTTAATTTTTTGGGCCGGCGCGGCGGCGCGGCGCACAGTGGTATAAAAAGGACGAAATTCGGAAAAAACTAAATAGCTTTAAAATTACTCAATCGATTTGGTTCAAATTTTGTACAGTTATTGGGTTTATCCTAGAGAATGCTTGCATAGAATTGCAGACTTCCCCGCCTCCTACCTTCAGTGTGAGCAACTCCTGAATATTGCAAAATTGTAATAGTTGAGTGTTAAATATGTAAAAATAGTTAACCCTCCAAACAATAATGGACGGGTCTCGGCAAATTAAAAAAAGATCCATGGCTTATCAAGTGTGGATTGTTTTCAAATAAATGACCTATATACAGTGACCGGCAAAAAGTTTGTAACAAATGCGAAACTTTTTTACTATCAGTCTCTCGGAAAATTTTATTCCTGATAAAAGATTTTGCTTCATAAAAGAAAAGTTTTGGAGTCATTAAATGCGAAGTAAAATATACAGGGTGTTCAAAATTTAGGAAAATGTAACGTCACAAAACAAAAAACAGTCGAATAATAAATTTTTGAGACTGCCAAATTAATGAGGACCAAAATGTAAGCAAAAAACCCTAATAAAGTTTTTCTGTCGCTCGAACGGTTTTTAAAAAATAGGCAGTTTGATTGAATTTTTCAGTTTTCAAGAGTTAATTTCTTAAAAGCGACAAAAAAACTATACTAGGGTTTATTGCTTGTATTTTGGTCCTCTTTAATTTGGCTGTCTCAAAAATTTATTATTCGATTGTTTTTTGTTTTGTGACGTCACATTTTTCTAAATTTTGGACACCCTCTATAGTTAACTCCACATTAATGACTCCAAAACTTTTCTTTTATGAAGCAAAAGCTTTTATCAGGAATAAAATTTTCTGAGAAACTGATAGTAAAAAAGTTTCCCATTTGTTTCAAACTTTTTGCCGGTTACTGTATGAGGATTAAAATACATCTTTTATTCCGAAAGTAAAATAATTCGGTTAAATAATAAGAAAACCTAAGATATTTCAGTCATTACTGTGCCCCTTATTTTACAACTAAGCATATATTTTCTGACTAACATTAAATAATATTTACAATGTCAGTAAAAGTAAAGTAAAATAATTAGGAAAACGTAAGCGATTTGAGTCATTAATGTGCCCCTTATTTTACAACTAAGCATATATCTCTTGAATATTATTTAAAAAACATTAACATTAAAGAATATTTACATAATCAGTATATTTAGGATATAAAAGTCAAGTATACTTAAATCAATAGCTCCTTAGCTTCGTTACTCAGTGGGAGGTAATTTTTCTTGGGCTCGGGTCTCATATGCGTTATGTAAGGGTCCGATGTCTCCAATAGTTTGTGCAAAATGTCTTCATTCGTACCTGTGCGGGAGGTTTTCCGAGAGTAATTGATCCTATAAGTTTTGTAATCCTTATTCCTGCTTTCTTGGGCATCTTCAGACAATATTCCAACCGGGAGAATTGAATTTTGTACAATATCAGCACCATCTAATATGAGCTTGTGCACCGTGGAAGGCATGTAGTACCAAGAGTACTTCTGAATGGCAATTTCGGCTGTTTCCTGCACAAACAAGCGGAATTTCTCCGAATCGATCACCGAATTACTATTTCTCACTTCTAGTATGGTGGCAATCCGTTGGACAAAATCTAATCTGATTCCAACTCTCTCTAGGAATGTTTGTGTGCTACGATCGGAGAGGCAGGTTGGGGCGGGTGATTGTTGTCTGAACGTGACCTTCAACATGTCTACTGCGAGGAGAAACTTCCCTCATTCTGGAGGAAAGTGGAGCTTTTTTTGTAGGACTACCGCTTCTCATTATTGTTAACTAACTATTACATGTACTGCTGTAACAAGTTCAAATTTCTTTTTTCAGGTTTTGATCGTTGTATTGCATTGTTAGGAATCCTAGAGAAGCAAAAAAAAATAATATCTTCTTTTTTAAAACCTCACATTGACACAACACTCCTGATAAGTTACCTTATATTCACTCACGACTTCACGATCTGGACTTTCGACCACTATTTAGAGGATTTTTAGTTGGGTTTTAGCGCAAATCCTTAGTGAACCCAGATTGTGTGGCTGATATACTGTGCGAATCATTAATCACCTATTCGAAATCAGCACTTTCGGAAAATAGAATTTTTGCCGCCCTTGACCCCACTGTGCGGCGTCACCTGAGATCTGAGAAAGTTCTGAAAAAATTTTTACTACTTTTACTACTAAAAATTTTTTTTGAGGGATTTTTTTTTCGGGAATCTGAAACGCGTAATTTTGTTTGTACCTTCAAGGCAGGTTGGAATATATAGCATGTCCTTAATACCCCTAAACTTAATTTACCTACTTAGTTTTTTCGGATCACCCCCTCATAAAAAATGCAAACGATTTCACGTGCTGTGATAAAAATCAGTAATTAGCAACAGTAATTATAACGAGGTTGTTCGGATGTTCCCTGCGAAATTTAAGCGACCAAAATGAGGGAAACGGTCACAGCGATCCAGGCTTATTTGTTCTAGCGTATTTGTGTTTTTTTTTTCGATGCAAATCTGCTTTTAAATCGTTTCTAAATTGGTTTTTATTTCATTTTGGTACGCTGTTATGGGCATTTCTTCGCTATTTTTACAAACCATGGTCTGTTGTATCCATGTGATCTTTTTATATCTATATATTTTAAATTAATAGGAAATATGCGTATAATCTATATTTATATATATATATATATATATATATATATATATATATATATATATATATATATATATATATATATATTTATAGGAGTTTTCTTGGGTATAGGCTATTTTTTTAAAATCAAACCTAAAATTTAAAAATTCACAACGTTTCGCACATTTGTGTAATACTGTGCTTCTTCAGGCTTTTAGACACTACAAGTAAATTAGAGAGTTCAAAACAGAATAACAGTACAACATGCTATTTACAAAATATCGGTTTCACTTTACTTTACAAAATGAAAATTCAAAAGTTCAATGATAACATACCTTGGAAAGAGTGCATTTGCATGATCTAGAAATGCTTGTGTGCTGTTCGTCAAGGAATGAAAAATGTTTTATCTTGGTACACATTTTTTTTCGATCGGCTTTTTTGGATTCAACAAAAATCTTACAAATAATTGTTTTTTTTGGTTAGGTAAGCGTGGGGATATAAAAAGAAAATAATATATGTATATATATATATATATATATATATATATATATATATATATATATATATATATATATATATATATATATAATCTAACCACAGCAAAGAGCACGTGCATATATATGGTAAATCTACCATGCAGTATTAAATTAAGATTACCTACTACTTGTGGGATTGAGGCTGATGAATCACATAATGTTTGTCCTGGAAGATGCGCGTTTTCCAATTCAAAAAAGATTACAAAAATAAGATTTTCCTGACTTATTAAGTGTAATATTCATATGTGCTTGGAACATATAACAGCTATATGTAAATCTGGCAAAGAAAATGTCCTAGACCAATAAATATTTCGTACAAATACTTAAAAACCTAAACATGTTCATTGTTGTAAAAGAAAATGGTTGTTAGTTTCTTTTATTCCCTTATTTTGATGATTTTTAATATTTAAAACGTATATAATATATATATATATATATATATATATATATATATATATATATATATATATATATATATATATATATATATATAACCACAGCAAAGAGCACGTGGATATATGGTAAATCTACCATGCAGTATTAAATTAAGATTACCTACTACTTGTGGGATTGAAGCTGATGTTGTATCACATAATGTTTGTCCTGGAAGATGCGCGTTTTGCAATTCAAAAAAGATTAGAAAAACGAGATTTTCCTGACTTAAGTGTAATATTCATATGTGCTTGGAACATATAACAGTTATATGTAAATCTGGGAAAGAAAATGTCCTAGACCAATAAAAATTTCGTACAAATACTTAAAAACCTAACATGTTCATTGTTTTAAAAGGAAATGGTTGTTAGTTTCTTTTATTCCCTTATTTTGATGTTTTTTAATAGTTAAAACTTATTAAAACAAAAGAAAAAAATATGTTGTCCTTGCATGTGTTTTTTTTTGACAAATAAACTTACGAAAGCGAATTTTGTTTGTTTGTGTATCCCTCTACTAACACATTTTAAAACCTTCTGTGGAAATATTTAATAAAAACCCTAAGCCTTTTTTAAAAACGGTCTCAAAGACCGACGCGTCTAAATAGGTTCAAAATATATAGAGCGACCACTGAAAGGTTAAAGCAAGTTAAGCAGACTGCGTTAGAAAAATGAACCACACTACTAGGAAAACGCTCGGACACGTCACGTTTTAATTTTAGGTCATCGTTTAAACCAAATTTTATGTATACAGGGTGACCCAAAAAGAAGATATCATGATTGAACTGTTTTTGAAAAAAATATAGTTTTTTATACTAGCCCGGTGCATGAATATCTAAATACAGTTTTCCCTGCGCGATGATTTGGTCGACGGGGTCCAATACAATGGCATACAAGGTGTAAGGGTTTCCAAGATTAAGGAAGTAAATAAAATTATATTCTGTGGGGCTACCTCATTCCAAAGTGTTTTTTAATAGACCAAATAATATTGACGACCTGAATAACCGAATAAGGCAAGAAATTAGATTAATAGAACCTCAAGGAGTTCAAAATGCTCTAAAAGAATTCAAAAATCGTCTCGGGTATAATATTGCCAGGAGGTTGGCGGAGGTCAATTCCAACATTTGTTGAAATAATTTTTCCACAAGTTTGACATTTATTTTTATTATTTTTAAAGGTAAACTGACTTTTTTTTCAAAGACGGTTCAGTTTAGAATAGGGTATGATACATGAAATATGAATAATGTCTGTATGATTGTGGCGGATTCATATTTAAAAGATTTATTGTTATTATTATTATTTATTTTAAACTCATGCTGACAGAAAAACACGAAACCATTATCAGAGCAATATTTTCGAAAAAATCAGAAGAATTCCATCAGAAAACTCTTGTATCCTTTTTTAATTATTTTTTATAATTACTTAGTTCATTTTTAATTTAGTTAGTTTGAATTTATTAGATTCTTTGATAACGAGACTAGATATTAGGTCTCGAAACGTCAGAAAAAATTTTTCCAGATTAGGTTTTAGACCGAATATATCTACACTAGAGATAGATTAGGGTCAGGCATACTTTTTATAATTAAAAGTCACTGACAGTGTACAGAACATTTCTTTTTTCAGGATTTGTTTTTTGTTTAAACGCAGTGACTTTTATTTATTTTCCTTAACAGTAGAGTGGCATAACACCCAAACAATAAATCTTTTAAACATGAAATATGATTGAAATTTTAAAAGAAATTAAGTGTTACATGACAATATCTTCCTTTTGGGTCACCCTGTATGTATGCATCAAATTTAGTTTAAACAATGCGCACCTAAAATCAACACTTGACGGGTCCGAGCGTTTCTCTAAGAAAAAAATGGCTGAATTTTAAACGAATGTATTCCAACCTTTAACTTTTCAGTGTATATTGGAGTTTACACAATAATAACCTTGATGGCTCAATTAATAACTAAAAATGCGTGGAATGATCTAAACTGTTAGTAGCTTTAAAGTAAGCTTTATACATTACATTTTTTCAAATTCATTAAAACAAATTCCAAAGCTTTTATGTTGTTTTTAAATTCCATTCCATTTAAACTGTATAATAAATTCACTGCCCATGAGCTTAAGCCCTTCTAACCATAAGCTTAAAATTTACATTCTTTGCATTACAATCTAGGCGTCCCTGGCGCTTCCCAGTGGCGGCGCAAGGCCAAATGTGGATGTCGGCGACATCACCTTTGCGAGGACCCTTTTATTATTTCTCAGAAAAAAGTTCTATACTTCGATTGCCGAACTGATTGAGTGAACAGGTGCAAACCACGCGCGCCTACCCACCTGATCCGAGGAAAACAAACCTGTTCGATTTTGGGTTAAGCTTTACGCTATTTTTGCTAATCTCCTGACGTCACTGTTCACTCCCGACGTCACTTTTCACTGAGGGTAAATGACTGCTTTTTAAATTCTAATAAATTATACCGAAAAGTAAAAAAAATCTTACTAAATCATCCTAGTAATTTCCTTTAAAATATTTTGATTTTGGGTTTGTAATGACTTCCTTAAACGATTTATACATTAAAAAAATACATGTGCATTCCTTAGTGAACCTACAACACCACGCATCTTAATTTGTAACTAAATTATGCTAGCTTCTTGAAGTACCAAGGGTCTCAACAATTTTGGCGATATTCGTAAGCTTAATATTGCCACTCGGTTCTTTTTACCATTTCGTGCACAAATTACCGACAAAGTTAAAAGAGACAGGTGCGTTTAATGGTTTAAGCGGCCCACAGAAAAAGCATAGATTTGCCAGCTTTCTAGGACACAGTATAATGTCCCGCTATTCCTTAGCAAAGCATTACACAAATTTGAAGCCCTAAAAGATGTAGGTGTATCCACAGTAACTAAAATGACAACTCACTGAATTACTTGTATGACGAATATATCCCACTCTACCCTACCTATTTCAGTAAATCTCTAAATTAAAAAAAAATTATCTTTAAAACGCAAAATAAACCGTCCAATAAATTCACGTCATCTGTCTCAGGGATTAAAACCTCTAAGCCACGAGCGTTGTACTTCACATCCGATGCATTAAAATTTCAGCTTTTTTGATATGATAGCGCGCGCTGAGCATTGAAATAAAAACCAACTCAGGACCCATTTATAAACGGATTTGCATGAAAAAAACACACAAATCAGCCGAAACAAATGAGCCTGGACCGCGCTACTCCTGCTGCTGGCCCGATTCCCTTATCCTGAGGGCTTATGTTTTGCGGAGAGCCTTTAAAAACGCGGTCGTTAGTTGCTATAATTACTGTTGCTAATTAGTGATTTTTATCAAAGCACGTAATCCAATTTTTCGGGCGGTTTGAATGAGAAAAATAACTGATTAGGTCAATAAAATTACTGCAGAGTTTATTTCTAGCAATGTCCGGGAGTCGTTATTATTATACTCCTTATGTAAGGCGCGCCAGCTCGGTTACATTCCGTAGACGTCGATTTTATAAACAACCAACTGTGTTGTTAGAATAATTTCTAATTAATAGTTAGCAGCGTATCATAGTATTGTGCAGGGGTCCCTTTATCCCCGGAAAATTTCAGTTACGAATTAAAATTAATTAAACAAGTTGCAATTAATAACGGTTATTGCCCATCAATTATGTAGAACTTTGTCAAAAAAACACTTAAAAAAAGCTATTGCTGTAGTCTACCCTAAGATAAAAGAAAAACCCAATACTTTTAAAGCAACTACTTATTTCGGGAAAACAGCAGAAAAAATTAAAAAATTTAACAATAAAAAAAACGTAAAAGTAGCATTTAAAACAAATAATTCACTAGGAAAATTTGTGAAAAATTTAAAAAGTAAAACCAATAAAAATAATAAATCAGGTGTGTATCAGTTAACATCTGGATCATGTCCGAAAAGATACATAGGCCAAACAGGCAGATCATTTTTAACACGTATAACGAACATAAAAGAAGTTTTATTAACAATAAAATAATTCTACATATTCAAACCATCTTTTTCAGAATCGACATGCATTTGATAACAATTTTGACATACTACATGCAGAAAATAATGGTAAAAAATTGAATTTACTTGAAAGTCTTGAGATAAATCGGTTGAAAAATTCCGACATATTACTTAATGATCAATTAGAATTAAATAGCTCACCCTTATTAAACTTATTTACCTAATAGACATGAAGCCCAGTGGGAATTCCCCATAGTAAGTTAGAACATTTGTTACCGGCAAAGTCCGTTTCATCGTCATACTTAAGTTTGCCTAGGTAGACCGCACATTGCCGGGACGTTTTCGGCAAAGTCCGAAATTGTTCTCTATTTCGGAGTTTGCCTAGAATGTAACCCGGCAAACTTAGGTTTGCCAAACAGGTTTTAGGAAAAGTCCGAAATATGTTCTTACCTTTGTGTTGTATCATGATAATTGGTATACTAGTGATGCTAAGCCTGTAAATAACATGATTTCATCGTATTTCATTAAGTTAAATATACCTTCATAATATACTTATTAAACTTTTTTTATTAAATGATAATAACAAGCCTGAGCAAACCCGGTCCAGTTAGACGAATAGACAAACACTCAAAGCAGGGCGCGCATTGAATAGACTCGGCTCGGTAAGTTTCGTTCGGAATGGCGATAGTCAAAGCGGATTGATTCGGCTATCGGTTCTTTAAATCAGCTGCAACTATTGTGATGTATAGACGTAGTATCGTATCAGACGTTTTTTCGCTATTTCCTCCTAAGCCTCCTTCCGCACATTTTCGTGATTCTTCGGGTCGTACAAAAAAACATAAGAACGAACGTTTACTGTCAAAACTTCGTCCACCATTCTCACCTATCTCTTCCCCTTGCGTCTCAATACGAGAAGTAGTCGCAGGCAGTCGGACATTTCGGCAATTTTTGCTCTGATTCCGATTTGGTCGTTACGAGCGGGCGAAACCGATTCAATGCGCTCCTCTTCATATAATTGCATGTCTACCAAACCTTTTGACTGTGCCGTACCGTGCCGAGCCGAGCCGAGTCGATTCAATGCGCACCCTGCTTAAGGCTGCATTTACCGACCACACCCATTTATTGCCAACTTAATTTTATTTTAGTACAATGTTTTGCTTTATTTTTCTTTTGAATGAATATTGTCACAATATTAACCGTAGATTCATATTCTATAGGTATTTTTTAACGTATTAATAAATGTCTCAAGATATTTTATGATTTATTTTAGGAAAATAATATTGAAAAAGAATATTGAGGTCCTAGTGTCAGAAAAAAAGTCACCATACATCTTTTAAAATATTAATCTTTTGAATGAAATCATTATACACGTTGAAACTTTAAATAGTTAACTAAAAATTGCTTGCAGGATATTAATCTATATTAAATTTAATATGCTTATAATTTTATTGTTAAACATTTTTAAGCCGAAAAACCATGACAAAATGAAATTAAGTTGGCCACCATGGACGCGATCGGAAAATGTCACCTTAAACAATCAACGCAGTGCGTGTGTACCTGCGACGTATTACAAACAGACTATAACTAGTTACGACTAGAAAATGACCAGCGACGTAACGGTCACAAATTTATTATTTCGGACTTTTCCTAAAACGTGTTTGGCACACCTAAGTTTGCCGGGTTACATTCTGGGCAAACTCCGAAATATAGAGCAATTTCGGACTTTGCCGAAAACGCCCCGGCAATGTGCGGTTTACCTAGACAAACTTAAGTATGACGATGAAACGGACTTTGCCGGTAACATATTAATAAAACCTAAATTGAAGTTTTATTTATCTACTTAAATTGTTGTATTTTATGACACCTTCGTGAACTTTTAGTTTAAGATTTAGTCTGTAACAAACATCCGATGAAGCTATAGTGTAGCGAAATACGCCATGTTTTAATGTATTAAATAAAAGTGGAAATTTGGCTAAAATTGTCTATCATTATGTTTAATGATAGACATATGTTTAATAATTATACAGGTGATAGAGGAGCTTTGTCTGGACCAAGGAGGTACCACTATACGCACCCACTTAAAGAGGTGGTGAAATCTTAGCGGGGGTTTCCAGCCATGCGTGCGTGAATTAATTTTTTTCCTTTCCTCTTCCCACTGTCATTCTCTCGCCCCTCTTTTCTTTCTTTGTTACTTCTAATCCAACTGTCGTCTAACTATCCACCTCTTAAAAAAAATTGAAAATTATGATGGCGATCTCACGGGTAAAAAATGCCTGAGGTGAACTACCCTTCCATTCGAATCTCCGGGCAAGAGATGACCAGTAGGGCCCACCATAGAAGATTCCAAAAGTATAATAACCTTTTGCGGACATCTGCGGACTTCCAAATTTCAAAAGTGTAATAACTTTCGCCAACATCTGCGGACTTAATTCCAATCTGGACACCGTCCAGAACTACCTCCAATCATGCAAACCCCACATTCTTTTTCTGAGCGAAACCCAAATCAGTCCCCAATTCTCAACTAACCAACTTCTGTTCTCAGGGTATGAACTTCTCTAATCTCTTCGTCTTTATGGTGGGGTATGCGCCTACGTTCGCTGCAGTCTTACTTGCACCAGATTCCCAAACCTGGAATTAGGCAAGCCCGATGTCCTCTGGCTAAAGCTTACCCTTAAATTTTCTTATTTTTTTCCTGACCGTGGTGGGCCAATATTCTTCAATTTTCCTGGATTTATCGGTCAATTGGTTTAGAATTAAAAAACTATTCTGTTGACGTCTCGCTTTATTTAGCTTTTAAACCATCTTCAGAACTTATTTATAAGTATGCACTAATATTCTTTCTTAAGTGCTAATTCAACGATCTTATTCTATTGGTGCTTATTTCTAAAACTGAGTTTGAGTCTGAGTTTTAGAAATAAGCACAATAACAATAGAATAAGATCGTTGAATTAGCACATAAGAAAGAACATTAGTGTAGTGCCTAATTATAAATAAGTTCTGAAGATGGTTTAAAAGTTAAATAAACCGAAACGTCAACAGAATAGTTTTTTAATTCTACACCAATTGGCCGATAAACCCAGGAAAATTGAAGAATACTTACCCTTAAATCTTAAATCTAATAATAATCTTCATCCTAGTTCGCCAACAAGGGAATAGCTACAATCTCACTCAGGCCGCTTCCATCTTCTACCATTATTATGTAAGTCGCAAACCTTAGATCTACCAAGGCAATAGGTACCATCAGAGACTATAAAGAGTAGTACCATCAACAAAAATAATCTCTGGAATATATTCCATGTACTTTTCATTCTGTCATCTTGGAAAAATAAACCCTTAGAAAGCCCATTTTGATTAACTAAAATCTCAACATCACTACAGTGGTATGAATTTGTTAAAATATGCATTCTTCAAAATTCTTTGCCTCCGTCTTGCTACGGTTTCCGAGACTAGATTAGTGATGAAGTCCTTTCATGTTATTTTACAATCCGTTTCTCTAATTACGTTCTCTAAAATAATTTTTTTATTTGCCCCAGCGTTCAGGGCTTCTTGAGTAGTAAGTTTAACATTTTCTGGCAAATTTAGTCTCTCTTTTGCTAGAGAATTGAAATAAGCTTTGGATGAAGTATGATCGTGATTTTGTTCAAGCTCCAGGATGCACAGAAGCTCTTTACACTCACTTACTTTCAAGAAAATGCTAGCCTGGTAGCCTTGCTTATACTTAGAACACTTCCTTGTTCTTTTCATTTTTCGTTTTGAATGGTTTACCACCTTTAATACAGGCTAACCGCAGATAGTAGTATTTAAGAGCCGGATTAATATCTACCACAGTATTGGGATTTCGTTGTTTTTGATTGTCTGCTATCACTCAGCCGAAACGCATTGTTTGGGGCTTTCTTGTAGTCCACCAAAACGCAATTAAAATTTTCATGTGAAGAATATTTATCACATACTTTCATGTTTTATAGTTTTTACGCAAAATTAAAACAACAAATGTTTACATATCATTTAAATGACGTGACTATTCTTTTTTTAGGTTAGAACTGCCGGGATTCCGATTTGGCCGTATCTGGGCTAAGGCGTCGGCACCCGAGAAATTTTATACTCGGGTGCCGGCGCCGGTATCCATGCATCAACATTTTGGGAAGCGGCGCCGGCAGCCGAGTCACTTCCTAAAAAAACCACTATCAATATTTAAATATAGAGAAAACAAATATGCATTTCAGGTTTATTTGGCTTACATGGATATTCTCAATTGTGCAACAACTTACTGCATTGGAGAAATAAAATTAAGGGCCCTTAAACCTCTTCCTCCAATTTGCTAATATTACCGTGATCCTATCAAAGCCTAAAATAATTACATTTCTGAAGTGACTCCTGATCGAGGAGACCTTTGGGAATTAAACCCGAATTCCGAACATTTTGTCAGTTAATTTGCATGCCACGCACTAATATAGCTCATTACTTTTGGGGATACATGACGAGCATCGTCGTTTGAAATCTGATAGAGAAGCAATAGTTTGAGGCCTCTTTAATTCATGGTTTATATCTCCGCAGGTATGCGGGAGATTTAGAATTATCGGCTTATCACTTACAGCACGTAACCATGCGCTATTTGAATTTCATTAACTTTAGTTTACCATTAAGTCGGCTGTTGAATGTAAATTACTTTAGACAGACACACACGGAAAGAAATATACAGCATGTCCCACTGAGTTCTTGCCATTTGGAATTTTTTTTACTGAAAGCTGAAAAAAACATCACTTTAATGTAGAAAAGTTCTGCATATTAATAAACTATATATATATATATATATATATATATATATATATATATATATATATATATATATATATATATATCTATAGGAAAATACAAAATCATGCATGACAGACAGTACGGATTTCGTCACCAAAGATCCATAACTGATCTCCTTAGGTTTGTCACATATAACTGGAACAAGTCTCTCGGATTTCATGGCGAATCTCAGATATGTTGCTCTTGATATTTCCAAGGCCTTTGACCAAGTTGGCATGCCGCACTCCTCAACAAACTACCTTCTTAAGTCTTCCTACCAAACAATGTACCTGGATCGGTAGCTTCCTCTCTAATCGGCGCATATCTATCGTGGTTGACGGTCACTCATCTAACTTCCATCCTATCAATGCTGGCGTCCCCCCACTTTCAGTCCTGGCACAAACGCTTTTTCTTCTTACACGTTAATGACCTGCTCTCTTCAACTACCAATTCCATACACAGTTATGCTGACGACAGTACTCTTCACTCCAACATTCATTTTTCCAGACTCGAAATCAAGAGCTGGATAATAGACTTAGATCTATGTACATATTCCTTTCCCAAGATCTTCAGTTAATCTCAGACTAAGGTGTCAAGAACCGTGTTCAGTTCAACGCCATTCACATGAATGGCCAAGCCCTACAGAACAACGAAACGTTCGGTCTTGTTGGCATTGCTTTCGAACATGATCTCAGCTGGTACAAACACATTACTGCAGAAGCCACATCGGCAGCTAAAAAGCTTGGTTTTCTCTTTTGAGCCAGAAAATACTTCTCCCCTTCCAACTTATATATTCTATATTTCCCAAATAAAACCTAACATAGAATACTGCGCCCGCATCTGGGGAGCGGCATCACCTTCGACACTTAACATCCTTGATTCTATCCAAAAGAGAGCCACTCGACTCACCGATGACCCAGTTCTCACAAGAAAACTCTCTTCTCTCGCTCATCGCCGCGCTGTTGGGGATTTATCCCTTTTCTAACAGTACTTCCACTGGTTTTGCTCTGAAGAACTAGCCGGTATTATTCCCCTCTTAACTATTCCTAACAGAACAACAAGAGGTGCGTTACGTATGAATCCCTTTACTGTTCAGCTACAAAAGCCTAGAACAAACCACATCTCTCGCCTATTCATACCTAGGGCCTCCAGAATATGGAATAAATTGCCTGCAGATGATTTTCCTTCTCTATAGACACCCACGGTACGTTAGTACTTGACTTGAAGTCTACGTGGGATGTCTTAGATAAAAAAAACTAAGGATCGAAATCTAAAAAACCCGTAGTATATAGAGTAGCGACAAAAACGTAAAATATGCTTAAGAATAAAGTACCCGTATTTAGCAAGATACAAAGAAAAGTTATTTTAAAGAATTTTTTGCAATCATTTTTTTCTCTCTAAATACGAAATTACAGCTACCTACGAAAAAAATTAACATTCAGATTCACTAAGAAGTTTTAAGATTTAGTACTGGTTTAAATTAAGATCTTATAGTTGATCAGTTATGTTTTGACAGGCTTTTGTCCTGTCACTGTTAATAAGTTATCATTAAAAACTTATGAATTATTCTGATATTTCAGCAATTTGCTTGGTTTCCAAAAAATTTCATCTTAGAACGAGTTGCTTTAACAAAGTTAATTTAGTTCTATTATTGTCGAAAGTACGTCTTAAAATTGTCCTTTTCTTTATAAATTTGCATACAAACTCAGAGACAAATTCATAGTATAAAACTTAGTTGTCTTAGTCTTACACTAGTCAGTTTAAAACTTTTGGTTGTCAAATTAGACCAGACTAGCGTTGGAGAATCTGGCTGTAAGAGTTTTAATATAAAGCAAAAATGTATTACTTATTAAGAAAGAATAAATTTACCAAATTCAAACTTTAATACCTTCCTTTTCGATGCATTTTATTGTTAACTTTTTGAAGAGTATTGAGACAGCTTTTCTCAAACCAGCTTGTGGAATTTCTAGAGCACATCGAGTCATTATTCTTTCCAAGCTGTCGATATTTTGAAAAGGTCGATGACAATACACTTTTTCCTTTAAATATCCCCAAAGAAAGTAATCGAGTAGGTTCAGATCCGGCGATCCCGCCGGCCAATGATTTTCTGAAAATCTCCCTATCCAACGCCCCTGGAACCCAACCTGAAGAAACTCGTTAACAGCTTGGGAACTATGGCATGGCGCACCATCATGCTAATTTCATAATTATTTCTGATGTTAAGTGGAAGGGCCGCTAACAAAGGCAAACAGCTGATTTCTCAAAAATTTAAAGTAAATATCCTGCGTTATATTGTCCATTGTACCTATACCTAACTAGACAAGTTTCTGACTTATAAAATATTATTTGTAAAATTTTCTGGACAATTTAATTTCCATTCGGATTTTAGTAAATATGCCACGAGAAACTATTGTTTGATATAAAAGTCATGTCACTTTCGATATCGTTTTGGTATTGTATTAAGTAGGTATTATTGATACAAGTGGTAAATAGTGTAAATACCGTTAAAAATCATGAAAGAAAACTATTCAAATGCAGTTCTTATGAATTTATATATTTTATTTGGACAATGTGATAACATTATCGCCAGAACATGTATAAAGTTTAATGTAATGTGCCCAGATCTACCGCCAATGAACCTCAGAAAATTTATACGAATCCAGAACAATTTTACTGCATTTGGTTCAACTTTAAAAGAGCCAAGAAACTTGCCTCGACACGTGACTTCGGACGAAGACAACCAGATTAATGTTTTGGCATATTTTCATGTCATATTCATCAGTTCAAAGAATTTTAGAACAGCATAACATGAGTGATCATAAGTTTACTAAAATTCAAGTCATGAAGCCTGAAGATCCTCAACAGAGAGTCGAATTTTGTGAAATGTTGTTGGTGCGCACCCAAGAAGATCCAAATTAAAAAAAATAATAATTTGGACTGATGAATCGAAATTTTCAAGGGAAGGGAATTTCAATAGAAGAAACAGTCATTTTTGGTCAAGAGATAACCCTCACGTCACCAAGGAAGGTGGATTTCAAGAAAAATTTAGTTTTAATGTGTTCTGCATGTTAATGGACAATCAGTTAAAGTACGTAAAATACGAGGAGTCATTAATAACTACCTAAATATTTTGAGAACAGTTGTCGAAACTTCGTAGATAATCTGCCCCTTGAAGATTATCGAGGCTGTTGGTATCAACTCGATGGAGCTCCTGCCCATTATACAAGAGAAGTTACAGTAGAACTTGATAGGATTTTCGACGATCATTGGTTAAGACGTTTGGAACATTGAAATTGGCCTCCAAGATCACCGGATCTCAATCTATTGAATTTTCACTTGTGGGGCATGTTCAAGGAAAAAATTTACAAATCACCAGCAAATTCAATAGAAGAGTTTCTACTTCGAGTTACCCAAGCATTTAGAAATCTAGATCCAAACGAAATTAGATCTTCCACGACGAATGCAGTGAACACCCGCAACTTAAAGTGCTTGAATGTAAACGGCGAGCGTTTTGAACATCCGTTAAAATATTCTGTTTCAATATTTTAGTAATTTTCTCTTATTTGATTAGTTAAGTATGGGTGTGCTACACAAATACTCCTGAGTTAGTATACATTTTCTAAGATTTATTAGCGGTAGATTTGGGTACATTTCATTAAACTTTATACATGTTCTGGCGATAATTTGATCACATTGTCCAAATAAAATAAATAAATTCATACGAATGATTTTCAACGGTATTACTTGAATCAGTAATAGAAATTTTACAAATAATGGCTTATAAGTCGGAAACTTGACTAGCTAAGTATAGGTACGATAGACAAAAATAAAGAGCAAATTTAAGTAACTTTTCAAATCAGTAATAATATACAGGGTGTTACGTTTAAAAAAATACTTATGGTTACTTTTTCGAGTAGCCAAAATAACGGTATTTTTAAACCACCCTGTATAGTGCAACTAAGATTTGGGCATAGGGTAAAAAGCCCCCTGGTAATATTTAACTGTTCACCAAATTTCAGGCTCTTAATATTTCAGAGTTCAAAATTATCAGCATTTTTTTAAGGTAGTGTCCCGCCTAAAAAATGGGAACTTAATTATTATTTTAGAAACGGTAAGAGATAAGTATAAAACAATGTTAAAGGAAGTTGTTAAAAAATTAGTAGGGGTTTTGAAAATGAAATAATATATAGGGTGTTCTATTTAAAATATCAAAGTTGCAACTACTTGTTAGAAGAAGACGTGGCAACATTGCATAGTCAAAAATATTTTAGACAGGTAGAGCATGTTCGTTTATATGACCAAATCTTCAGAACGATTCGTTGACTGGTTCGCCAGATACTTCTAACGTACCATCCACCGTGAATCATCCTGTATATAGAAGAAGAAACTTACTGACTGACTGATTGACTGACGTATCAACGCACAGCCCACACCGCTGGGTCTAGAAACTAGAATTTTGCACAGAGGTTTCTTATATAACGCAGGCATGCACTAAGGAAGGGGTTTTTCAAAATTCAACCCCTAACCTTCATAGATCTACTCAAAAAAATAACAGCCAGATTCTCCAACGCTAGTCCGGTCTAATTTGACAACCAAAAGTTTTAAACTGACAAGTGTAAGAATAAGACAACTAAGTTTTATATTATGAACTTATTTCTGAGCTTTTTCGTAAATTTATCAAGAAAAAACAATTTTAGTACGTATATTCAACAATAATAAACTAAATTCATTACAGCAACTCATTCCAAGATGAAAATCATTTGGAAACCAAGTAAATCGCTGAAATATCCGAATAATTCATAAATTTTCAATGACGTCTTATTAACAATGACAGGACAAAAACCTGTCAAAACATAACTGATCAACTATAAGATCTTAATTTAAACCAGTACTAAATCTTAAACTTTCTTAGTGAATCTGAACGTAAATGTTTAAACACGTGTTTTACAGTTTTTAATAGATCAAATGGAGGTTCAAATTTTGCAATGAAGTAAAATTGTTATATCGCAGACGAAGTCGCGGGCGCAAGCTAGTTAGATATAAATGCCTGTTAATTTGTTAAGCTTATTGAAAAAAATTGAAAATAAAAAATATATGCTGTTTTTTTAAAACTACGTTGCATACTTAAATTTAATTTTTGCCAATACCATTTTTTACAAAAAAGACACTAGTGCTCTCATTCACTAGTGCATGATTATCGCGTAATCTGATTCTGATTGGTTTAAATCAACAATTAGAACTTGGCATTTTAGTCTTAGAATGTCTATATTGACAGATGAATGAAATTCTCATTAAAAATGTCTTTACTATACAGCTCAAAATTGAATTTTCAAAAAATGTTTATTTTCGAAAAATGCCTTTTCGAAAAAATCCACTTATGAGAATTCATTGCTTCAAATTTAATAAAGTCTCATTACTATGAATACAAATAAATTTAATATAATGTTTCTAATTTTTAGTTATTACAAAAACACCAATAATTTGTTGACGAGAAAAATTAGCTAAAATGAAAATGTATTTTTGTTCATTTTTAAAATTTGTTATTTAAGTTTGTTCTGCATTATTTCATGTTAAATGGATGATATTACTAACATTTTTCAATATATATAATAACTATCTTGCAAAAAACCCTGCTTTTAAACACGACTTTTCGAGAATAATATGATTCTGTACTTGGCTTCGTCATCATGGCAATTTTTCCGCTACATTCATCCGTTCTCTTCGAGCTTTCCTCCAACACAGAAACAGAAAACGAGATCCAAAAGTGTTAAACTGTTCTGACGCCCTGCCCCAGGATGCAGCGTCGTCGCAGCCAGACCACGTGGGGCATCACGTGCTCTGGAGGCGCCGCGACGTCTTTCTCAAAATCCATTTCATTGGTAGAGGCGTACAATAGGCGGGCTCGGAGCACCAGGAGGCGGAAGCTCCTTGGAGGAGGCGCCCACTAGTAGAGGCAGGTGGAGGCTAGTTATGTTGCAAAAGAAAATAAAAACTGCTTTAGATACTTTGGGTGATAAAGTTTTATACGGATTTAAGACGCAAGGCACACTATTGATTCTGAGGACTGTAATCTCTAATTTACATAACGAGATTGTAGTTTGGAAACTGATATTCGAAGCTTTTTATTTTTCTACTTTGTTAGTTTTAAATCCCAGGACAGTAATTCCAGTTTAAGTATATACCTGCTTTGTTCTTTTAGCTTTGAATATTAATATGCTTGCTGCAACATTTCAAGCAAAACAACTTTAATAATGTAAAATTTAGCAAATGGGCAGAAATTTAAAAATGTTGCTTATAAATTCGTTAAACTTTGTCAGGGAAATTAATGAGAAATTTGTTTTCAAGGAAGATAAACGCAGATTTTGTTTTTCATATTTCAGTCATTTTTAAGAAGTTTCTTTAGAATATGTATCGTCCAGGCTACATTACTGCTTTTGCATAGAAACCTAAACATCTTTATTAAGCATATGCTTTCATAAACATTATTCTTGTTATTTTAGAGATAGGTACTTACTTGCCTTTCTGCAAGATTTTAGCCTTATTAGTCTTATATACTACCGTCAAAACCACGTCAAAATATCTACAGAGGGGCACACTTTGCCATGAAGGATTCTTTTGATAGCGTGGCCACCACAGCGACTACCTCAATTTTTCTAAATAAGAACATTTCATGGTTGTCGCACTGAAGGGCTGCCTTTTTCGTTGATCTTGGTGCCAAGGATATGTTAGTATATTTTTTGGCGCCCAACGTGGTACGCGTTCATTAGAGAGGGTAATACTCTTGCTCAATTTAGGTCCATGTAGTCTACCCTGTCTTAGTACAAAAGTGGATAATAAGAGAGATAGAGGGTTGGTTGGCGGAGTTTTTTTCGTGAAGAAAATGCAAATCCGTTCTCAAATTTGCTGTATTGTGTAAGAAGCGCGACATACGGCAATGAATGCCATTTTAAAACGTCGCAATTTTTGTGCTTCCGTGTACACAATTTCTGAATAGAAATTCTTGTTTTCCTGCCTTTTTTACTTAAAGAAGGTATACTTTATTATTGTCGCTAAAAGTAACTGTTCTTGAGAACAATGCATTTTGATTTCGGCGTTGCACAGAATAAATAAGAAATAAAAAATTTTGCTAGAAAAAAATAATAGTTATTTATTATAGTACATTTTTATATACATAAACATCTATGTCACATATAAGTCACGTAAGAAAAGGTATAGACCACGAGGCCGAAGGCCGAGTGGGATAGTTTTCTAAGTGACATAAACCGCACATGTCTAATACAAAATTTTATCCAACTCTTTCATATAATAGCGTAAAATTAATATTTATAAAATGAAATTTAACAGTCAAAAATATCATTAACTACTTAATTTGTCATTAGCAGTATCAACATTGACGTTCATACAAATGGATTGCTGCTAAGCGCTAAAAAATTACAAAGAAAACTGGGTATGTAATCAAGGGTTCGCTTAACTGATAAAAACACAAACGCGAAACGATCGAAATTCAACAATATTCAATAATTACAAAAATATAAAATGGAAAATTTCCAAATTCCTTAAGAAATTTTAGAAAAGGCTGACAAAGCAATATTAGGTATCATTCTCGAAAAATCCAGAAGCAGTTAGAATAAAGAGTTTTATGAATTAGAAGAGTGGAGAAATAATGAAGGAATTGAAGGTATCAATGAAGATGTTCTACTAGCATATTTCCTGAACCTTAGGGAAAAATTAGCTCCATCATCGCTATGGACTAAGTATTCTATGGTAAAAACCGCTCTAAGGGTTTACAAAAATCTAGATATTTCCATATATGAAAAACTGATTGCTTTTCTGAAGTCCAAGTCTAAGAATTTTAAGTCCAAAAAGTCCAAGATTTTGGAAATAGAACAAATAGAACAATTTTTGCGGAAGCTTCTGCAGAAAAACATCTTTTATCAAAGGTAGGTTGTTTTTTTTTTTAATTTGATTTAAGTATAAATATCCTTATGTTTGATTATTTAAAAAAAGTAACTGCATAATTTTACAAATATAACACTTTTTTGGGGAATCGTATGGTATTCATAAAAAGTAGACATAAAAACAGAGCTGCGAAGCTGAGGGATATCAATCCTACCAATTTTGAAGAATCTTTTCAGCAGCGGCCGCAAACTTATTCATCGATGTCTATGACGAAAACCACGGCCACGTCAAAACAAAATCACATTTTTAATTATTATAATTATTGTTCTTAGAAGAAGCACATTTTATACCTTATTGTAAGTATATTTTCTATTATTACTGGTATTCACTGTTATTTAAGTTAAAATAAATTTGTTATTCGGTATGTTATTATTGTATATTAATGTTTTATTTTATAAGATCAAATACGATTTTTCGGGAAATATTCCATCAAATACTATTGGTGCATCAAAGATAACCAGATAGTTCTGCATCCAAGCGTGATGTCTTAAGAAACTGCATTCGGTATTTTCATTTTTGATTAAATCTCGAAAAAGCCATCCTCCTTCGGAGTCGGGCTCTTTCAGATTTAATGAAAAATGAAATCAAACTCATGCAGTTTCAACACAACACGCTTTGAAGCAGAATTATCGGTAATTTTGATGAACTCGTGGTATTGCTCCCGATAATTTTTCAATCAAAGTCATATTCAGAAAAACACCAAAGCGAGTAAATAATTTTTTTTATTTTACTATGGAAAAAACAAAAAACAGCTATCTACTTACTTATTATTGAAGTTCTAGCAATTAAACACGCAATAAGGAATATGCTCATATTTTTTTATTGCATAAATCGTCATTACAAAGTCATTACAATACAAACCCAAAAAAATATTTTGAAGAAAATTACTAGGATAATTTAGCTGTAATAGTATATTGTACAACGAGCATGGAATGACATGCATTTCCTACGAGTATGACGTTTGCAGCATGAGCCGCAGGCGAATGCTGCAAATCATACGAGTAGGAAATGGTCATTCCATGCGAGTTTTACACTATACTTTTTCTACGAATGTTACTGTTACATAAAATGGGATTAGTAATATTTTTCCTTTTAAGATGTCAAAAAATGTCAATCTGACATTCCACAAAATAAAAATTATAAAGATTTTGGATGTCAACGCCACCTTTGTAAAAAATACCCGTGCACAATGGGAACTTTGTAGTTCAATCACCATGGTGATTGAAGCACAATGAAAATGTGTAAAACACAATGCACCATGTTCCGAAATAACTATTGAACATACAATAAAGGTTTTTATTGACATTCGTAGAAAAAAAATGTTTACTTTTCGATATAATTTGTTACAATTTAATCATTTGTCCTTAATGAAAAATGACGTCAGGAGATCAGCAAAAATAAGTGTCAATCTACATGTTAACATAAAGCTTAACCTAAAGTCGAACAGGTTTGTTTTTCTCGGAAACAGTCAGAGGGAGAGAAATCGAATTTCTTGGGTTGATAGAGGAATAGTTCAACTAACTTTGGTAAAAAATTCAGTTATACAGGATGTTTCGTTTCGGAGCTATTAAACGTCAAACTTGAAATTTCCGCGATTTCCGTTGAAATCAGGTACAGGTCGCAAAAGTGAATTAAATCCATGGATTTATTATAATAGGATTCGATATCTGTATACTGTGAGCGTATCGAACGTGAAGCCTTATATTTTGTTGTTTGTTCTTGTTTTTGTTTTTCTCTTGGGGGAGCAGTTTACGAACTACGAACATAGACAAGACTACGAATTACTACGTAATTGAATCAAGAATGGTAGTAGAAAGAGATAAAATAGCATTGGAGTGTTGGAGCTCAGGTTGAAAAATCACACCGGTGTGTCACCCGGCGATGATATCGAACGCAGCCCAGAAGTGTTGCTGTCTGGCTGGTTGTTTAGGAACACGGCTGAACCTCGGTCTGAACACTCGGTTACACGTACGTCTTTGTCTAATGAACTAGAAAAGAAAAAGTGCGACGTATAGATTTATATAGATTAATAAATGACTCGGAGCGACTTTAAATAAACACCTTTAGAAATAACATAACCTATAAATAATTAAACGTTTTTAACTTAACTTTATTATTATTTAGCAGAAAAATAAAATATTTTGGGGCTTTTATTCCGGCTAGTAGGTACATCTTGTGATGCTTCTAACGTATTTTTTGTACAAAAATACAAGGTAAAATAAGATGTGGCCAATGTTTACAAATTGTGTTTACAGTGTCGTTTAGAATGGTTTGTTTTGGCTTCAAAGAATGTGAACTCATCCCGTATCCAGTCCTAATAAATCCATGATTAAATCGATGTAAATTTTCGAAGGTTGGAAGGGACCCGGAGCTTCAGAACTATGCTGAAACTGGTGAGGATCAGAAAATGGCAAGTAATACTTTTGAATTTTTTTGGGTCGAAAAATGCCATTTGAGCCAGACCAGACCCCTCTTTGGTTTGCTTGGGTTTGCTTGATAATAACTCGAAAACAAAACGTCAGATCGAAAAGCGGATTCCTAAGTGCAACTTTGAAATCTCAAATACTTTTTGTTGCAATACTTTACCTAAACCTAAAATCCCTGGAAAATGGAAATATTTGGAAAAAACTGGAAATTTAGATTTTTGACCCAAATATTTCACGGTTTTTCATTTTGTGTGGGGTCAAAATGGTTCAAATTAAAATCCCATATACGTCGTCGAAAAGAGCTCGTCGAAGTATATGATATCCATATTTTTTAGTTTCTTCATTCTCTATAGGAAGGGAGCAATCGCCGATTAAATTTCGATTTTTTTACTTTTTTTGCCCTCGACATCGGTACATTTGAATCACTCTGTATTTTTTCCCATCTAATTTTTTCCCAATTTTTCAACACTATGTTATAAAGGGACAATCACACTTTAAAATAAATACCGAATGGGTCATCCAGGAGCGTATTTAAGGGGTAAAAATAGGATTTTCTTAATTTTTTCCGACAAATCCTATTTTTAACCGACATTATTCCACACTATTAATCTTATTTAGTGATTCTGTTTGGGTTTATTTTATCCGTTAATTATCTAAGAATATCTCCCACTAATCTAAATCGCTAATTTTGCGTTAGAGTTATAAATAAATAGGTTTATTTGCATCGGAGACATCTAAAATTTGAAAATTTTTGAATTTTCGAAGTTTGCCATGAAAACAAAGAATTGCAGTTTATTTACTCGAAATTATTAAGATGATATGTCAAAATGTCGCAAAAATGCCAATTTTTGATGCAAAATTGAAAGGTTCCTGGACCGATTTCGGCTTGAAGTATACATGAATAAGATTTTAGGATCTTCTACTTTAATGAAATATCCCTTTCATTGGATGGGTTACGCATTAAATGCCATTTTTATTGAGTTTTCGATGATTCTACAACACTGGAATTCGCCATGTACTCATGATGAGTCATAAGTTCACTTTTGACGACACAGCCAATGGGATCACGTTTTACAAGTTTCGAAATTCGCGCGAAAAGTTGCAATATAAAATTTTTTTTTGTTAATAAAGACCAAAATAAATGGATAACAGCAATCGCCATAAACATTTAATTTATGTAGAAAATATAAAAAAATATTTCAGATTTAGTTGGGTTATATGCATATTCCCTATTATTGTAGTTAATATAAATACGGTTTCCTTTCTGAGGCAAATCCGAAGCTGTCGATGATTGATGGGGCGCTACGTTTTCCAGGGTACAAGGATCATTTGGTCCTTCGATTATAGTTCTAGTTTCTCCCATTTTAGTTACAAGGGTATTGCGAAAGACTGAATCTAACTACAAATAGGGTTTGATGGAGCTTACGATAGCATGACCAGTAATTTTTGCTACTCCCTTTTCAGATAACTAGCTTACCGCTGATCTATGCGAATTATTGGTATACCTAACTCTTTTATTTGATGTTGTTATACCCGCCTTTTCAGCCGATTTTGTTATCCATCTGGAAATGTCGTTTCTACCAATCGGCGAATTTTGGAACCATATATCTACTCTTTACTTGCCACTCAGGATTCGGTGTCAAAAAAATCTGTCCGTTTTGATGTTAGACCCCCACTTAGAAACAATTTTTTTAAAAAGCCCCACATTGCAATATCGAAGTTTACTTTATTTTTAATCAACCACTTACTGCCTGTTAAATATCGAGCTCCACCTTGAGCGGTTTTTGAGAAGATAAGGTTGTACTCTCTATCTTCTTAAAAAACTGCACTAGACAGTTTACAGTTTCCCCACCATGCCAAACAAGCTCAAAGGAAACAACATGATAAAAGCTTCTTCTGCAGCCCTTCCGGTGTGTTTTCATCCCATAGCTTGGCCATTTGCAAAACCTGTTCATTAAATGCAACCGCGCTAGGTAATCTTTCTTCAGGTTTGTTTTTGCAAATTTTTTTCTCACAGCGTCCCGAGCGTCTCTTGCGGGTTTGAATGAAATGTCAGTAAAATGATCTATTTTTCTGCCGCATTCGGTACAGTACTTTTCTTTTAATAGTGTTGCCGTAACGTTCCAAAAGTTTTTATAATGGCTTCTATATTCATCACCATTTTTTTCTCATATTGGATGCCCAATCCTTCAGCACAACAACTAAATGTTCTTCAGAAGACTCCCGGTCCAAAACGTGTTTTTTTTCTTTGGAATGTAATTCGAACTGAAACCATATCGACGATTGATATATATCGATATCGATAATATTTACAGGTGTTAGATTTTCGATATATTTTTCATCGAAATGCTGCCGAAACGCGACATGTTTTTTTTTGACGAATGATATTTGCTTACCAAGGATGCCTGTATCAATATTTAATTTCGGGTGGTACCTAGGTGACAATATGACACCTGCTACTCTTTTGGGACCGCGATAGATTTGACTTCTAAACGAAACAAATAACCCAATAATTTTTTTTTCAAAAAATATCTCTTGGTTAAGTAAATTTTTTCGAAAAGCAGCTATTTCGAAAATGGATTATTGAAATTTTTCAAAAATATTTTCTCGAAAACATATTTTGAATTTACACTTTTTCAAAAATGTCCTGACCGCTTTTTCAAATATGCTTTTTAGAAAAGGGATTTATGAAATATTTTGAAAATATTTTCCCCAAAAACCCGTATTTTGAAAGTACATTTTTCTCAAAAATGTCTCCAAACACCAAACCGGTACATTTTTCGAAAGTATATTTTTTCGAAAACAATATTTAGAAAAATAAATTATAAACTCTAGTAGCTTGAAAAATGTTAATGACAAAGAGACAGAAAAGATCCTGAACAAACCCAAACGAACCTTTTTTGGGTTTGATCAGGTTTGGTAGGTTACTTTCTCGTAAATTACTTTTTCAAAAACACGTTTCTTGAAAAAATTAATACCCTCCAAAAAAATTTAGTTTCAAAAAAGATGTTCTTTGAAAAAATGTATTTTTGAAAAGTGCTTCAGAAAAAATTGGTTTTAGACTAATTATACTTTCGTAAGTATTTGTATATCCCCCTAAATGAGCAGAAGGCATAAATAAAAAAAATGCCACAATATTTACACCTCCATATTAATCAAACATTTTTTTCTGTCGCGTGTAAGCTAAGATGACCAACTCTTTTAGCTATTTCTTTTTTCAACAAATATCTTTTTTGATGTCAAATTAAATAAATTTTGTCGAAAAACAGCTTCTTCTAAAATGTATTTTTTTAAAAGAACCTTTTAAAAATGCATTTCCCGAAAATATATTTTTTAGAAAACATCTAAATTTAAATTAAGAACTCTACTGACTTAGAAAATGTTAAAATGACAAAAAATGACAAAAGATCCTAAGCAAACCTAAACGAACCTTTTTTGTGTTTGGTCAGGGTTACGTTTCCTTGTATTTGTTGTTACTCTGTAGTAAATTACTTTCAAAAAAGTGTTTTTTTTAATATGAATAATCGAAATCTTTTTCGAAACAATGTGTAAAAAACTGGATTATTTTCATCCGGAACATCTGGTTTGCTCGGTAAAATACAGACGGTCCGGGAAGCCATTACGGTTCCGCGCGGAGACGGAGTTGTAGCTGTCATTCTTTGTCCTACACATGCACAATGCATGAAACAAACAAAAGGCTAGTTATAAATATAGCAGTGCAAAATCCTGCAATGTCAGCTGCGGAGCAAATGGAAATGTTTGGGAAAGTAGGGGAAGCAGGGTACGAACTACATACAAATGTACAAAATAAATGTAACTCTAGCGATAATGCTAGCTATTCTTACGGTTAAATAAGGTCAAGCGCTCTAATCAGAGCGAATAAGGCTTGTCAAAGTTGGTACGTTTGAAGTTTCCGCGCCTAGGTAAAAAAAGTCGTCTACTATGTATGTGAAAAGAGCCGTTCGGCGACTTAAACGTCATTACATGATATTCAAATTAACACCTTCCGGCTTAATTTGCTAGCAAGGCGATTTTACGATTGTGTGACTTTCACTTTGTGAAGTGTGTAACCAACTTTATCTTTACACCAGCCGGCCCCGGATTACGCCACATAGAATTCTATTCCATGTGTCAAAGTCACATGACTACCCAAACAAAACAATCCATCCATCACATGCTGTCTTAAATTACTAGGTACAATTTTATTCCTAATTTGACAGTAATTTAGAATTGTAATTTAATATATACTTTTTAAATTTTCTGTTTATGTTTAAAAAGCGCGTCGCTGGGGCGGCGCGACGACCCTAAAAGTTTTGCGCCCTAAGCCCGGGCTTCCTAGTTTTGCTGAATAATTCGCCCCTGCTCCCCGTTTACCCTGATACGAATCAGCGCACAACAAATTCGTAAAAAATCCTTTAAACCGGGAAAAAACAAGCACAAAAATGCGAGAAAGGCATAACTGGAATATAGGTTAAACGAAACGATTAAAAGCCAGACCTCGAATGTTGACGAAATTCAAAACATTAAGCAAAACGAACTGTTGCTGTAAAACCTCTATTTTATTTATCCCTCTTTTGATGTCGTCGTCGCAACGGCATAGTTGGCTGTTTTGCGACCCTTGGCGTGTGCTCGCTTTGAGCCAGTCTGGCTCCTTGTCGTAAAATATGTGCTTAATTAAAACATAGCATGACAAATACTTAACCGAGCATGCAACGCTCTTCAAACGGACGCGAAAGCAGTCTGGAAATACGACCCTTTTCGTATGCTGAAACCATCTCACCTGGAATTTAAACGCTACACTCACTGTTTTTGACTTGACGTGAGCCCCGATCATAAACTCTTTTCGTTTATACAGGGCAAAATATAAACAGCAGTGACGTGCGGTGATAATTATAAAGGGGGAGGCTATCCGAGACTAGAAAATCCTTATATATATATATATATATATATATTTTTATAGGAATGTTTTCTTGGGGTTTATAGATCCGGAATGATCACTATTTTTTTATATTTTGTTTTTGTTTTTATTAACGTTTCGGTCAATTCTTGTGACCTTCTTCAGAATACAGTGCTGAAAAACCGCTTTAATTAGTAATCTTAGTCATAATGAACATAAAATTAACATACCTGTGAACGAAAATGTTTTTGGGGAATGCATCCTCTTAATTAAGATTTAAAATTGACATATAACACTAACATTGTGGACGACAGTTTAAAAACGACGAGAACAATTTTAAAAATATCATGCAGGCAAGAAGTCTGCGTGTCTACTGCAATACTGGGATCTTTATAGATATAAAAATGGTGGTGAATGGAATTTCGTTCTTTTTTGTTTAAAAATTGCCTGAAAGATAATGTTTTCATTATTAAGATAGAGGGGAGCTGGATTCCTTTGGATGCCCTTTTTTTAAATTAATTATTAATAGTTATGTGTAGATACATATATATATTTTTTTAATTTTATTTTATTAGATTGTGATAGATCTTGCTGAGGTGTTTTGTATCCGATTTTGAGTTTATGTTTTTTGGATTTTTTTGGATTTCTATCATTTCGAAAATTTCACGTTTTTTTGTATTGGTTTCAGTGCGTAGGACTTTTACTTTTTCATAATTGAAGGTGTGTTTCTTCTCAAGCATATGGTTAGTTAGGGCTGTTTTGTTCTTCTTGTCATATTTGTGTCCATTCAATCTGTTTTTTAAAAGTTGACTTGTCTGTCCTATATAGACGCTATCGCAGTTATCACAGGGTAGTTGATATACGACATTGCTTTTCATATTTTGTGGTATTTTTGATTTTAAGCAACTGAAACAACTCTTCAATAGATTGTAGCCTTTATGTGCGACTGTAACATTATGACTTTTGAAAGTGTTGTGTATTTTTTCAGACAACCCATTAATGTACGGTAATGAAAGATATGACATTTTTGTTGTTTTTGGTTTGGGTTGGTTCTGGTTATAAAAAATATGTATTCGTCTTTTAAAAATGGAATTTATTAGGTTTTCGGGGTAGCGGTTTAGCTTAAGGGCTTGTTTTGCTTTCTTTATTGCGTTTTCCCTATATTCAGGGCTTGAAAGCTTTATTGCCCGGTCAGCTAAGCCGATAACTACTGATTTTTTTTGGGATATTGGGTGTTGGGAATTGTAGTTGACATATCTGGAAGACCAAGTTTCTTTAGTATACCATTCCGTTTTTATGTCGCCATTATTATGGTGGAGTGTGAGGTCCAAAAAGCTTATTTTATTATCATGTTCTTTTTCTATGGTAAACTGAAGCTTGTTGTGGTAACTGTTGAAATGATTTAACGTGTCTTGTATTTTATTTGTTGGTATAGCTGTAATGCAGTCGTCAACATATCGATA
Organism: Philopedon plagiatum; assembly: GCA_963971165.1. Classification (NCBI taxonomy): domain Eukaryota; kingdom Metazoa; phylum Arthropoda; class Insecta; order Coleoptera; family Curculionidae; genus Philopedon; species Philopedon plagiatum. The sequence continues at coordinate 10,224,284 of OZ020192.1, forward strand.
GAAAAAGGGTATTTGAAAATTAAGGGTTTTTATTATATTTTCTTCAAGGTCCTCCATTACAAGTTGTGCAATGACGCTTGAGATGGATGCTCCCATGGCACAACCTTCTATTTGTTTAAAAATTTTGTTATTATAATTAAAATAGGTTGAGTTCAATGTCAGATCTACGGCTTCTAAAAAATCTGTTAATGGTATGTCAGTGAATTTACTTATTTTATCCCATTTCTTTCTTACTACCTCTTTAGCTAAATTTAAGGGGATGTTTGTATAAAGGGATACAACATCTAGGGATATTAGTATGTAGTCGTTTGGTAACTTTGTATTACTTATTTTGTTTTTAAAGTCGACAGAGTCTTTTATGTAATATTCATTTTTATTTATGACATTTTGTAAGATGTTTTTTAGAAATTTAGAAAGTTTTTCTAACGGTGATTGTATACAGGAAACAATTGGTCTAAGTGGAATATTTGTTTTGTGTAATTTTGGCAAGCCGTAAATTCTGGGGGCTTGTGCGTTTTGAATTTTTAGTTCTTTTGCCGTATTTGGAGATATATACATTAAATTTTCCCATCGAGATATCAAGGCGTTGTTTTGTTTTTGATAAATGTTGGTAGGATCGGTTTTTAGTTCTTTGTATGTATTGTTGTCCTGTAATAGATCATTCATTTTTTTATCGTAGTCCCTTTCATACATAATTACCGTTTTATTGGACTTGTCCGGTTTTAGAATTTTTATGTTTTTATTTTGTTTTATGAAATATTTTGTTTTTTTAAACTTTTGTACCAAGCTTTTTTGTTGTTTATTGTTTTTGTTTACTCTATGAAAATTATTTTTGTGAAATGAAATTTTCGAAATGATAGAAATCCAAAAAAATCCAAAAAACATAAACTCAAAATCGGATACAAAACACCTCAGCAAGATCTATCACAATCTAATAAAATAAAATTAAAAAAATATATATATGTATCTACACATAACTATTAATAATTAATTTAAAAAAAGGGCATCCAAAGGAATCCAGCTCCCCTCTATCTTAATAATGAAAACATTATCTTTCAGGCAATTTTTAAACAAAAAAGAACGAAATTCCATTCACCACCATTTTTATATCTATAAAGATCCCAGTATTGCAGTAGACACGCAGACTTCTTGCCTGCATGATATTTTTAAAATTGTTCTCGTCGTTTTTAAACTGTCGTCCACAATGTTAGTGTTATATGTCAATTTTAAATCTTAATTAAGAGGATGCATTCCCCAAAAACATTTTCGTTCACAGGTATGTTAATTTTATGTTCATTATGACTAAGATTACTAATTAAAGCGGTTTTTCAGCACTGTATTCTGAAGAAGGTCACAAGAATTGACCGAAACGTTAATAAAAACAAAAACAAAATATAAAAAAATAGTTATCATTCCGGATCTATAAACCCCAAGAAAACATTCCTATAAAAAAATATATAGAAGATCCAAGAAAACAAATTCTATAAAATATATATATATATATATATATATATATATATATATATATATATATATATATATATATATATATATATATATATATATATATATATATATAGGGTGTTATGAAATTCACTGCATATATTGAAACTGGTAAATCATGATATGAATTCAGATTGAAGAAAAATAGTCATAAACGGCGCTTCGCAATAAGCTGGTAATCGCCGCTTAAATGTTCTCAAACCAGCAGTACCAGCCACTGGCAACAAACACATGATACGGTGTAAGTTGCCAATTCTATCAATATTTGTTTATGTAACAAGTTAGCATAAGAAATAATGTTATTATTAACTTTGTAGTAAAATCTCGTTAAAATACACTTCTTTTGAAAATACCCAATATAGGTACCAAAAAACATTGACAACACAGTACAGCCATTAATTTAATGCAAGGAATTAACGCCTGACTACACTAAAAAAAGTTCCAATTATGCATCAAACACAAAATTTAAAAGATTCCACGGTATTTGTCACTACTATTAAAAACTCAAAACTTATGTTTTTTTTTTACTTTCAAAGTAAAATCTCTGTGAAATTCAATTCCCCTATTATAAAAAAGGTTTACATTAAACTTGACACACTATACAATACTAACAAAACCGTAGGTATTGCCATTAATGAAAAACCATTCCACTAACTAATTAAATACAATCCACGGTATTTTTTACTATTAGAACTATAAAAAATCCACACAAAAACAAAGAGCTTGTTGTGAAAAACTGGAAACTAATTTAAAAGGAAAATGAAAAGTATTGGCGACTCAAATTAATGAAACCACCTGCAATCAGCTGATTTTTAACGGGGTAGAAGGACTCATTCTTGACGACTACATTGACAAAGATGTCAAATAATGCGATAATGAAGACAAAAACGAAACGAAAACGTTCCCCCTAGCAAATTGCCGGAAGAGGACGACACGCTGTTCTCAGATTGAATCGCAACTCTGCGAACTACGGCGAAGCCAGAATACTTCATTGTGAGATTTTGCAACTAACAATGTTAAGCCCAAAAACGATAAAATTGAATGTGATGTTTCTATTTCATGATTACCAAAAAAAGACCTAAAAATTAAATTCTCTGGTAGGCTTATAGATTCATTTAGCAAATGGTGAAAACTCTTACTAGAAAATACCACTCTAAATTTTGTCGCTCATTAATTAGCGTTTCCGCAATTTCTTCTTGCAAATTCTCCCTAATGTGCGTACGGCCATATTTAAAAGATATCCTATATGTTCACTACGGTCAGCCTTCCAACAACAGAAAGAGACGGGCAAAGACAGCGAGGAAGAGCGAGATAAAAATAAGATGTATTTCGTAGTTATTTCGTATGTGGCTTGTCAAAAACCATGTGATGTGTCGAAGAAGTTGTTTGATGATGTCGGTAATTTTTCACATTTTGGTGTCCTATGTTGTGTTGTAAATTCTAATATTGACGAAACGGTTAGTTTATGCGAATAATAATACCCTGGGCAGAACCCTACCAAAAAAATAAGTAATAAATGGGTATTTTTTGTGGTGCAGAGAAATTTTGAAGCATCGCTGAAAGAACTTCTACGAAGTACGTTTTAAACTCGGTTAGAAACAATTAATAATAGGGAATATGCATGTAATCCAAAAAATCCTGAAATATTTTTTTTTGTATTCTCTACATAAATTAAATGTTTATGGCAGTTGCTGTTATCTCTTTATTTTGGGTTTTATTAACAAAAAACAAGGTTTTATTTTGCAAATTTTCCTGCAAAATCCAACATCTCGTAAAACGGACTTCTTTTGTTTGTGACGTCACTTTTTTTATTACGTCAACGTTTTATAATGGCTAGTCACGGCTAGTGTAATGTAAATTTCAGTGTAAATCCATTTTCTTGAGTTTTTCCCAAAGACTAGAATATTTAGTCGATAGAAAACCTTTTGTTTTATTAAACAGACTGGTTATAAATGACCAAAACGGCATTTGTGCAAAGAAAATCGGAAAATTGGCTGGAAGTTAGTGCTGGTGGATTTGCCTTTACAATTTAGTTAAAAACACTTATTGTTTATTATACTATAAAAATAAATGTACAGCAACATATGGTTACTTGAATTTAGCGATACTAACCTTTACAGATACCTCTTAATGTAAAATGTTTGATTAAATTTGCAGTAGGTACTTTCTTCGACATCGGTTTTTTGGGCACATGAAAAAGGAGGTTTGCAGTGCACACACAGTGATACTTTTGCACATTGGCATACTACAATATTAGTAGTTTATATTTTTAATACATTTTAACGTTTAATAAAAAGAATTATACACAAATAGCACTGTAATAAAAACACAACCGCTACCAGCATAAACAACTAAATCAGCTGGGAAACTAATGCCGGTCTCCATATAACTCTGTACTGTAGCTGTCAGCTGTCTTCTTGTCTTAGTCCGAGAGTCGGTAATCATCTTGTGTTTCCTCTCCCAGAAAAATGTTCTATAATTATTTTAAAAAAATCACCTTTTTGACTTTAGGTCTTGTCGACTGACATTTTTCTATTCCTAAGCATATAACTTTACAATATTAACAATCAGTTTGGTAAATCAATTGATAGAGGATAGAGGTACAATCATTCGAGAAAATACTGACTTGCTTTCGGACTATCACAGAAATTTTTGATTTTCTAGACGTTTGTAGGTAGGCAGCCCTCGGTTCAGCTTTACGTTAACATGTAGATTGCCACTTATCCTTGTGACGTAACTTTTTTGAGCCGGCAAATGGCTCCTTTTGAAATTGTAATAAATTATACCGAAAAGTAAAAATTTTTTTTAGCTAAATTAACACAGTAATTTTCCTCAAAATAGCAGATTTATGACCTCCTTAAACGATTTATGCAATAAAAAAAAAATGTGCATATTCCTTATTGTTTGATTTTTAACCTTTTTTGAAAGGAAAAAAGTTTAAGCTAGTAGTATGCTCATCTCATTAGCAAATAACGTAATAGGTAAGTGGCTATTCTTTGTGTTAATGGTACAACGCAGCCTATTTTGTTCTATTTACAATTTCAACCGAATTCACGAGTGTTCCATATTTTCCGCTATTAAGTAAAAAAATTGCACCTCTTAAATTAAAATACACATTTTTGGTAAAATCCGTCTGTGGAATTAAAAATACTTCTGATTATTTTCGGTTTTCACTAAGGCTGATAAAAAAATGATGTCACAATAGTACGAAAACCACAAGGCCAATCGGATAATTTACCGACTAACAAACCTATTATATTTTCTTTGCTGCAGACAGTTCTATCTGCATTTATGACTGCTTATTTTTTTATAAATCCTGACTTTACCTAAATCTGCAGAAATTTAAAGAGCTGTAGCCTCAAGGTATCTGTTTAAGACATATTAACTGTTACCTGCTAACCAACTGTGCTCAAATAAGTTTTTTTCTTTTCATTTATCTTACGCTATACTTTGCCAGTGGTAAATCATAATATGTACATTGGTTTTCAATGCGTCAATAAAGGATTTATTATACTATAAAAACAAATGTATAGCAAAATATGCTTAGCTACTTGAATTTGGCGATACTAACATTTACTGATATTTAAGTAAAATTTTTAATTAACTTTGCACTACTTGCTTCTGAATTCGGCTCTTCTTGGCACATAAAGAAGAGTTTGTTCGGAGCATTTGCAATGCTGTTTCCGCAAATTGGCACATTACAATACTTTAAGGTAGTTTTAAGAAATTTCATTGTTTAATAAAAAAAATTACACACAAATTACACTATAATAAGTGGATGGTGTAATGCAATAATGGGTCAAGCCACCATCAGCTTGTTTTATAAAAAATGGCAAATTAGTTTATAAGGTTATAGAAATTTGGAAAAAAAGAATTATCAAAAACTTTTTCCGCTAGCACCAAAAACGGCTGTAGTTCACGTTGCTATCCATCTGACTAGTCATAGAAAAATGGAAAAACTGTGGGTCAACTCATTTTTATTTATCATTTTATTCAAAATAAAAGAAATAACAAAAACAGTATTTTAACCTAACTATCTCATTATTTGTGTCGTTTTGACTTGATTTTTTTTTATCCAGAGAAATATTTGCAAAAAATCCGAAAAATTCAATCAGAAAACTCTTATATCCTTTTTGAATTATTTTTTATAATAACTTAGTTCATTTTTAATTTAGTTAGTTTGAATTTGATTCTTTGATAACAAGACTAGATATTAGGTCTCGAAACGTCAGAAAAATAATTTTATTCAGATTAGGTTTTAGAGAGAGTATATACTACACTAGAGATAGATTAGGGTCAGGCATACTTTTTATAATTAAAAGTCACTGTCAGCGTACAGAACATTTCTTTTTTCAGGATTTGTTTTTTTGTATTAAACGCAGTGACTTTTATTATTTTTTTAAAAATATTAATTTTCCTTGGCAGTAGCATAGCGTAACACCCAAATAATAAATCTTTTAATTATGTAATATTGAAATCTGGTCTCTAGATATAACTAACCTAACCTAACTCATGTTTCATGTATTCATAATCATGACATCAAAACTACTACACTACACTATTATCACATATAATACGCGGACGAAGTCGCGGGCGGATGCTAGTTAAATATAAATGCCTGTCAATTTGTTAGGCTTATTAAAAAATATATTTGTGTTTTTTATTTAAAATCTCTGTTGCATATTTTGCAACTATAAAAAGCAAAAAAAAAACAGAAGCTACTTATAGTTAATTTCTACCAATACTATTTTTTACAAAAAAAAGGCTGATAATCATGCACAGGTGCGATTATTGGATTATCGCATTAGTGCATGATTATCGCGTAATCGTATTCTGATTGTTTTAAATCAACAATTAAATCTTGTTTTAATATTATGGGTTAACCAGAAAAACTACTAGTTTGACTTAGTAAACTTCCACTATATTGACAAAATTATTGACATGTTTCGCTACACTGTAGCGTCTTTAGAATAAGTTTTACGAATGAGTGGTGACTAACAATTGCAATAATGTAAACCTCTAGGGTAATTAAATAATATAGGTAATAAAATAGGGTTACGTAGATGATTTAATCTGGTACATTTGGGTTTTCCTAAAGCTTAAGATGAATATAATATTTTATTTTTACAAAGGGGTGTTATCAGACAAAATTTAATGAGGTAGTGTCAATATAGTGGAAGTTTACTAAGTCAAACTAGTAGTTTTTCTGGTTAACCCATAATATTAGTTATGGACTTCCACCAAGTATCGGCCGACTCAATCAAATCTTGTTTTAGTGTTAGAATGTCTATTTTGACAGCTGAATGCTATTCTCCCAGTAATTTTCTTCAAAATAACATTTTTGAGTTTGTAATGACTTCCTTAAACGATTTATTACATAAAAAGATACTTACATGCTTGTTCCCTATTATGATTTTCCTAATCAGATGATACTGATTATTTAAAAAATAGAATTATTATCGCTTATTTTTAATTCAAATAATTATCCTGCTAATAACAACTCTGCATATGAAAATTAACCATTCAGATTTATACAATCTAAAACAGATGACTCATTTAAAGAGAACGAAACTTATCAGCTTCATGCAGCCGAGCAGGCGACTGTTGCGTGGATAATTGGAACTAAACAAGTTCATGGCTGCGTACTAATTGATGCCTATTGCCTAGCTTGTTTCGAAACAACGAAACTGAATCGCATCTCGCTATTCTTCCCGTTTAAAATTAATTAAATATCATTGTCATTGGCATGATTGTTTTTGTTTCCCCCGGCCAGTGGTGGATTTAGGTTCATTTAAAATTAAATCGGAGTAGAAAATAAGTTAGGATAAAATGGGTCTGAAAAAAGAAAGTGAGCGTTTTCCTGCAATGTTATTCCGATTTGTGCGTCATTGGTCTAGGAGAAATAATCAACTCTCATTCCTATTTTTTAATGTTATTGTGGTTTAGTGAATTGCCATAAAAACAATGAGTTTCTCATGTATAGACACATAAGAAAGACATATTAAATATACATTAAAGACATTAAAATTTCATTTGTACAGGGTTATTCATTATATTTAGACCAACAGATAACTTTGTTATTCGAAGAGATAGAAAAATATTAAAAAAAGAAAAATTGTAGATTTGTACAAGAACCATCAGGAAATCTAATATAAAAAACAATTGAACATCAAATAAGCGAGTTTTGAACTAATGTTAAGTTTTTTCATACACCTCTGCTGAGAATTTTATCAGGAAAGAAGATAATTTTGCAATAACAAATCTTTCAAAGTAGATAACCAGAAAAACTTCCACAATCGAGGAAGGTACGATACAAATTTGAACATATTATATTCTTATTTGTCTTTTTCTAATGCACTGTCGCCAACACGGATAGAAAGAAGTCTGATTCCTCCGTGATTGTCAGGAAAGAAAAGATGAATATTGTGATTGCTAAAATATGTTCTGGTGTAAACGGTCCATGGAACTGACCATTAGGGTGAATTCTTGTTCAATTGTTTTTTCTGTCATCATTTTCAAATCAAATTGGATAGAATATAGTCACTTGGCATTGGGCGTTTTATTTTTTTAGGTTATACTTTTTAAATTTATTTCGTTTGTGTAATTGTTACAACTATTTCTATGTTTCCGAATAAAACCATGCTACTGCTACTTTCTTCGAACTCGGTCTTTGTGACGGGTGGATCATTCAATTGTGGTACACAGTGAATCTTGGTTCACTGTGTATTTTCCCTTTATAATCAAAAACGTTATTGGAAACTTAATTTTTCACATGTATTAATTTATTTTTAGAATGTCAGGTAAAAAAGTTAGTGAATTAAGTGAACAATATTATTCCTTATAGCAAATTTATTTTATAGAATATATATTCCTTAACGGAGGTAATGAAAGTTACGTAATCCACTAGTCCCACATTGGCCGTAAACTTTTGTAGATTTTAATGTTAAATACACACATTGCTTTATGTTATTCTTTGTATAGTAATTTTCAGAATTAACAAAAGTTAATACCAGAGAAACTGCATTTTGTTTAATATTAAAAAATAGTCTGACTCTTTTTAAAGGACCACGACCTCAAGTTATTTCTTAGATCTCAATATTAAATAATATTTAAATCCAAGCCATGTTTCATAATTACATTATCTTCGTATGTCCTGCAAGCAGCAGGAAAATAAATCCGTCAACGTAAGGTGACGTCGTCCCTACAGCAGCGGCAGGAGGGCTTATGTGTCGAATTATCCGACTCGCTGCACTATAAATAACGCTCCTAGCGTAAATGTCGGCTTGTTAAACACAGGTAGCAGTTAGCTGCAGTTTTGGATCATAACGGGATTAAGCTAGTCCGGTAATTTATGGCACTGATCAAACTTACAGCTAAACATGGATGCAGAGGGCCTACTATGTGACAACTGATAGCCATCATGATGAACAGACTTAAATAGCGAAGCTATTTAAATTTTTGATGTGATAATAATAAATCATACAGCAAGACGAGACGATACCATTCATTCAACTAGTATTTTTTTTTGTTTCATACATTGTACGTGTGTAGGATAAAGAAAGGAGAGAGAGAATGCTAAACCTCCGACTTCGCGCGCCGTCGCTATGGCTTTCCATTACGATTATCGGATAATCTCACTAGTGCATGATTATCGCGTAATCTTATTCTGATTCGTTTAAATCAACAATTAAAACTTGTCATTTAAGTGTTAGAATGTCTATTTTGACAGATGAATGAAATTCTCAATAAATAACTTTTATTATGCATTTGCTATCAAAGCGTACATAAGTTAGTGGCGTATATATTTGTTTACAAAGGTATTTCAGTGCTCGCCCGTACGCACGCCCCTGGTGAAGCTATCCACACCAGGGGCGGCCCGTGAAATTTTAGATGTGTCGTATCTCAGTTCCTACGCACGGGACCCACACCAAATTATAGGATGTTACTACTGGGTACTGTAGAAACATTTTCGTAAAAAATATTTAATTTTAAAATTTGCGAAAAAAAGTTAATTTTTTGGGCCGCTTCACCTGAGATCTGAGAAGGTTCTGAAGAAAATTTTACTTCCAAACTTTTTTCATAACTTTTATCAAATTTTATCGACAGAATTCAAATTCTGATAGAATTTATGAAAAAAGCTTGGAAGTATAATATTCTTCAGAACTTTCTGAGATCTCAGGTGAAGTGGCCCAAACTTTTTTTCGAAAATTTTAAAATTCAATATTTTTTACCAAAATGTTTCTAGAGTACCCAATAGTAACATCCTATAATTTGGTGTGGGTCCCACGCGTAGAATCTGAGATACGACACATCTGAAATTTCACGGGCCGCCCCTGCTCCACACCTTTTTAATATACCATTTTAAGTATTTTTCGTAACCGAAATCTCATTAAAATTGCTAAAATTTTATTTTACTAAATATTTCACGTATTTTTTTTAGTATGGCCGTGCACTATTTGGTGCGTCGGTTGATTTTAAGGAGAGTATAAATGCATGCCACAAGCAGCTTATTGAAATAGAAAGAACGTAGATTTCATGTTTCATCGAAAATCAAGACAGATGAGTCACCACGGAAGGAAAACCTATAATAGGCCCGCGCGTTGACGTATCAGGACTATCTCTTTTAATCCACGCCGACTATCAATTGTGGGATTTTTACCTGTATCATTATTTATAAACTTTTAAATCTTTTTATTTGCCCAAATCAAAGGCAGGTGCCGGATTTAAATCTGCGTGCCAGACTAAGCTGATTTCACTTGATTTATTGGATGTTAGCTTTTGCTTTTTTTTAAACATAATATACAGTGTGTCTCACTCTTCGTTCACTGTTCCCATATACCCACAATGAAAACATGTAAAAAAACTTTTGTTTATAAATATTCTGGTCTATCTCATGTCCAATTTGAAATCAGAATGGCGACAGAAAAAATAATTCAACAAGAATTCTCCCTATTGGTCCGGTCCATTATAGTTTACACCAGAACATATTTTAGCAATTATTGTTGGCGAAAGTGCATTAGAAAAAGACAAATAAAAAAGAATATATTCAACATTTTATCATACCTTCTTCACTTGTGGAAGTATTGTTGGTTATATGTAATACTTTGAAAGATTAGCCATCGCAAAATTCTTTTTTTTTTCCTGATAAAATTCTCAATGGAATCCGATTTCCTTCACCTTTCCTTGTTGGTAAAAGATGCATTAGTAAAAGGCAAATAAAAATGATGTTGTTGCCAGTAAAAAAAGATTATCGTCGATTAAAAGGATAAATCTACTAAGTCCGATTTTGAAAAATATAGAGCATGAAAACTATTTAGAAACCATATTATGTTTTGTAATGTTTTAAATGTCAGTTCTGTAATCTGTATCTTTTTCAGACTGCCTACACCACTTCAATATTACTATAATTAAACTTTTTAACAAAATTTTTACCACAAAAAATTTAACGCAAAAACGTAAAAAGCCGTTGGTCAGAGCGGGAATAAAGAATTCATTAAGGAATTTGACGCTTTCACATTCACTTAGAAAATTTTAACCCACCGTGGTTCTATTGAGTTATTTTTATAAATATAGAACAATATACAGACGTGTTATTAAGAGTGCTATAGAATAAATAGCGCTAAAAACAAATTCAGGGAAAGTTGGTGCATTATAAATAATTTAATTTGAGAGGTAATTCTGATATGGTTTCTATGCCCGGTTGAGCTCTAATGTTTTCAATCAATTTTATTGCAAAGAAATTTGCCTGCTCATTTGACTTCTACAGTTGATCCTGTGACATACCTGGGCAGCATTTTTGTGGCTGAGTCCATCTGTCTTCATCCTACTGATATTGTTGAAGTGAAGTAATGTGAAGAATAGAGGTAATAAGTACCTTGCGTAATATTTTGGTAGTTTTTAGCCACTCGCAAATTTTTAGGACACATAAATTTTAGCTGCTAACACTTTATATAAACCTTTTAGGCATATTTTTACACTGCAAAAACAACTTATGGGACAGGCTTGAAATATGTCATGTTGACGTTTCTCGTAACCTAACTTTTTATTAGTTGTAAAAATATCAGAGTATGCATGGGAGAGAAAGAAGAGGAGAGAGAAAAAATATCGTGAGAGACAGAGAGAAATAAGTGATCTCTCCGTTGTAAAATGGGTTTCTGTCATCATTCTTAATTCAAATTGGATAGATCATAGATATATCCCTTTCAATATAAATATCTTCATCTAGACATACTAGAAAATGATTACAGTTTTCTTTTTAAGTTAGTTCTATTTCCGCAACTGCACAGCTCCATTCTGTTTGCATGGACCAAACTATTTAGCTGACACATTTATAGACATTTTTCCGATTCTGTATTTCAAACCGCTAGAAAAACTTATTAAAGCAAAATTTTTAAATTTACTGTAACCTCCTTGGTGTATGTATATTAAAAAAATTGTTTTTTTGGGTCAGTAGCTTTTCAGTTTTCATACTAGCAGATAGACTGAGAGACTGATGAAACAGACAAATCATGTTTCTTGTAATCTTCAGCCGTGTAACACCAAAATAATGTGGAGATCCAAAGAAAAAATTGTAGAGGTATTTTTTTCACAATAATTACTCTACTTCCTTCTTGCGTAAAAAAATAAAGAAATGGATAATGATTGATAATTAAAAGACAAATTACATTTGTGTGTTATATTAATGAAACTATGCACGAGTACACAGAATAATTAAAACGGCGGTGGCCAGCTCAGCTGTGTTTTAGACAGATTGCTGTCATGTAAATATGTCTTTGAGCAGATTTAATTATTAACAATCTGCATATTGAAAATAATGCGGGATGATGACGCTCCGTTTGCCTTCAAACCCTAATTTACTATAACAAAGTTTACCTCATTATTATCATTATTCCTAATTGCAAATATACATATCGGATTTGATTGATTTATACAGGGTGTTTGGTAATGAATATGCCAGTGGCAGCAGTCATTTCCTGACTTAATTTGGATCGTTATAATTTAACTTATGTTAGTACAAAAATTGACAATAAGAGATACAGGGTGTTAAATTTAAAATTTTATTTTATATTTTTATCGATATGTTTTGAAAGAAACTAAGTTCACAAAATTTCGTAGGAGGGGGTTTCTGGGATGAGTCATTCTCAAATTTTCTGCATTCTGTAGGTGGTGCCACATACGGCAATAAATGACGTTTTCAAACACCCTGTATATTGTTGCAGACCAGGTCATAATAGGAATTTAATGCTCGGTTCCGACGATGCAACTAGTCGCGGCGACAAAGTTGCAGCAAGTTTTTGTTGCCGTTGCTGTTGCATATGCGTTCACACGAAGATACAACGTAGCTGCGATTTTTTAGTAGAAAGCTGGCCTGCCGCTAACATGAAAGTAAAATCACTGGATACTAGAGACGTTTAACCTCAAGTGTTTTCTTTTGTCCTAGTGTCGTATGTATGACATTTTGTAAATATAAACCACACTGTTAAATTTTCTTGCGACTAACTGCACAGTGTGTACGCTTAAAAATGTTGCAATTTACGAATTACCGCGACAAAGTTGCACCGTGAGAACCGGGCATAACTGAATCAACTGAACAACATTTCTACCAAATGCATAACTCTTATAGCATTATTTTGTTCAGGGTGAAGTGTTACAAGGGGGTATATCGAAAACGGTTTAAAATATTTTCATAAAATTTAGTTAATAGGAAGAATAGGGGGGCATATTTAAAAATAATTTTGACATTTACCCCCTCTCTCTATTTTGAGGGGTGGGGGGAACTTTGGAATTTTAAATGGGATAATGTACTTTTGTTTATTAAATTCGAATTTACGTAAAAATCTACGTATGTGTAAATTTTTTTACTTGCTCTTTCGGTTACGAAATTATGATTTATTAGGTTATAAAATACAAGAAAAATATTTACCATTTAATTTCAACTTATTTACCGTCTGTTATACTTTAAAAATCGTCCGAAATATCCCCCTTAAACTTCCAAACACATTTTCATTCTTTATCTAAATAAAGTTCGTACCCGAATTTGGATTATTCCAAATTCAATGGCAATATGTTTTTGGATATTATTTGATATTTGTGTTGTGTCCTTTGTGTAGTAGTGTAGTACTAATACTTGAGCATTTGTGTTAACAAGGGCTTTAACAGTGCAAAAATCTGTTTACATGTAATTTAATAAAAAGTGACAGCGAAAATGCAATTTTAGTATTTTATTTTCTTGCGGTGTTTATTTGTAGGTAAATAATTTCTTGGCAAAACTAGGCACATCATTAAGAAACCTTCATTAATTAAAAAAGTGTATTTTGCTTGTTACGTTGATATCACTAGTTGCTTACAAAATTTGTCCCATCTGTAAAAAAACTCATGGGCCGCGCCTGCCTTGCGCACAAAGAAACTGTCTTGTCTGGTCTTAGAGCAAGGATTTACTGGATTATTTGTTCTTTTACTGGATCACACTTGCTTCGAGGTAATTCTTAAAATTTCAAAGACAACTAGCTAATAGTAAGTAACTTTTAAACGCAAGGGGTCTTGTCGGATAGAAGACCCAACGATTTTAAAAAAATATTATATATAATAGAAAGCATATGGTTTATAGAACAAATTAAAAGACAAAAATTGTTATATGAGCGTTCGTAACTTTTCAGGTGTCGCTAATAAGCAGGCAAAGCGGATTCGGTCCTTTATATCATCTACAAATGTAGGTGTAGTCGCCATCACTTTGTCCTTTATAAAACCCCAAAGGAAAAAGTCAAAGGGGATCAAATCCGGGGACCTAGCAGGTCTGTTGACCGGATCACCTCGTCCAATCTATATGTTTTCAAATATTTCATTTAAATGATTACGGACCTGTATTTCATAATGGGGTGGAGCTCCGTCCTGTTGAAACCACATGTCAGGGTTTATGTTTTGGTTTAATAATTGGGGTAATTGAATTCTTAAAAAACTTGTGTACATTTCTCCATTTTAATGTCCTTCAAAAAAATGCAGACCAATAACTCTATCCGCGCTTATACCACACCAGACATTAATTGACCAGGGATGTTAATTTGGCTGAGTTCTTATCCTGTGGAGATTTTCCGATGCCTAATAGTGTATATTGTGTCCATTTACATAAAGAAAACAACCACACAAAAAAAAGAAATTAAATTTCTGCTTATAGGGGATAACTTAAAATCCTACCGCCCACAATTATGGAAAGTAGCTTCATCAGAAAAAATAACATTAATATTATGGGTTAACCAGAAAAACTACTAGTTTGACTTAGTAAACTTCCACTATATTGACAAAATTATTGACATGTTTCGCTACACTGTAGCTTCTTCAGAATAAGTTTTACGAATTTTACGTTTTACGTTTTACTCATTCGTAAAACTTATTCTGAAGAAGCTACAGTGTAGCGACACATGTCAATAATTTTGTCAATATAGTGGAAGTTTACTAAGTCAAACTAGTAGTTTTTCTGGTTAACCCATAATATTAGTTATGGACTTCCACCAAGTATCGGCCGACTCAATCAATCAAAAATAACATTCATTAGGAACCTGTTATTTCCTTGAATTTGGCCTGTGACCTAATTGCAGAATTCAACGCGATTTTTAAAGCCTTGCCCATCTAGCTCTTGGTGGGGTTTAATGTGGTATGGATGAATATTGTAGTGCAATATGGTCACAACTGATTTTTGACTCTTTCCAGCATCTCTAGCAAGCCGTCTGGTACCTACATGCGGGTAAATCGCTACCGCTACTTAAACTCCAATTTTCGTCCGTGTTAGTTCGCTCTCGAACTCGTAGTTTCGTCTTTAGACTGCCAGTAATACGACTTCTGATTTCCAGCTTTTATAAGCCAAGTGAGATTTCGAGCTATTAGGAAATCTCTCCGCCCACAAACAACTTATTAACTTTTCTTCTTTTTTTAATTCTTTATTCCCAACCAACTTAAAGCTTATTACGGGGAATATATAACATAACATTAAAATATGTAACATTAAAAATATAGCAGTATTAAGAAAAACTAATAAACTAATAAAATTCTAAAGAAAAATTATTAAAACAGTCAATTTTTAAAATACTTTTTAAGGTGTATTTTAAAAGCCCTTCAAAAACAGTTAAAAACATTTAAATTTTTAAATAATGCTTCTTCAAATGTATTTTAAATAACTGTAATTTCTTGAATTTCTTTATGTTTTGTGGAAGGTCATTATAAATTTTTATGCCATTATGTAATAACGACTGCATGCCAAAATTGCTTTTCACAGGTGCTGTTTGCAATAATTTAGTTTGCCTCGTGTTATGATTATGTAAATCATTAATGGGATAAATCTCTACGTTTGCTTGTTTTTTACTTACTATTACAGATTGAATGAATATAAATGTTCTTAATTTATACAAATTATAAATGTTTAAATATCCTAATGGTTTATATAGGTTTATCGTCGGTTCAAGGTATGGTACTCTGTAAATACACTTAATAATTTTGTTTTGAAGTATTTTTAATGGTTTTAGATTAATTTATCTTATTTGCTGATCCCCAAATTGAAATTAAACATTGCACATCAAAATTCGCTTCCATGTTTAATTGAGCGATAAACTGAGAAGTAATCGTTAAAACGTCAAAATTCTCCACTGACTTACGTACAAATAACGCACTTCCATGGAAATGAATGATAATAATTCTGAAATACGCGTGAACTTGATTTACTGATAAAATTTATTTGTTTTAAATTCAAATACAATTTAGTTAACCATAATTCCGTAACCCAAAGAGCAAAACAAAACAAAATTTGTACACATAATACGTAGTTTTTTACGTAGATTCGAACTTTAAAAACAAAAGTACATCATCATATTAAAAATTAAAAAGTTACCCCCAACCCCTTAGAAAAGAGAGAGGGTAAATGCCAAAAATATGCTAAATACGCCCCCCCCCCATCTCCCTGCAAACTCACCAAAATTTTACGGTTAAAACGTCAAAATTCTCCACTGACTTACGTACAAATAACGCACTTCCATGGAAATGAATGATAATAATTCTGAAATACGTGAACTTGATTTACTGATAAAATTTATTTGTTTTAAATTCAAATACAATTTAGTTAACCATAATTCCGTAACCCAAAGAGCAAAACAAAACAAAATTTGTACACATACGTAGTTTTTTACGTAGATTCGAACTTTAAAAACAAAAGTACATCATCATATTAAAAATTAAAAAGTTACCCCCAACCCCTTAGAAAAGAGAGAGGGTAAATGCCAAAAATATGCTAACTACGCCCCCCCCCCCCCATCTCCCTGCAAACTCACCAAAATTTTACGGTTAAAACGTCAAAATTCTCCACTGACTTACGTAAAAATAACGCACTTCCATGGAAATGAAGGATAATAATTCTGAAATACGTGAACTTGATTTACTGATAAAATTTATTTGTTTTAAATTCAAATACAATTTAGTTAACCATAATTCCGGAACCGAAAGAGCAAAACAAAACAAAATTTGTACACATACGTAGTTTTTTACGTAGATTCGAACTTTAAAAACAAAAGTACATCATCATATTAAAAATTAAAAAGTTACCCCCAACCCCTTAGAAAAGAGAGAGGGTAAATGCCAAAAATATGCTAACTACGCCCCCCCCCCATCTCCCTGCAAACTCACCAAAATTTTACGGTTAAAACGTCAAAATTCTCCAGTGACTTACGTACAAATAACGCACTTCCATGGAAATGAATGATAATAATTCTGAAATACGTGAACTTGATTTACTGATAAAATTTATTTGTTTTAAATTCAAATACAATTTAGTTAACCATAATTCCGTAACCCAAAGAGCAAAACAAAACAAAATTTGTACACATACGTAGTTTTTTACGTAGATTCGAACTTTAAAAACAAAAGTACATCATCATATTAAAAATTAAAAAGTTACCCCCAACCCCTTAGAAAAGGGAGAGGGTAAATGCCAAAAATATGCTAAATACGCCCCCCCCCCATCTCCCTGCAAACTCACCAAAATTTTACGAAAATATTTTAAACCGATTTCGAAATATCGCCATATAACACTTTAAAAAACTCACCATGTAGAGAAAAAACGTAAATTCTAAATTAATCCTCGTTCACACCCTCGCCGTTGAGCGGTTTTTGAAGTACTGATAACATTCCAAATATTTTAACACCCAGTATTTGATTATTTTGTTTCAATAACCCTCATTTATGTCCATAATGGGGAACAATGATAATAATGCGGTAAAATTTGCTATAGCAAATTAGGGTTTAAAGGCAAACGGAGCATCATCGTCCCGCATTATTTTCAGTATGCAGATTGTTAATTAAATTCGCTAAAAGGCATATTTACATGACAGCAATCTGTCTAAAACACAGCTGAGCTGGCCACCGTCGCTTTAATTATCCTGTGTAACGGTGCATATTTCCATTAATATAAATATCAATAGTTATTCTGCTACCCGTTAATATTGGGTAGTTTAGTAGTAAACAGTAATAATTTGATGATTAAAATTAGCGACAGGATAATTTGAATTAAAAATAATCGATAATTCCATATTTTAAATTATCGGTATTATTCGGTTATCTTATGACTATCATAATTCAGATAAAAACAGAAAACTCCGATTCCAAGTGATTCGAAAAGAGACAGTAACAATTAACTAGGAAGCAGTTTACAATATATTAAACATAGTTAGCTTTAAGGGACTGAACATGTTGGGGATGGAAATATGACATAAATTTGGAGGTGTCTTGTTGATACAGTAGTCTTACTTCTTGGACAACTATGTTACCATTTTTTCAATTACAAAAATACTATTGGAAACCTATAAATTACTATTATTCCTTAGAGTATAGAGTTGTTTAAGCTAAAACATTAAATTATTTGACGAGCATGCTCATATATAATTGCGTGAAAAATAGCTATTTGTGGGCGGTGTGATTCAAATTCAAATATATTTTATTAAACGAACAAGAACTGCAGTTTAAATAATAAAATCTAAAAATTAAGTGAATTATTCTTATATCATTTCAATTAAAATAAACGCTGTTATAAAATATATCAGGTATTAGAGAAATAATAAAAAATATTAATTCAGTGGATTCTATTGTTAGCTGAAATATTATTTCTATTGCTCGCGGAGGGAGGGGTTAAAATTGTGCTGTTGGTATCTGTTCGTTCAATCGTCGTTTAAGCTTGGAGCCTGTTTGTTTATTGCGTTATAGGCCAAAAATGATAGATTTTTGGGACTGGGCAACTCATTTCAGTGTTTTATGGTAAGTAAAACAAATCTAAACGATTTGCAAGAATTAGTTTGTTTTTTTATTTGTAAATCTCTCTAGGCTAGTCTATTATAAGACTTTTTACACAGCCGATACGTATTGTTAAAAAACCATTAACACTGAGTATGATCGCAAGTTTATTGTTGAAGTTGTATATTTTAGATATGGTTTCCACCAAATCTAGCAGTAAATTTAGGAGATTCGAATGCAGTGTTATGCGTCAAATTTGTTCCATCTTGCATTCTGTACCCATGCAAGCCAAAAGCAGACAGTTTTGCAAAGAAGCAGATCCTGTTTTTTATATTTAAATGTTTACAGAATGTCTAAACAATGTATGTTTAATAATATCCACTAAATAAAAATTATTTAAAAATAATAAGGCGTGTTTCATTTGTTTGAAATATAAGTATAATTGATGTAATAGAAATTCATCATTATATTAAATAAGAGTAATTGTTCTTCAAAACACGAATATAATTGAATTTAAACAGAAATGTTTTCTTTCTATTAGAAGATATATTAAATTAATTACTGTTGTAATTGAAAAAATAATAGCTATTTTGCATCAAATGAGGTGCATATTCTTACAAATAAACTTCTAGTGAAACCAGTGATAGGTTGCATTGAATTTAGAATAGGGTATTATTGGCATCAAATAATTGTTATATTTGAACGATCCATTAGAAACCAATGAAACCTTATATTTCAAGCAATCTTATAACCTATGGTTAACAATGATAAACTAATCATTGAAATAAACCGAATTTGTGTTGTGCAATACGGAATAGTGTGTGTCACTGAGTGAATGGTTATCCAATTCAATATACGATACTGTTTTTCTGTGTATTTAAAACCTATCCTATAAATATTGTATTGCACCAATGTGCAAAAATGCTACTGCAAGTGCCATAAAAACCTCATTTTGACGTGCCTACAACAGTCGATGTTGGAAGGTGCATACCTAGTGCAAAATTTTGCAAAATTTTCCAAAAATAGGTATCATTAAAGGTTAGCATCGTCAAATCTAAATAAGCATATTTGACTGTACCTCTATTTTTATGGTACAATAAGTAATAGCTTTTTGTAACGAAATTTTAAAGGCAAATAAGCGGCGAACCATCATACAAGCATCAACTTTCAGCAAATTATCCGATTGTCCTTGCACAAGTTTCGTTCAGGTCATTGTTAAACATTCCTTTTATTCAAACGTAATGCTTCTTATCCACGAAATCTTCTAACCTCTGCTGTGACGTCACAACCAATAGTATCGCGTTTTGTAGATTCAAATTTTGTATGAAAATTTGTAGTAGACAACCTTCTTGTGTTAGTAAAGTCCAAAATAAATGGATAAAAAAAACCATCATTTAATTTAGTTAGAGAATACGAAAAAAAATTCAGGTTTATTGGAATTATATTTAGATTCTGTATTGGCACAGATTACTCCTACCAGATGCGAATCTCTTAATAAATGTCCTATATCAAGATTCCGCGGTCTTGGCGATACGGACAGTGCGGCCAGTCGCTTCGAGCGTCGATGCCGAGAATGGAATTTTCCACGAGTTTGGTAGGTTTTAATTCGAAGAAATTATGAATTATATTTTAAAATATTAAAACATGATATTGTGTGGCATTTTATATAAAATTATATCATTAGCAAATACAAAAACGTATATCGTTTATTAAAATTACACTACAACCTAGTACAACCACAATTTAAACCATAAAATCAACGCAACAAAACTGAGGTAATAACATTTGCCTGCTATCTATTCCACCAAGCCGTTCGCACACGCTCGCACCGACAAATTCAAGGTTTGGCAACAGATTAAATACGGAGGCGGTAGGAACCTTACAAGTTCTCTAAATCGGGTCACCGTCGAAAGCGTAAGATTCGCATCTGGTAGGAGTAATCTGTGGTATTGGTAACTATTGGGCAATTGGGGTATTTAATTTTAAGAGCTGGTTAACAGCTGGTTCCTGTTGTTAAACAATCTGGCTGAGTGTTCGGAAAGTTGTGTGGTGGAACCCCAGAATTTTTTTTAAATTAAGCAAAAATATCGCACAAGTCTACATGGCTGACATCCCGTATCGATTCCAAAATTAGTTTCGCGCCAGCGGACAGGTGGAAAATTTAAAAATAAACATTCGCGTAGCATCAGCAGCATCGCTTGTGGAAATTAAGGCAATTAAGTACTCGTTGGCAGCCGCTGGTCAATATGGTGCCAGCATGATTGATTTCATAAAGCCGACGTCCAGCGCTAATTTATCAACTAAAACTGTGTGCAGAATCCAATTTAATTACGCCGCATGGCATGCCATCTGATTCGCACAGTTAGTAGTTAATGCGATGCTTGCTTTGTTTGAGTTACAGAGTTAGAAACTAGGATACAGGGTGGTCGCTCCCATGGATGTATTAAATAAAAGGATACGGGATGATGTAACATTCTTTGAAGCCAAAACAAACCATTCTAAGCGACACTGTAAACACAATTTGTAAACATTGGCCACATCGTATTTTACCTTGTATTTGTGTACAAAAAATATGTTAGAAGCATTACAAGATTTGCTAAAAGTAATAAAAGCCCTAAATTACTTTATTCTCTGCTAAATAATAATAAATTTAAGTTAAAAAGGTTTTATTATTTATAGGTTTTATTATTTCTAAAGGCGTTTATTTCAAGTCGCTCCGAGTCATTTATAAATCTATATAAATCTATACGTCGCATTTTTTCTTTTCTTGTTCATTAGACAAAGACGTTCGTGTAACCGAGTGTTCAGACCGAGGTTCACCCGTTTTCCTAAACAACCAGCACAGACAGCAACACTTCTGGGCTCCAACACTCCAATGCTATTTTATCTCTTTCTACTACCATTCTTGATTAAATTACGTAGTAATTCGTAGTCTTGTCTATGTTCGTAGTTCGTAAACTGCTCTCCCAAGAGAATAACAAACAACAAAATATAAGGCTTCACGTTCGATACGCTCACAGTATACGGATATCGAATCCTTTTATATAATAAATCCATGGTCGCTCCTTTGTTTATTTGTGCGTATATTAAACAACAAACAACTCTAATATACAGGATCGTTTACGGTAATAGGATATCAAGAACGAATACAGATATATTTTTAAAATTTTAGCCAGAGTTTTCGAAGATTGTACAGAGTTATTAATTATATTTAGACTAACAGATAACTTTTTTAAAAATTGTAGATTTGCACAAGAGCAATCAGGAAACGTAACTGAAAAAAGTGCAAGTTCCATGCGAAAACTCCCCAAGAAAGAATCAAGCCAAGCCATCGTCGAAAGATATCCAAGCTTGCTTTGGGCTGGGTCGTATTTTAAATTGGCCTTATAGGTTTAAATGAACGATATAAATTCATTAAAAGTAAGAGAGAAACAGACATACGTGCTTTAGGAAGTTAAAAAGAGACACAATTTGTCGACGGCCAACCAATAATATCGCATCAGACCCACTATGGAAATACACTCAAAATATACTTTTTCAAAACAGTTGGTTTGGAAAAAGAAAAACTAATTAGACAGCTAATATGGGCATTATATTCGCATTGTATTAATGTATTTTTAATTAGCGGTTAAACATAAAAATTTATAAATACGATCTCAGTCGCGCCAGCGCTAGTCATCAAATGTAACGGCATCGGACCGGTTTTCTTACATTACCAGCGTAGTCCAGAGGTAGAATCTCAGCGAGTTGATTAAGAGGTCGTGGGTTCGAGGCTGTGTTAGGGTAGAGTTTTTAATTGTTTTTTTTTTAAATTAGATCGGCTCTAAAAGGTGTGTGGCAACAAGTTAGCACTTGTTCCTCGATAAAATATTTTTAAAATTATTGGAAATTTCATATCTACTACAGCTGGCAGTCTGCGCGTGCGTAGACAAAGATCGTATTACTATGTCTAGTCGCCAGTATTGTATTTATTAAAAAAACGGGGTTTCGGCAGCGTTCCTAATTTCATTTTACGAATAATCATACTTTTGGTTCAGGATAAACACCATCCATTTATTTTGGGCTTTTAGTACAGGGCGCGACCTCTATTGAGGAGACGCTAAACGTATCACAACGGGAAGCCGCTAACAATCTAGAGTACTAAAACGCATAGAAAGAAGTCATAAACATCTAGAGTAGCAATGTTCAATTACAACAGTACCAATTTTATGATTTTTGCGGTGTTTATTTGTAGGTAAATAATTTCTGGGCAAAACTAGGCACATTATTAAAAAACCTTTCTTAATTAAAAAAATGTATTTTGCTTGTTGCGTTGATATCACTAGTTGCCCACAAAATTTTGACCCACCTGTAAAAAAATTCACGGGCTGCGGCTGGCAATTGTGAACCAGATCGTATAATTTTTAGAAATTAATAATTGTGATATTATCAGCAGAATGTGGAAAAATAAAAATCTACGTTCACGCGGAAATGTGTATAAAGCGGTGTTATTTTATTGCCACCCACCGTAATCTTTAAAAAAAGAGTTTAAGAAAATTTATTACTGACACGAATGTGTTCAGGCGTTAAAGGTCCATAAACCCTGAAATATTACGTCGTACATTAAGGAAAAATGTTCAAAAGCACGTGTAACCCAAACATACACACGTGTAATATAAAACGGGATTTGGTCAGTGACATTTTTCAACTTTATTTGGACTTGTTTCATAAGGGTGCGAACAAAGCTGTAAAACGCACTTGGGAAACCTTCTTTTTTCCATCTTGACTGTATCTATCCAAGTTCCGAATTGAGAATAATGACAAAAAAAAAGCAACTAAACAAGAATTTACCCTATTCGTCTGTTCCATGGACAGTTTACACCAGAATAAATTTTAGCAAGCACAATATTCATCTATTCTTTCCTGATAATCACCGATGAATCAGATTTCTTGCTATCCGTGTTGGCGAAAGTGCATTAGAAAAAAACAAATAAAAAAAATATATTCAACTATGATCGTACTGGCCATCACAATATTCTTTTCTTTTCTGATAAAATTCCCAACGGAACCCGATTTTTTCCATCATTATTGGTAAAAGATGCATAAGTAAAAGACAACTAAAAACGATGTTGTTGCCAGAAAAGAATATGTTCAAGTATTATATTGTATATATTATAAGCTTTCAGTAAACTAGCTTAAATTTTATTTCAACACCTTCTCTCAATCCTTTAGGTAAAAGAGATTTCTTTTACTTAATTTTTCTTGGAATCCTTGTTTAAGGAGGGTACGATCCTGCGCCATCAGGTAAAAAGGACACGATTTATGACAAGAATCAGACGGTATATCTTTGAACAGACTTTAGCAAATGTTTACGTGATTTTATAGTTTTTACTGAAGAAATGTTAAAGAATACCAAATACCCGGTCCTTAAAGTTGCAGAAACAGAAACAAATATAAACTTAGTCGAGCGGGCCTATATCAATAGAGCAAACTGACCATAATAAGTTAAATAATTTAAGCGCTGCCTAACCCATGTTTAGGTAACAATAGAATTACACAGCTAATTTCATACTCTATGTATTAATTAATTCTATTGTCCGAAAGTTCTCCAAATATGAACAGGATTCTATGGAAAAGCTTAAATTTGGTTGATTGTTTCATTGTTTGTGCATTTGTCATAATTCCTTTAAATTTATTACAGTAAAATTTGCTTAATGGAAAGCTTTTGTACTAATTATTCAATTACGGGTTTAATTGTGCCATTCATTCTGTGCACAATCTCTTTATCGTGTTAAAGTCTTTACTTCGAATTTATCAATTGGCGAATTACGCTTATATTTAACAAACTGAAGGCTTTTCAAATCGGTTTCAGGCGAGTGACATTATTATGTTTCTCTCTACACAAACTGGCTTTTCGTTTGTTGAATTTGAATTAATTCAAACTTAGCTGCTTTCATGACGTTTATTCACTTTACAATACTTATTTCGTAATACTCAACACACTGGAAAATTATTTCGTTATTTGTTTCTTATTACAAGTCGTGTGCCATATTACCCTTAATTTATTACATTAATCCTAGAACGGTATCGATATTTTATGACCCTGTATTGGTATCGATACGTAAATTTTACGTACGTATTGTTTTTATAAGCTTTGTGTTACAATTTTCTTAAATAAAGTAATAAAACACAATCCATTCTTCGTTTCAATTATTATTTTGCTAAGCAAACATATAATATACATGGTAACTTAAAAACACCTACTCAGTAATTAAAAAGTAAAATTTGCGTTGTTATGTTTGCGTCTATGCTTCTCGATCTAAGCTTTATATTTCTTCCAATGTGCTTTATGCTCCTCCGTGTTTTTTCAGGCGTTTTGGAATGGGTAGATTGTCCTTTTCCTTTATAGGTAACTGCGTTTCCATTTCTTCAGGTGGCAACCATTCTGGATCAGCATCGCTATCGACAAACTTACTTTCTGTCTCAGATTCAGCTCAAATAAGAATATCATCTGTTTCTCTGTCACTGTGCATTCTCAGTTTCCTTAAAATTACGTGGGTTGAAATAATAATAAAATTGTTTATAGGTGTTTTGGTGGTTGAAAAAAAGAGAATCAATGGACCACATACGAAAAGTATGAAAACTTAAAAACGACGAATAGACCCATTCGAGGAATTCTATGAGTATTGCTAATTGGAGAAAAATAATACGTATTATTGTATTGGTAAGAGGTACGGGCCTCAAAGGCTAGGGCCCACCGGGCGTTTGCTCGGTTGCCCGGTGGCACAATCCGACGCTGTAGCAATCAATATTTGATCTCGAATATTCTAATTAAATCAAGCCGAAAGAACCATCGGGACTAAATTTAGTATGGCCTGTGAGTAGGAAATTTAGAGTTAGAGGTACTTTTATTTTGACTTGTTTTCATTCTTCATGATAATAGTGCAGCATACCGTTGTTTTTGTTCTGCGCTACGCAACTATCACAAAATAAAATTAAATGATTTGCTGTGTACGTTTGCAAGTAGTGATCCAGTTTGCTCATAACTGCATTAGGTCCTTTGACAATGTCAAACCCTTCATCAACTAATAAACTGGTTTGCACCCTATCTGTTTCATTATGGATTCCAAATAGCAAGCATTTACGCGCAGCTTTAAAGTAGGACGATCCGGTTTGTTGAGGGCTTTGAGGATATGAGATGTTCTGGGCATAATCAAAACTGAGCACGAGATAACTGGAATTGTCTTCCATTGACATTGTTTTACACCACTTCTGATAAAAGCCTCTTTGATCCTTTGCTCGTTCAACAAACTACTTCTTACGGTCTTCCTACCAAACTTTGTACCTGGATCGGTAGCTTCCTCTCTAATTGGCGCAGATCTGTTGTGGTTGACGGTCACTCATCTAACTTCCATCCTATCAATGCTGGCGTCCCCCAAGGTTCAGTCCTGACACCAACCCTATTTCTTCTTCACATTAATGACCTGCTCTCTTGAACTACCAATCCCATCCACAATTATGCTGACGATAGTACTCTTCACTCCAATATTCATTTTTCCAGACACGTTTCGAATCAGGAGTTGGATAATAGACGCAGGTCTATGTACCTATCCCCTTCAAAAGATCTTCAATTAATATTAGACTGGGGTGCCAAGAACCTTGCTCAGTTCAAGGCCTCCAAATCCCAGTCTTGCTTCCTGTCACGCAAAATATCTGGCAACGTTCACCCCAGCCACATGAATGACCAAGACCTACAAAACAACAAAACATCGATCTTGTTGGAGTCGCTTTCGAACATGATCTCAGCTGGCACAAACACATTACTTCAGTAGCCACATCGGCAGCTAGAAACTTGGTTTTCTCTTTCGAACCAGAAAATACTTCTCCCCTTCCAACTTATACACTCTCAATGTTTCCCAAATAAGATCTTACCTAGAGTACTGCTCCCACATCTGGGGAGCGGCATCACCTTCGACCCTTAAGATTCTCGATTCTATCCAAAAAAGCTATTCGACTTATCAATGACCCAGCCCTCACGAGAAAACTCCCTTCTCTCGCTCATCGCCACGCTGTAGGGGATTTATCCCTTTTCTACCGCTACCTCCACGGATTTTGCTCTGAAGAACCAGCCGGTAGTATTCCCCCTTGACTGTTCCTAACAGAATAACAAGAGGCGCGTTAAGTACCTATGCATCCCTTTACTGTCCAGCTACAGAAGCCTAGAACAGACCACTTCTCTCCATCATTCATACCTAGGGTCTCCAGATTATGGAACAAATTGCCTGCAGATGTTTTCCCTTCCCGTCTTTAGACGCCCACGGTACGTTAGTACTTAGGCTTGAAGTCTACGTGGTATGGCTTAGATAAAAGAAAAGCTTTTCCTCTTTGGAACCAGTGATGTCTGCGTTTAATGATCGTTGTATAAAGATCGAGTTCTGGTGACAAACATCACAGAGGACATCTGCTGGCTTGATTGGCATTATGTACAGGCAATATCGATTAACTCTCAGGCCAATAAGGAAACAGTGCATCGGAGTTGGTCATCGTAAGCTATATTTGCTCAGCTAAATTTTGCATGCGACGGAGCGCGAATTTAAAATCAAATAGTATTTGGACTGTTACTACTACTTTGAAACGGTTGCCAATCGATTTGATCGGAGAGGATGGGTGAGGAGGTGGAGAGTAAGGGGTAGGTACTCTATAGCTCCGGTGCACTCTTTTGTTAGTTAGATTTAGATTATAATATACGGTTGACTCCAACAAACTTGTGCAATACATGTACTTAGTTTAAACGCTTTTCTTCTCAAAAACGTATTTTCGCACACTAGGTCCCTTTTATCAGAGACGGTCACATATTTCAGGTTTATTTGGATTATGCGTATTCCCTATTAAAACGCTTTGTAATAACTCTTTCGATATAACCTGAAAAAATATTCCAGATGATCAATATCTTCAGCAGTGTATAATCGTCCTGAAGGCAATTAAAGGATAACAAATTTTAATTAAAGCATTCTAAAATCTCCATAATTCTTTTGCTCATTTAGTATTAAATTGGTAATTTTTTTCAGGGAACGGCACAAAATGCAATTTAAAATTAAAATACACGTTAAACCATAATAAATCATCAGCGTAATTAAAATTTCGTTAGGGCGGCTTTAAATTCGGATTAACTTTTAAAAATCCAATAAACATGGTAAATTGCCTCTGATTTTAAACCTACCAAAATACGCTTTAATTATATCGCTGCGAACATCCCTTGAAATCACACCAAAACTCGAAATTAAATACGTTTACACGTAAATGTTGCTAATTTATAGGTATAGGGATATGATCAAAAAGCTACTTCATAATTTGAATAATTTTCTATTCAAAAAAATTAACCGATTTTACTAAAAAAAAGTACTGAAAAGTATAAAATAATATTTTTATTTTCAACCATATATATAGGTAATATTAACATTTCTGACTTTTTAAAGTTTGAAAGTGTCACTTTTTTGATTTTCATTTTAGGCCCACGCCCAGTAGTCCCGACTATATGGAGAGTGAGGTCATAATTATTGGTGATTGATGGTGATTCTTGTTATCAATTTATTTTGGTCTTTATTAACAAAAAAAAAAGGATTTTCTACTGCAAATTTTCGCGCGAGTTTCAAATTACAAACTTTGATCCCCCATTTCACTCCGTTAGGGATTGATGTCTAAAACGTTATAAAACATGTGTTTATTTTTAGAGTACTTTTACGTAGTTTCAAGGTAATAGAACCGTATAACAATGTTACTCCATTACAAACTTTGAAACCCCATTGCAGGCCCTTAAGGGTTGATTTAATAAAAACTGTAAAACACTTGTTTAAATATTTATTTTTAGAGTACCTCTATGAAGTTTCGAGTTAACAGGAACATCTCATATTTTTTCTCCATATAAAATTTGAACCCCTGTTTCACTCACTCAGGGGTAAAATTTTGAAAAACCCCTTCCTTAGTGTACGCCTATGTTATATAATACATCTGTGCAAAATTTCAAAATTTTTTGACCCAGCGGCAGCGGTGTGGGCTGTGCGTTGATATGTCAGTCGGTCAGTCAGTCAGTCAGTTTGTTCTTTGATATATTTATAGAGATTAGTTAATAAGTTCATAGTCATTTGCCTAACAATGATTATGGCAAATGCCATTTTCCTAGGCAAATAACTTTTAAATAGAAATTATTTTTGAAGTCATTTTCAAAGGCAGATAGCATTTGCCTAGACAAAAACCATTTGCCTAAAATAACCATTTGCCTGCGACATATGTATATACGGAACAATAGGGAAATTTTCAATACCAATTTTCAAATATGAGATCTTTAATATATGAGGGAAACACTCTACTTAACTGAAAGCCTGGCTACTGTCGTTTTCAAAAAGTAGGTGGGGGGACCATATAGTTCGCGGGGTTATAAATAACTTCCCTGATTGCTCGAAAACGTAACAGTGGTATCTGTACTTGATTCAAAATCAATGGTAATACCCCATTATTTAAGATATCAGTATCAAAATTATGAAAATCAGTTGTAGTGAAAGAGCTAATTTGGGAGACAACATTAAGATGCTAAAGAAATAAAATAAAATTTTATCACCAATATACCGATTTTCTGTAATCCCATTACAGCGCAGACATCTCCTTCAGTAAAAAATACCAAAAATGCCAAAACTAATAAAACGATAAGAAAAAGCTTCTAAAGTATTTTGAATACAAAGTTAATAGTAAACCAAAGCGTAGACAGAGACGTAACATTTTGAAATTAAAGCAATAAATTTAATTTTATTGCTGCAATATTAATAACAATAAGCAAAGAAACTCGAACTACCGAAAGAAAATGTTTTTCTTATGGCTATTCACTTTATTTTTATGCCCGAATCGGTAATTATTTTTATATTAAGTCATAAAAATGATCATTTTGCATAACGTATAGGTTAATTTAGCTTTTTTAGAATTTTTTGTGTAAAAAACAATATTATATACAGGAAGCCTGTTTGGTTATTGCGTAATAGTGATTTGAATCGTAACGTTGCCCTTAATTAAATATACTTGGGTCCGCTTGTTGTTTATATGTGTCACCCAAAACTTCGCGTTTTTATATTATTTTTGTAATTTACTCGTTTTCTGGAGTTTTAAAAATTAGAAAAAAAAACTAATCGGAAAGGAACGTACAGGGATATTGGTTATTTGTACCTTTTTATTAGAAGAAATAAAAACATGTTTAAATTGGAAAAATTGTAGATTTGATCAAGAACCATCACGAAATGAACTGGAAAACAACTGACCATCAAATAAACGAGTTTTCAATTAACCTTGGGTTTCTTCAGAGGGCTCGATAATTTTATTACAGATTTCGAAAGCACGTTACTTGGAAACAGCCCGATGCCGTAGGCAGGCAACTTTTTGCATTTTTTTTTAAATGTTATTCAAAATTATTTATTAAAAATACTTACAATTATTTAAAGAACAATTAGAAGAATGAAATCTAGACGCAGATGACGTATTTGATTCCATTGAAGAGGTGTTTCCACGCATATTGTTGATTATATTATTATGATGGTCTTGATCAATATATTTTATGGAATTAGCATTAGCTGTTCTTGTGCTCCGCCTTTAGCCAGCTGACTAACTGCAGTAGATCTGTTCGAGTGGTTGGTAATTTTTGTCCTCTTTGAATCCAAACCTATTGCTTCAGCAGATGATTTTGTCCACTCGTTAATTATACTTCTACCCATTGGCATATTATCGTACCCGTTATGGTTTTCTATCTTCCAGTGGTGTTTTGGTCTTAAAAATACTCTATTTGTTTTAATGTTTGTATCCCGTTTAGATAATAGTTTTAGCAATAGCCTGACGGGACATGCGTTGTTGTTATTGTTTGGAGCAAGCCATTTACTGCCAATGCGGCTTTTTGAGCTCTCCTAGCAGGTTTTATTAAAAACTGGGTTATATTCTCTGCGATTTGTTGGAGAACCCTCATCTCGATATGAAAAAATTCAACTAAGCAAGCAGCGGCTTCGCCACCTCTCCAAGTTAATTCACCTGCGACGATAAGGTAAAACTTCCGCTGAAGTCTTTCAGGGGTATTTTATTACAGAAGTTGATTATTTTATTTATTTCCAATGAACTTAATGCCACAGAGCTCATTGTTTAGAAGGGTCGTTTTGTAGAATTCTCCGTGTTGCGTCGCGGGCATTACGAGCTTGTTTAAAAATCATACTCTTCAACGGATCTATCATGATTTTGTAAACATTGTAGTACTTTTCTTCTAATAACTTACTTGTTATATTCCAGATAATTTTAACTGTAGCCTTCTTAAACTCTGTACCATCTTTTTCCTCATATTAGCCGCCCATTCCTTAAGTATCAATGAATTTCACTGTACGATTTTCATCTAATGTACCTATATTTCCGCGTGCTGCAAAACTCTATAAATATTTTCCAAGTTTAGTTTTTACCGTTAACAGTATTTTTTGGTGTATTTTCTTCAATAATTTTGTCGATTGAAGCACTGGTTTGTTGACCAAATCTTGACGAAAGCGATGACATTTTAAATTGTAACAATTACACACAAAATTTTCCATGGTAACGTAACTGATAACTACCCATAAGCTGTTATTATTGTGATGTTATTGTCATTGGTTGCTTTTGCACACCTGATTACAAATAGACGAAATTAATTTGATTGTTGTTACTTCAAAAAAATTTCTACATAATTTCCGGTACTTACCGCTTTTCAGACAAACAGTTACAATGACATTAATTTAAAGGGTAATTTTACCACCATTATAGCCCATCTAAATAGTTTAGATACAACCCATAATACATTCGGGAAGAAGTTTCCAGTCCCATTAGCTGTCAGCGCGGTAGGACATATTTAGCAGAACTCTCAAGGACCTGCTAATTTGGGACAGGCCATTCCGGCTGGTTTAGTAAATTAGGTTAAAGGGCACTCGGATATTTCGGTGGCCATTATCTCGCCCCCTAACTACTATTACACATCGTATAGGTACACGTTAAAACTGACTGGTTGTTTAAGCTCTGTCGGGGATCCTCAACGAACACAATAACTCTCTTTTAGTAAGATTGTTTTTGCTTAAAAAGCAGTTGTGTTTGCTGTGGTCATAACTACCTAAAAATGTGTTGGGATTACCTATAAATAAGGAGGGTGAATTGGTTTAAAATCCAGTGAACGTGTATTACAATTACTATAGCCTTCGTAGTATCAATTTGATCGGCGCGTCACACGATGCAGCGATCCGTGGACAAAAATGTAAATATTGACCCCTTATTATAGATGTAGTTACCAACTAATAGGGTAATAAATATTCCAGTTAAAGGTTTTCAAGAAATCCTAATTAGAATTATCGGGTATCGCCTCAGTTTTATGACTGTGAAGTAAGGATAAGCTGCAGATAGTGCTTTACCTATTTTGTCAGTTGCAATTTTGCTTCGGCTGTGGACAGTTGTACAGAGTTCAGCAAAATGAACTACCCAATTTAAACAGCTTATAAAAATTTATTAACTTGAATAATAAAACGAATTAATACATATTTTTAAACTAGAAAGATGGGAGTTTTTTTATGATTTAAGTATAGTGCTTTGTAAATGATCGCCATTGTTCTCAATTCATTCTTCTAATTGATTATCATTTGCATAACGTTTTGGAGAACGTGACATGGGATAGCATTGATTTCATTTCTAATGTTTAATTTCAAATCTCTTAAATTTCTGGGTTTATTTACAACCACTTTAAGCTTTAAATGGCCCCAAAGAAAATAATCCGGAGCTGAAAGATCTGAGGATCTTGCTGGCCATGGAATCGTAAATTTTCTTGAAATGAGTCTGTTTGGAAAGGATTCTCTTAAAATGTCCATGATTATTCTCGCCATGTCCATGTTGCACCGTCTTGCTGAAACCAGTAATGTCCTGTTTCTTCTTAATTTACGGTAAAAAGAATATCTGCAACATTTGAACATAGCGCGCAGAGGTAACGGTTGTCATTCTCTTAAAAAAAATACGGCCAAATTATTCTAGACGATAAAATGGCACACCATACAGTTACTTTAGGTCAATGTAGAGGTCGCTGATGAATTTCCCGAGGATTCTCTTGAGCCCATTAACGGCAATTTTGCTTACTTACATCGGCGTTGAAATAAAAATGAAAAGGATATTTTCGATACCTTGGTGATTATCATGAATCAGACGACAAAATTCAAATCTTTTAATCTTACCTTGATCATTTATTTCCTGAGCTATTGCGATCTTATATGGATGAAAATTCATGCGTTTTAACATTCTTCTCGTGCTTCGATCACTCAAACCCAGGACGGAAGCATGTTTAACAGCAGGTTTTTTCGGACTAGCAATAACTGGATTTCTTACCCTTTCTTCGTTACGTTCATTGGTCTTCCAGTTGACTTTTGTCTACAATAGATCCCAGTTGTCTCCATTTATTGCGCCAAGCCAAAATAGTCTTAGGCTGAGGACAGCTACTGACATTAAAATGACGTCGAAAACACCTTTGAACAGCGATTACTGAATTAAATTGAATCCATTTCTCAACATAAAAGACGCGATGTTGGGTAGACCAACGCTCCATTTTGACAATGGTCAACAATTCTGACAAAATTTCCAAAGCCTACTTTTCCATTTACAACTATTTTCATTCAAAATATCCGAAACGTTTTTGTATTATTAATGAAATAAAATGGGTAATACATTTTGCCGAACCCTGTATTATGAAATTCATTTGTGCCAGCTTGAAATGAAAGTGGATAAAGTGCTCGCATTCTAAATCCTATTTTTAAGAAAGAAGACCCAGCCTCAAAATTTTGTGTTCCTGAAGTGTTAACGGCTTTTGCTATCACCAGTTCGAATACTCCAATAAGGGACCGTGGTCGTCATGTAAAAGAGTTCACAGAGTGTTCCGACAAAACGAAGAAACGTAAAGTAGAAATATTGGTAAGTACCAAGGAACTATGTTACCCTGCTGATTTATCAACGTTTTTCACTAGTTTGTAATGCATGACAGACTTCCGTACTAACTCGTCTGATTTTTTCATATAAGTCAATAAAATAAATAACAAATAAAAATAAGTTTATTTTCGTAGACATTCACAAAAAATGTATGGAAAATGTCAGTTAATAGATACATGACATACTAAATTACTTGAGACATGTATGAGTGTATACATCAATTACTTAAGAGTCATTAAAATATTCTTCTAGAATAGACCATAGAATGACTTTGATAGCAAGCACAGTTTTAATTTTCTTTTGAATGCAGATAAATTGACGGTCCACCTTTGAACACAGCAGGACCAAAAGAGGTCGGCGAAGCCTTCCCTATAATTAGTTAAATGGGAGTCTAAAGAATCCAGCATGTCTTGTATTGTAGGCATATCTATTGATAATTAATTTATTTTTGTTCATAAAACACATAAAGGCACAATTGATGCAGGTATGGACAAATTGTGGTTAAAATGTTTTGCTTTTTAAAAAGCGCTCTGCAAGAGTAAGTGCTCGGGACACAGGCTAACGTTCTTAGTATTCATTTTTGTTGTATAAATAAATTTTTTACTAGAGACGACGATCCACAGAAGATTATCCCGTAGCGTAAACGAGAGTCAATCTGGGCGTTATAGACCATAAGGAGCTCTTTAACTGTAACTACTGATTTTAAAGTTCTAATAAGGTAACAGCATGTACCCAGTTTAGAGTTGAGAATTTTGCAGTGATTTTTGCAAATCAAACCTTCGTCAATTTGCACTCCCAGAAATTTGATAGTGTTAATTCTTGATATTTATTGGTTATTAATATGTAATGATAGATCTAGATCTCTACGATCTTGATAATTATAAAAACAGATGTATTTTATTTTGATACTGTTTAAGAAAAGTGAATTATAGCAGAACCATTTAAGTAAATTATTTACTTCTGCTCTAATACATTACTCCCATTGTGAGAGAATAGGTGAGAGGAGTCGCCAGCATACAAGGCAGAAACGCAATCCTTATCTAAACAACAAGTAGTAGGTAATATCGTTAATGTAGATATTAAAAAGGGGTGGTGCAAGGTGCATGGACAGCTCCTTGCGCACCGAACCACTATTGTCATCAACAGCCACAGTCTGTTTTCTCCCCCTCAAAAATTGCGGCAGCCACTTGAGAGCCCGCCCACGGACTCCATACATCTGAAACGTGTCAAGAAGAAGATCAATATTGACGCAGTCGAACGCCCTGCTTAAGTCACAGAAGACTCCAAAGGACGCTCGCCGCGCTGGAGTCTAGAAACTATCATCCCATAAAAATAAATTTATGGCATCAACCGTCGAAGAGTCAGGCCGAAAACACAACAGGTTTTAAATTAATATATTATGTTTATTAATAAAATTCTCTAGTCTGTCTAAAAAAATGTATTGCAGATGTCAGCGCAACGGGCTGATAGTTTTCCATAAAATGGCCATTTTGACCCCTTGGGGTGGGTACATAAAAAGACTGCTTCGAAAGATTTACAGTACGATCTACTTAAAATACAAAACTAACGATCATAATCAGGACTTTAACTAGGCTGGCTATTTACCGTTACTGCATATTAGCTTTGCCCACCCTCTATTAATTTTTGAAGGGATTAGTCTTATCCCTCTCGAACATTCAAAGAACTCGAGCCAACTCTCTTGTGTCTATACTATCTAGCTGTTACCTCTGTAGAATCATATTGCAATAAAGAAAATAGTAGTTTAATTTTGAAAAGGAAATTAAAAGTTATTTTTATGGTGGGCCACATTTACTGGGCAGAATAAAACTAATATTAAATTGGCGCTTTTAGTATACTAAATGACTTTTTAACTTGGATTCTTGAATCATTTAAAAATTATTTACAGTGGTAACTCAAAAATTTTTATTTTTCACTTGTGCCACTATTGCATTCAGCAAGTGATACGATAACGTCGAAATTAAGCAAAATTCCCTATATATTGTCATTGCGTAGTTTAAATCCAGACTGTATCGGCCGTAATGGGTCTAATAGTAATTCCAAACGCGTTATATGGCAGTTTCTCGTTAAACAGACCACCACTCTATGGGGTTTACGTGTCGTTTGCGGCCAGACAGGAATTAAAAGTTAGGGTTCCTGCTTTATCCTGTATAGTCCCGATACGACCTATTGCGATCATCACGGGCACGTTCAGGTTTAAGCTCCTTCTGTAAAATGCGATCTTGTTTGTTTATTGGATAAATTTATATCGATATTAGGTGAAATAAATGTGTACAGATCATGGATTTATTAAGAATGGATACGGGATGATTTAACATTCTTTGAAGCCAAAACAAACCATTCTAAGCGACACTGTAAACACAATTTGTAAACATTGGCCACATCTTATTTTACCTTGTATTTTTGTACAAAAAAATACGTTAGAAGCATCACAAGATTTACTAAAAGTAATAAATGGCCTAAATATTTTATTTTTCTGCTAAATAATAATAAATTTAAGTTAAAAAGGTTTTATTATTTATAGGTTATATTATTTCTCAAGGTTTATTTAAAGTCGCTCCGAGTCATTTATAAATCTATAAATCGCACTTTTTCTTTCCTAGTTCATTAGACAAAGACGTACGTGTAACCGAGCGTTCAAACCGAGGTTCAGCCGTTTTCCTAAACAACCAGCACAGACAGCAACACTTCTGAGCTCCAACACTCCAATGCTATTTTATCTCTTTCTACTACCATTCTTGATGCAATTACGTAGTTCGTAAACTAAGCCCCTAGGGGAAATGTTTTTATAACAAACAACAAATATAAGGCTTCACGTTCGATACGCTCAAAGTACACGGATATCGAATCCTTTCTTAATAAATCCATGGTACAGATGGTATAAAGACAGTGGTTCAGAAGTTTGTTATGAAGTGTGGTTAATTTTTTGGTTGTTCAAGTTCTTTTAATGGTTCCGTTATGATATTTTACAGGGAGTTATGAAATTCACTGTATATATTAAAACCGGTTATTCCTGGTATGAATTCAGATTGAAGAAAAATATTCATAAATGGCGCTTCGCAATAATAATCGCCCCTTAAACTTTCTCTAACCAGCGGTACCCGCCACTGGCAAGAAACACATGATACAGAATAAGTTGCCAATTCA
Source organism: Philopedon plagiatum (assembly GCA_963971165.1). NCBI lineage: Eukaryota > Metazoa > Arthropoda > Insecta > Coleoptera > Curculionidae > Philopedon > Philopedon plagiatum. Next base: position 10,261,190 of record OZ020192.1, read on the forward strand.
GTCAAAAAAATGTCTATGTAACAAGTCAGCATAGGAAATAATGTTATTGTTACCTTTGTTGTAAAATCCCTATAAAATACACTTCTTTGAAAAGGTGAACAAATACCAATATACTAAAAAACACTGACAACACAGTACAGCAATTAATTTAATGCAATAATGCAAGAAACTAACACTAAAACTAAAAACTAATGTTTTTGTTACTTTTAAAATAAAATCTTTGTAAAATTCACTTCCTCTAGAAAGGAACACACTTATTTATAAAACACCAACAAATCAGTAGATATAGCAATTAATAAAAAAAGGGTCCACTAACTAATTAAACACAATGCTTAAAAGAATTCACGGATTTTTATACTATTATCAGTATTAAAAACTGAAAACTAAAAATTTATTTATTACAAAGCATAACTCTCTGATGACACGCCCAGATTTATAAACATAGTTTATTTTCGTTGTTGAACGGGTTATTTGACATACCTACCCATTAATTTTTGTTGCACAAGAGGAAATGGGTTGGGTTAAAAAAACTCGCCGCTAAACAACAGCTTCGTGCAGGTGGCAAAAATTCTTGTCTTTGACGCGGATTTTTATTGCCACCAGCACACATGCTATTACTTAGTAACTCGGTTATTTCAGTTTATTCGAAAAAATTAGAAGGACTAGTGATATTTCTTACAATAAATTATTGTTTTTTTTTTTACTTTTCGATATAATTTATTCCAATGTAAAAGCCGCAATTTTCGCGCGCCGTCAAATCTAAACCACGCGTCGCTGTTTTGTGATAAGTTCTTAAATTCAGTCTTGTTTCTCGGAATTTTTAGCAGACAATAGGGAGGGAATAAAATGCATATATAACACAAATAAATTTGAAATATATTTTTTTATATTCTCTACATAAATTAACAGCCAGATTCTCCAACGCTATAGTCCTGTCTAATTTGACAACCAAAAGTTTTAAACTGACAAGTGTAAGAATAGGACAACTAAGTTTTATAATGTGAATTTATTTTCGAGCTTTTTCGCAAATTTAGAAAGAAAAGGGCAATTTTAGTACGTACTTTCGACAATAATAGAACTAAGTTCATTACAGCAACTCGTTCCAAGATGAAAGTCATTTGGAAATCAAGCAAATCTCTGAAATATTAGAATAATTCATAAGTTTTTAATGACGACTTATTAACAACGTCAGGACAAAAACCTGTCAAAACATAACTGATTAACTATAAGATCTTAATTGAAACCAGTACTAAATTTTAAACCTTCTTAGTGAATCTGAACGTAAATGTTTATGGCGGTTGCTGTTATCCATTTATTTTGGTCTTTATTAACAAAAAAAAGGATTTCCTACTACAAATTTTCGCGCGAATGTCGAAACGTGATACGGCTCATAATGAGTACATGGCGAATTCCAATGTTGTAAGGCCATCAAAAAATCAATAAAAATAGCATTTAATGCGTAACTCATCCAATGAAATACCCCTTCTCTTAAAGTAGAAGGGTCTTAATCCTATTCATGTATATTTCAAGCCGAAACCGGTCCAGAAACCTTTCAATTTTGCAACAAAAACTGGCATTTTTGCGAAATTTTAACACACCACATCTTAATAATTTCGAGTAAATAAACTGCGATTCTTTGTTTTCATGACAAGCTTCGAAAATTAAAAAATTTTCAAATTTCGCACGTCCGCGATGTAAATAAACCTATTTATTTGATACTGGTAATAGATAATGTTGAAACATTAGATAGGAAAAAATATAGTGATTCAAATGTACCGATGTCGAAGGCAAGGAAAGTCAAAAAATCGAAATTTAATCGGCGATTGCTCCCTTCTTATAACGAATGAAGAAACTAAAAAATATGGATAACATGTATTGCGACGAGCTCTTTCCGATGACGTATATGGTATGTCAATTTGACCCCATAAAAAATTAAAAAAGGGAAATATTTGTGTCAAAAATCGAAATTGCCAGTTTTTCCCAAATATATCCATTTTCCAGTGATTTAAGGTGTAGGTAAATGTGTTGCATAAAGAACGTATTTGAGATATATCTCATATATGAATCTGCTTTTCGATCCGGCGTTTTGTTTTCTAGTTATTAGGTACGAAAGAGAGGCCTGCAAATAGCATTTTCGACCTAAAAAAATTCAAAAGAATTACTTGCCATTTTCCAATCCTCACCAGTTTCAATAGAATTCTGAAGCTCCGGGCCCTCTACAACCTTCAAAAATTTACATCGATTTAATTCACTTTTGCGACCTGTACTCGATTTCAACGAAAATCGCGGAATATTCGTCTTTGACGTTTAATAGTTCCGAAACGAAACATCCTGTATAACTGAATTTTTTACCGAAGCTAGTTGAACTATTCCTCTATCAACCTAAAAAACTCGATTTCTCTCCCTCTGACTGTTTCCTAGAAAAACAGACCTGTTCGACTTTCAGTTAAGCTTTACATTAACATGTAGATTGACACCTATTTTTGCTGATCTCCTGACGTCATTATTCACTAAGGACAAATGGACATTTTTTGTAGCTAAATTAATTATTCTAGTAATTTTCCTCAAAATGTTTTTTTGGGTTTGTAATATCTTATGCAATAAAAATATGTGCATATTCCTTATTAATCTTATTATTCACGTACCCGTCAACAACCGGGGGAAAATGCATTTATAAACTTATCAGCCAGTGTGTAATAAACTGCCTATACTCACCATACCTAAACTGAACAGTTTATCCATGATGCAAATAACATATTCCCTATTTTATATCACCATCTTTCGAAGACAACAATAATTGTCAACGTGAAGGCAACAAAAACAATAAAATAATATAATGCAATGATTATTTTTAAACATGACATGAAAAGCGATATAAAAATAATAAACCTCGTCCTAAGCCGCACTTTGAAATATCATAAAAAGCTCGTTCTTATGGTCTTGTCATTCCCCTAAGTCGGGGGATACGTTCGGAACGAGAGTTTGATGTTTTTATGAGCTTATAGCAGTTCCTTAACTCTGTTTTACAAGCGGAATGTTGCTCAAGATCTCCCAACAAAGATTTACAACTTGCGACTTAATCCGTTTATGGTTAACTTGGGTGGTTTGCATGGCTTCTCCGCTGCTTAAAAAGTATTACACAAAGTCGGTAAAATTTAGTTATAATGCGATTGGGCCCATAAAGTTTATAAGTTTGTCTTTTGATTATTTCGGGATTAGAGCTCTTGCTTTTCTTAACTTTTGTATACGATGTGTTTAAGGATAAACGTAACTAAACTATTGTTCAACTGAACTAAAATTTCTGATTTTCTTCCTGAATTCTGAATGGTTTTAAGCACTGATATTCCGCAAAAGAAGACGCAGCTGTTCATTCATAATAGCTTTTTGTTTGCTTCATACATTGTGTGTATAATTCTGTTCCGGCGTGCTAGCGTAATGGCTTTCCGGGTCGTTTGGATTCCGCCTAGTAAACCTCTGAAAATACTTCCGGATGAAAAGAACCCATTTTTCCACACAGTTGGTACTGACGCGTCAGTCCGCAAGGTTTACGTATAAAGTTCTGTCAAAAAAAACCCAAGAATCACGTACAATATCACTACACATGTATATTCCGACCTGCATGGAACGTATACCCACAAAATTACGCCTTTTGGATTCTTCGGATCTATTAATGAGCCAGATGACGCACCACGTGAAGCGACGTTGCCACTCTCACTCTAAATTTCGTCACCATGGAATAGAAATACATTCCTAAAAATTTATTATCACGAAAAATAATAGTATGGTATATTTTATTTTCAGCCTGTGGTATGTATTGTAGAGAACTATTAACAATATTGTCTTTGTATAGAATAGTCAGTCAACCCAGGTATTGACGGATGGTGCCATCTTTAGGCGATGTCTGGAAGGTTACTTTATGAACGAATATTCTTGAAAGAAAGAGGGTACAAAATATTGAGGGGAATATCAAGGAGAAGTAGCTAAAAACGTTTTGCTTGCAAAATGAAAGTATTTTACTTGACCTTGAGGTAAATATGTAACCGATCGATACAATTAAAAGGAATATATAGGCTGATAATGTGGCAATGGTTTTATTTAAATGCGTACACGATATTAAATTGATAAAAAAAATATTTTTACAGTATCTTCAAATATTTTGGCTGTTGGTTTGTAGGGCTATTTTAACAGTGTCTTTATTGATAGGTCAAATTTAGTGAACAATTTTGGAACTGGAGTTTTTTGTTTTAATTGAATTGAAGATGGTCTGAGATAATAATATACAGGATGCCCACGGATGGACTAAAAACAGGACAAATACACGAAAATTCCAAAGATAGGAAAAAAGGCCACTCGATAAAAAAAATCGGTGCCAATAAAATAATACTGTAGTGTAGTGTACTGTAAAGTATTTTCCATTATATTTAGGTACCTATGTGCTGCTAAACTTCCTTTATATATGAGGAGTTTGAATCTATATCGTAGAATGAAATACGCTGAAGCCAAATCTATCTAAATTCTATGTTGATTTTCTCTAGACCAATAATCTGCTATTTTGTCTGTTTTTGTCTCTTTTTGCAGGAAGTTGCAGGGGTGTTTTCTACACTTTATTGCCAAAACATTAATTTCTTCGACTTCCTGTTGAAGTTTGTTATAATTTTTTGAGCGAGGTTTTGCAAAGGATCCAAAAGTTATGCGCTCTGTTGTAATTCTACAGAATATGGCTTTATTCGGTTGTTCTTGCAGAGAACCTGTATATAATAATGGAATAATGTAGCATATATAAATTACCAGACATAATAAGAAACTAAATACCTTTCTCAATACATATCAGACTCCAGGATAAATTCTATGTTGATTTTCTCTAGACCAATAATCTGCTATTTTGTCTGTTTTTGTCTCTTTTTGCAGGAAGTTGCAGGGGTGTTTTCTACACTTTATTGCCAAAACATTAATTTCTTCGACTTCCTGTTGAAGTTTGTTATAATTTTTTGAGCGAGGTTTTGCAAAGGATCCAAAAGTTATGCGCTCTGTTGTAATTCTACAGAATATGGCTTTATTCGGTTGTTCTTGCAGAGAACCTGTATATAATAATGGAATAATGTAGCATATATAAATTACCAGACATAATAAGAAACTAAATACCTTTCTCAATACATATCAGACGCCTGATCAGTGATGATCACTATTTTCGTCGCATCGTATAAAGCATTCCAACATATACTTTTCGTTATTGGTAAAATTGTCATTTACTGCCATATTGTTATTTAAAATTGATAAATAATGGAATAGAGATAAGTAATATAAAACTACTTAATGACAACAACTGACTCTTCCAGTCTCAGCCAACTATGCAAAATTAAATTTTAAAATTAAATAGTTCGATTTAAGGGCTAAAAATAAAAAATAACTATGAAGTGTTTTATATTTTTGGAAAGCTCGCAAAAGGAGAAACTTAATGGTTAAGAAATATACAGGGTGTTCCATATAAAAAAACATATGTTTGGTTAATATCTCGAGAAATATCGTATCTGATGAAAATCCAACTACGCCACTCGATTCTACGTAGAAAACTCTAATATGATCCGTTTTTACATTTTGATATAAATTACAAGGTAACTGAAATGCGAGGGGGTCCGAAAATGGAAAAAAATTAATTTCGTCCTGTATGTCAAAAACGAAGGGGGCCATGAAAAATATTTTTATGCCATTTTTTGTTTCATCAAAAAGTAGCAAAACTTAGCGAAAACCGCAACTCTCTATCCCTAATAGCAACCGAGATACCCAGCAATTACAACGAAATCCAGACACCCTGTACATTGATAGGCATGCATGTGGCATTAATGAACTAAATTAGAAACCCCTCCCCATCAAGTAAACTGAACCGATATTTTAGAGCTAGTCGATGGTTTGTTGTCATACATCTTGGCCTTTACTGTAGCAACTATTATTTCATGGCAGCAATCTGTTGTAACGTCAATGGTTAAAACTGTATTTTTTACTAGAGATCGCACGATACCGATATTGATATCGTTATATCGGCATATCGGCGGTTGTTGCCGATTATCGGGATCGTATCGTATCGGCAGGAAACTTGCCGATATATCGGCACATATAAAACGAAGAATTTTGGATTCTTACTGCATATACCTACGAAAGGTAATACTTGTAAATATAATAAAATAAAATACATTTTTGAGCCTCTTCTAATGCCACTAATAATATCTAATCATTTATAACATAACTGGAGTATAACTGAGGCCTTTTTCCGGAGAAATAAATTCAGAATTTCACAAAGCAATACTGAAAACATTAAACAGGGACTTCCCCGAAACTTCACCAATCAGAAACGTTATACCCAGTGATGTGAGTCGGTCATATGACCCCGTCATTTTGTGCGGTCATGACGTCATGACCGTCACGTCACATTAATAAATGACCGTTAGGTCATTTAACCTAACCTTAAATTTCATGTTTCGACACAAGAGTAAAAATTAAGCAAGAAAAAGTCAGGAGCGTCATAGAAATGAAGACATCACGCATGCTCTGTCGCGTTTTAGAATATTCCTGGCTTAATTCTAAAACGAGACAAAATCGAAATAAGTGACGAATTTGCACATGACGCCGAAGAACATGATGAAACTTAAAGACATGCTTTTCTTTTTTAAATTTTGTAAGAATATTCTTTTTGAACCACAAGGTATTTTTTAAACTTTTAGTTTTATGACGAATCTAAATTAAGGGTATTTTTTATAGATGACCTATATGACCGTCATATGACCGTCACATGACGGTCATTTGTTACGGATGATAAATGACCGTCATTTCACATCACTGGTTATACCGCGTTACCGCGTGACTGAATGATAAACCGGAACTTCCCCGATTTTCGTTTTCGCCCAAACAGAAAACGCATGAACGAAAAACGGAAATTGATACGGAACATGTACAGGATTTAGCGAATTGGAGGTTCAGAACCGTCCAGGGGCGTGCGGTGAAATTTCAAAGATGTATATCTCTGTTCCTACTTACAGGAACCGTACCAAATTTAGGGGTTTAATAGTGAGCCCACTGGGAATGTTTTGGTAAAGAAAAAAAAATATTTTCTAATTTGCGAAAAAAGTTGAATTTTTGCATTGCTCCCACCGGGAAAAAAATGAACACGTTTAGGTATTTTATTTATTATTTTTTCTAAACAAATTTTACATCATTTTGTCGACAATTTTTAAATTTTAAGAGAAAAAATGTTTTTGTAGAAAGTTATAGTCATTTGAATTTTTTTTGAAACTATATTTTAGGTTTCAAAAAATTCAAATGACTATAACTTTCTACAAACACATTTTTTTCTCTTAAAATTTAAAGTGTCGACAAAATGATGTAAAATTTGTTTAGAAAAAATAATAAATAAAACACCTAAACGTGTTCATTTTTTTCCCGGTGGAAGCAATGCAAAAATTCAACTTTTTTCGCAAATTACAAAATGTTTTTTTTTCTTTACCAAAACATTCCCAGTGGGCTCACTACTAAAACCCCTAAATTTGGTACGGTTCCTGTAAGTAGGAACAGAGATATACAGCTTTGAAATTTCACCGCACGCCCCTGGTTGGCATGAATAATTAATTCACATGATTTAAGCCTTGACTTTTTTTTTATGTCATGACTTTTTCCAACCCTGATAAAAATTAAACATTGAAACATGTACGAATGTCTTTGCCGATACGATATATCGGTATCGGTATATCGGCATCGTAAATATCGGTATCGGCCGATATATCGTATTGGCAAAATAAAGTCATATCGTGCGATCTCTATTTTTTACGAACATCGCTTTGTAAACGTCCTGAAAGAAAAAAAAACATCATTATTAAAACTGTTTAAATTTCTGTAAATTCATGAAAGATAGTAATCCTGCTTGACATGTTACAATTATTACTTTTATTTATTTACTTTCACCATATTATATAGCGTGTGTTAAAAGCGTGATTTAGTTGGCAACACTGCTCATTTAACTCTTTATGTCGGGTCGTATAAATTGGAAAAGCCAATTTCCCCACTTATTATAGTCATGCAAGCCCTCTCATTTAGAAAATATAGAATAAACAGATTTGTGCTTTATGACTAATTAAAATTTCCTTCTGCGAGGAATTTTAATTAAGGTAACAAAAATGGGGTGTACGTCATAAAGACTCTCATTTTGAAATAACTATGAAAATAAAGGGGTTTGTTTAGACATGGCAAAAATAAATTATTCTGCTTTGTGTTAATATTATTAAATTATGATAAATTAATTATGTTTATAATGTAATAAAATTTGTTTCTTTAAATTTAAATAAAATGCTTGAATTAAATTCTTTTTTCTGCTATTAAATTTTTTGATTAGGTTTCAGTCAAAAAAAAAACAAATAAGAAGAGCTCTTGCCATGTAAAATGAGATACAACAAAAAGATACAATATTGCCATTTCAATTCAGCTGATTTTGATACCTGCGCCACCAACCCGAGGTGTATGTGAACTAGAATTTACTTTGGCTTTTAGTTTCTTGTTATTTAATGTCGGTTTTTACCGAAAATGAAAATTAATGAAGTCTTGTTGACAAGGTCAACAAAAATTAATTAACGTACATTTTTACGATAAAAAGAACAGCAAATAATTCTTTAGAAATTATACTTAAAGTAAAAATAAAACTATAAAAATAAAGATAAAACCATTTAATACATTTTAAAACAAATTAAATAAATCAGTACTTTAAGGTTATATTCTAAAACTAATATAAAACCACGAGCAATAACTCGCTGTTTGTATTATACTGATTATATAAAATGTATCTTCAGAGAGGGGTCCGTGTCAATGTACCTGCATCAATAAGGCAGTTGCTAAATTGTTGCTACTTATTATTACATTTACATGATGATATAATATTTAAATAAGTTAGTAAAAAATCCAGTACCAGCATAATAATTTATAATTTGTAGGTAAATTATATTAAAAATAATATTTATGTGATAACTTGTAGCTTACCATATAAATAGAAACACCTCTGTGATAAAATATACACAACTATTTATTATTCGACCTTTATCAACAATACAAAAAAACACTAACACAACACTTTTATACAATTAATAAATTTAATTTACGTTTAGAGTAATTTTTAGCAATGCCCTTACCATGGGTGCTGTGCATTGCAAGTGTCCAATTAGTTTAGTTCTTGATTAAATTGTTTATGCAACTGGACGTAAGAGAGTCAAACTATTTTAACAGTGCAACAATATCACATTTCTTTTTTCTTTAAAGTCTCCGCAAATAGTATTTACAACCCGTGTCCACGTCCATGTCCTGCAATCAGTCAACACCTGACTTTTGTGTCTTGTCATCAAAATCGTTCTTAATGTTACTGCACCTTGCATAGTTGAAAATTAGTTTGCGCCAACCTATGATGCTCATTTCGCAGAAAATAGAACCCAGGAATTTGATTTGAGATGCTATTTCCTTTTTTTTTTGTTCTGTAGTGACAACCATCTTGTGTCTTAACATCGTTGAATACTCGTAGTTTTATTCTTAAGCCTATGTCTAGCAGCAATGAAAATTTATGAAAGGAAATAAAAGGCATAAAAGCACTTCTTGGAGTATCATTAGGTGACACAATTAATTATTACTCACATTGTCTACATCATTGTGCGTTTTTATGAATCGCTTCTGGTCAAACTCCACCTTGTTTACATTATATTTGGGACGACGTCAGTTTCATTGTTGCCTTCATATCCTCTAGCTATGTGTTTTACATTATTTTCTCTTTATATCTTACTCTGGTAGGAGTGAATCTGAATTGTATATAACAGTTATTTTTTACCTATCCTTTTTCTGGATTTAATAAATTATATTGGATTACCATGGTTAATACGTATATTAGCAAAAAAGTAACAAAAAAAAAATGCCATTTCCAAGTTTCCGAAGTAGGTCAAAATTTAGAACCGATCTAATTTAATAGTTACGAATTCTAACTGACAAGTGAAAGAACAAGGAAAAATTTATTACTTTTATTAGGTAATATTATATAATCAAAGTCTGATACCCGAATTATTGTCAGTCGTTCATCCCAGATGCAGACGCATGATAAAGCAGACCCCAATTTCAGAGCAAAGTAGTAAGTTTCAGTTATTTCATATAGTTTTTAGTTCACTAAGTTGTAACCAAGGATCCCCTAACGTCCATACACCCCCAAAGACGATGAGTCACTGGCAATAATTCTGACTTCGAACTATTATGGTGTTATTAATAAAATTTTAGCTTCTTGAAGCCGTGTATTGACAGAGTATAATGTATTTTTTTACTCCCGTTCTCTAGTATTCAAATTAAATGTCTTCGACATATTTTAAAATAATGTTCATTATGATACAAATTTTCATGATGAAACTGCGTTATTAGTCAATTTGAAACCCATACTTTTTTAGTCAAGTGACCTCTTTTTAATACAAAAAATCTGACTTCTTTTTTACCAAAATTTGCATTTTCCTTAAACCTTTTAAGAACATTTAAATAAAAAATTATGCCAGATTATGGCATTAGTGATTGCGAAGTATTGAATTTGTTTAACAATTGCTAAATTAAATAAATGTTGTTCAGTTTATTAGTTATTAATATCTTAAATCAATATATAATTATTTCATTCCATGTTTTTTATATTTTTTGCAACTGTTGCAAATTTTAGGATTTCGTCACATAGGTATGTACGTTACGTTTTGTTTTTCTAAATATCCGGTATTTATGCTTGATAGATTTTCTTTGCCTGAAAAGTTTAATATGAACAAAGTTATAAGTTTTTAAAAATGCTATTGTCTGTACTGATGAAATTATTGCTTTTTAATGTACATAATGATCGTAGCGCGAGCATGAATGTCTGTAGTCGAGAGAATAGCAGTGTGCTTTTTTATATATTTCGTTTTATGACCTTTCAAGGTCAGGGGGATTTGTATTGTTAATATTCTTTTTTATTTCCCTTTTTCGTTTGCTTTTTAGGATAGTGCTTTTAAAAATCTATTCTAGTTGCCTGTCCATGGACACATAGATTGGAAGATTAGGATCAAAATAACGAAGAAGAAGTTGAAAGCCATTTTAATGCCGATGCTGTAAGTATTTGTTTCTATCACTTATCTCTCTTGGACCAAATATTGCCAAATGTGACCATAGGATTCCAGAATGTGACCAGTATTACCATAAGGTGACCTATATTACCCTAATGTGACCTGTGATACCCTAACATGACCTGTGATACGAGAACTCTGAGGAAATAAAGAATAAAAGAAATAAAGACTATATAGCAACTTTTTTCTTGATATTTTAAATGCAAAAGGAACATAACACAAGTTTTACATATAAATTTAGTGAACAAAAGTGTTATAGAAATTGCACTTTTATATATGGTACAAACTCCCAAGTTGCAGAATAGAGGATGTAGTTTTTAAAATATTTTTGCCACCCGTACCTATTTATATAAAATTAATTGGAAATTTCATTTTTCTTTACTTCCTGTTTAATCTATTAACTTTTCTTATTTTATTTATTTGCTTTTTGGGCTATTATTTTAATAACAATGTGATAACAATAACTGTTTGGTAAATAAAACCAAAGTGTACATACTTTTCAGTTTTATTTTATATAGGCATATTTTACATATTATTCTGTGTAGATTTGATAAGTATCATTATTTGATTTTTAAAGACTATTATTGTTTTTTTTAGTTTGTTCATAGGTAATTAATTGTGAAAGGTCTCTCGTCCTCCGATGTTGCCGTTTCGGCGCAAAACAATTGGTGTTAATTGCATTATTAAAAAATATATATTATAAAACGGGAGCTTTCTCATTTTTAATGTAATAAAAAGGTACGTATGTATTTTTTTACATCGATATTCACGTGGCACAGACGATGCTGTATTTCTTCTGCACCGCTTCTATAATTTGGCAACTGCGCTGGAAAATAATTTGTCTGAGGTGACGCTATCCACTAAATAGTATTTTTGCATCTATAGAAATTAACGTTCAGATTCACTAAGAAGGTTTAAGATTTAGTACTGGTTTACATTAGGATCTTATGGTTGATCAGTTATGTTTTGACAGGTTTTTGTCCTGCCATTGTTAAGAAGGCGTCATTAAAAACTTATGAATTATTTTGAAACCAGCGATTTCCTTGGTTTTCAAATGCCTATTATCTTGGAACGAATTGCTGTAATGAATTTGGTTCTATTTTATTGTCGAAAGTACGTACTAAAATTACCCCTTTCTTATAAATTCGCGAAAAAGCTCAGGAATAAATTCATAAAATAAAACTTAGTTGTATTACTCTTACACTTGTCAGTTTAAACGTTTTGGTTGTCAAAATAGACCGGACTAGCGTTGGAGAATCTGGCTGTTAGTGTTCTTTTTGCCGCCAGTTCGTATTAGTTTTAGATAGAGATTTTAACCGATTTCTAATCTGTTTCTTAATCCAAGATGCCGGAATGCTTAGTTTACGGATATCGTTTTGTGGGGTACAATGAAGGAAATAGTGTATAGTATGCCAATTAAAAAAGTGAATTAACTGCGAAATTGTATTGAATGAAGAACATCTTTCAACGGGTTCGGCACAATATACTACGAATCATGATTGTTTAGTAGCAAATTAAAGACATTTTCAACACATTCCCTACTAGATAAGTATCATTTTTTGCAACTTATTATTAGTTTTACTTATTGATATTTAAATTATGTTAGGCAACTACTGGTTAAAACTAAGGCTGCTGACAAAAAGGAGTGGATTCCCAGTGGCCTTTTTACTATTTCTTTTTGTTTATTCTTCGAAAATGGTTTAAATGTGTTTTACCTTTATCTTAAATTACGGTTAATACAGTATATGGAGTGAATTCCATGACACCCTGTATACATGTCCTACTTTAAACCAGAAATCATAACAAAATGAACAAAACGATACAAATGGCGGTGGTCCGACAAGGAGGAAAACGGCGTGTTATCGGCACATAAGTATCGCGGTTGCGGTCCTCTGAATATAAACAGGCAATTGTCTGAAATGAAGCAATCAGTGGCTTAGTAGACGATAAGAGCACCGCGTAACGACCGCCGAGGGAAACATTAACAGACTTCTCGTCAGATTACTCTCGCATCTCGTGATGCTCCAGGCACCGCTCTTGTTTTTGGGGGCGCAGGAAACCGCCGCGACGCCCCAGCTCGCTGATGCCGAAATATGACTTTTGAAATGAATATATTACTTGCTGTGTTCTGTCTCTTTCACTTCGTATATCGCAGGTTATAAATTATATTATAATTTTTTCTGATTACTAATGTTTTCCCGAACATTGGATAACATGCCTGGTGGTATTGTTTGACATATATCCCTAATCCTATTCTCCATGTCCTGCGTTGTCGTGGGTGGTGTTACATATACCCTATCTTTTATGCAGCCCCACAGGAAAAAATCTAATGGGGTTAGGTCACAAGACCTTGGTGGCCATACAACAGAACCCCCGCAACTAATCCATCTTCGAGGATAGTGCTGATCCAAATATTCTCGGGCTTCACGATAACAGTGGGGGGAGCCACATATTTTGACGTTCATCAAAGTCTACTTCTGCCAACAGTCTTGGAAACTCCTGTTTCGAGAAAAATAAAGAAGTAGGTCCGTTTAAATGTTCATTAAAAAAAATGGCCCCATAAGTCTGTTGTGAAGAATGCCGCACCACATATTAACCGACCAATGGTTTTGGTGTTGAACTTTACAGGCCCAGTGTAGGTTCTCCGTTACATAATAATGCATATTGTGTTCAATGACAGCACCATTACTTCTAAATGTAGCCTCATCTGAATACATTATATACATTGTTAAATCAAAACGTTCAATTACATTTTGAAAACTTCGAGGACTGAGTGTTCGCCGCTTGGGATATTTCATCCTGTATAATATTTCGGCAAAAAGACCATTTTTATCTGCCTCGCCCAAAACATAATTCATTCGATTAATTCATTTTTGGAAAATTTCATTTTGGGTATAAATAACTGGACAATAAACTTTACAGTAAAAACGCTTAACTTTAAAACCGACCTGAGTTTTAATGTCATCCACTAACATAATTTTCATTTGATTTCCATGGCTACTGAGATCCATTAACACAAGATGTTATAACGAGAACAGAAAATCCCGAAAAATCTAAATATTTCAAAAACTATTGGAGATAGGCATCGAATAATCCTTTACAAAATGTTTTTGACGAGTTATATTCGGTAAAAGTGACATTTTTTAATAAGAAGTTTTTTGACTTTGGACCTAGAAATAAAACACCTTGTAAATGAGATGTTAAAATATATTTCACAGTGGATATGTATGTCTTTTGACTTAACCTACTCAGGATACAAATTATGAATTGCTTGAAATAAAAATGTAAGTAGTATTTCAGAACAAAATGATGCTTCTTGCAAATGCTAAATTTTCATTATAAATCGAATTATCTTCAAAACTATGACTTTTTCGTATATTAAACTAATAATGAAAAAGTTATAAAATTACACGTAAAATTCACAAATTCATTCAAATACAGGGTGTCCCATTTAAAAAATCTAAATTGGTGACACCCTACTTTATGAACGCACCCTGAATTATTCAAAATTCAAAAAGACAAAAACTTTTATTTTCTCTTTTGGAAACAAAGGTTTTATAAACTTTAGGTTTGGGGGGGGGGAGGTAACATCCCCCCACTGAATACGCCTCTGTCACAAATAACAGTTACGGCCTGGGTAAATAAGGTGGCTCCCCACATGCTATTCATCTAAATGCACATTCTGTTTTCAAATTTCAATTTCTCGTCTGATGGGTCGATGTTGTGCTGCGAAGGGGAAAAATAAATGGGATAGAGTGTGACGCTGGGAAATGTGGATGTTTTTTGTGTTGCATAACAAACCTGTTCAACTTTAGGTCTTGCAGACTGACAGTTTACCACTCTTAATCATACAATATTACAAATAATAACAATCAGTTTGGTAAATCAATTGATATAGGTACAATCGTAAGAGAAAATGCTCACTTGCTTTCGGACCATTTCTGATGTTGTCGATTCATATACGTTTGTATAAAGGTCCCCTAGGTAAAGCTTAACGTTAACATGTAGACTGATAGTCATTTCTGCTTATCTCCTGACGTCACTTGGCAATTAATGGCAAATGGCCGTTTTTTAAATTGTAATTCATTATGCCGAGAAGTAAACTTTTTTATTAGTTAAATTATCTTAGTAATTTTCTTTAAAATAACATTTTTGGGTTGGTAATAACTTTCTTAACACGTTGTGCGCCGCAGTGATTTTGCCAATATGACCTGTGGGACCAATTTTTTTTTTTTTAGAACTTTTGTTAAAGTGACTTTTTATGATCATTTCGTCGATTGATTGTATTTTTTTTTATTTGAATGTTGTTTTCTTGCTTATTTTTTTTCGTGCCCACCGGTGGGCATGTGGTTCCAGCCAGTAATTTTGTATCTGGGGACAGAATGACCACCCGTGGGCATTCTTTATTTTTAGGTTAGATTTGTCTTTGTTTACAGTTTATAATCTAAGTTTAGTATTGTTTTGTTATAATAATATGACCTTTGTTCAGTTAATTAATGTTTTTTGACTATACCTAGAAATAATTTTTGGTTTTGTTGGGGAATTAATATTATCGCATAAGATAAAATTATACCCGTCTTGTTCATGTTTGTTTTTTCTATTTCGCTACGGTTTGTTATAAAGCGATTGTATAGAACAAGTATAAATATTATTTCACATTTGTTTTTGTTGTTGAATGGGTTCCAATGTTCCAAAAAAAATTGCACAGAAAAAAAAATTTCCAAATCTAATCTGCCCGGTCCGCATTAAGTTCTGATGTTCCCTGGGACAGAACAATCGGCTTAGCATACGTAAATCCATATAAACCGTGCCCACGAGTGGGCACACGGCGCTGAATGAGCAGACGCAAAATGTCCACGGGTGGTCACGCGGTCCGAACAAAGAGACTGAAAATGACCACCGGTGGGCACATGGCGCTCAACGTGTTAAACGATTTATGCAATACAGAATACATACGTATTCCTTATTGAGTCATGTCTCTATATATGAAAAAATAAATTTAATTAAGAGAATAGGATATCGTTTCACCGTCGAATATAAAAGTAAACTTTCGTGACCGGATTCGCATTTGACGCCTCATTCTTTGTAATTGTAGTTCTAATGTATAATTAAATCGCACACCAAAGTGCAAATATAAAACTTTAATATAGCAATTCCGAGCGTACACCCTTTTATAAATTGCGCTAACTTTAAATTAGGCTTTGAATTACTTTTACAATGAATTGCTTTATTCCGGGTAAAATTAAGTCATTAACACTTTTCCAATTTGGCCCCCTCTCAGGTTCCATAATAACAAACCCACTGTGGTCCAATTAAAATGTGTGCGGCGTGAAAGAGAATTACTTTGACGTAAAATAATTAGCTAGAAGAGAAAAATCGGTGATTATATTTGATCCGGGAAGGACGAGAGCAGTGGCGGCTCATGGGTTTCGAAAATAGTAAAGAACTGGGATAATATTGGTCTATGAAAATATTTTCTTATTTTACACAGAAACTCTATTTAAAAAAAACTAAAGCCTCATTATAAAATGAAAGTGCGGCGCACAGTGTAGCGACCCGAAGACAAAAATGTAAATATTTACCGATTATTATAGATGTAATTACCAGTTAATAGAGTAATAAACATTCCAGTGAAGGGTTTTCAAGAAATCCTAATTAGAACTAATAGGTATAGTCTTGTTTTTATGGATCTGAAGTAAGGATAACTTACAGGTACTATACATATTTTATCAGATGGAATTTTGCTTGAGCTGCAACAGATGTATTGTGAAAGTGTTATATTTGTGATATTTTAGCAATGGAGAACGTTAATATGCAAACTTTATAAAAATATTATAGTTACTTGCGACAATTTTAACCTAATGTATTACAATATAGTTGCGTAGTACGCTGACAGTACTCAGGACTTATAAGTGATCAATATGATTACAGTGTTTTAGTTAGGGTATTTATTATACCATTATATTGATTCTAGGAGGTATTGTACTTCGGTTCTTGGTAATCGATAAGATTCTTCTAATTTGGATGTGACACCTAAAGTGAATAGACAAAAGACGTATAGAAAAAGATGTAGGTATAGAAAATCCACCTCATATACCTATCATATAATATGAATTTTAAAACCTGGGCCACTAAGGGTGAAAACAAAGTATTAGAAGGTTAAAAAAAGAAGAAAATAAAAAATGATTTTTAAAATGAAACTGACACTAGTAGACGTTGTACAACAGGGCAAGGGCACTACAAACAATGGCAATACTGCTAGGACTTTTGTCGCCATTACCAAAAATTAGCAACAATCACTATATTGCACAAAAATTTAATTAGAAGATTTTCTGTAATTCTTCAATCCTCGGGCCACAACTGAAATGTTGATATTTTTCGAGAATATTTGACAGATATTGCAAAGCTATATGTCATTATTTAGTTGGTACTATATGCCATCAAGTGTTCATATAGGGGCCAGGAATTTGCGAGAACTTTTCTTATATTCCTACTGGACACTTATCTGACGAGGCATCAGAAGCTATAATCAAAGTGTTTAGTAAATTCCGAGAACGTTATGCGCGAAAACGAGGACGGACCAAGAATTATGAGGACATACCTACTGCAAAACCTGCTAATATCTTTAGATACCCTTATTTTCTTTATTAGACCGACATATAGTATACTGCAAAAAAAAATTATCTGCTCCCAGAAACCGAAACAAACGTGAGGATTATGAAAATTAGGTTAACTAATCTATTTTTTTTATAATAATTAGTATTTAAGTCATGAATAAACTTAGTTACTTTAAACCGAAACAATACTTTTTTAATTATTTTGTCGTAAAATAATTTTGAGAGCAACCCGTACGTAGTAAGGTAGGTACTACGTAGGTCTAAATTTAGTACAGTAGTAACGTACTTTAATATATATTTTTATATGCCACAATTTTTGCAAAACAACAAAGTAAAGTACTAATGTCCACGAATTTTCGATTTCGTTACACAGTGCGGCGTTTTAAATTTTTGAGTTAGTGATCATTGTAATTTTATTTGAGACAGGTATTCTAAAATAATCGACGGTATCATCCTCTTTGAGAATAAGGGTTTAGTAATAGTCGTGAGATATAATTTTCAATACCACATTTCTTGTTGTTAGGAAAAAGAAGAGATCTATGTGGAAAGTAACTTATTTGTCAAGTGCACTATGGGACAAAATTCTCAAATTTTGACGAAAATTGTCAATTTTTAGCTTCCAAAAATCGGTAAATTATTTGTATGGCCTTGTTAGTAACAGAAAAGAGGATCATAGAACCCAGTTTTTACCTGTTAAAGCTCGACCTGTCTAGTTGAACATGGTCAGTAAAGGGGAAGTTTTCGTGAGTGAAACATCTAGGTGAATAGTTGCGACCAAAGTTAACGTATTATATTTGATTTTGTCGTGGAAAAATACTTTAGCATGGAGAATGAACCGCAAGGTAAGTATTTGTAAAAGATATAATATAATAGGTATCCAAGGTAATTTGTATAGTGTATTGTATTTCCAGTTTTGGTATGCCATTTATCATCAACAAGATATTATGCAACTTCACTTTGAGTTATAAAAAGTTTCCCACGTTTTCCCACCCTGTTTTTTTTTAACAAACATTTTGTAGTTATGTATAGTAAGTGAGCACAGTAAAGTGGGCTGCTAGAAGTTGCTCCATTTTGAAAAACTTTATATACAGTGTGGTCCACTAAGTGTGCAACTAATGGGATTTGTTTTCATTAGTAACACTACCTTAATATACATACCACAGAAAGTGCCTAAAAAATATATTTCCTGCAATTGAAGTCGCTTAAACTCAAACAACTTACAGGGTAGGACAAAAAATATGAATGTCATTCATGAGTAAAGAACCCTTATTTCAAAAAATAGGGCAAAATGGTATAAAGAAAAGTTGTCTGAAATTAAAAGTTATGTCCATTAATTCCTATCTAAAAAAATTAGAGAAAACTTGAAGTAATCCCCCTATTTCGTTTTTTTATTATTATTCAACTTAGGCAGATATTCAACTAGAGAAAAATAAATCAAATCATATTCACTCAGATCGGTGTTAATTTAATTGAACGTCTTTTTTTTAAGGAACCCGAGACTCTACGGCTGTTGCAAGGATCCTCCCCCGCCAAAAACAAAGTACGAGACGTTTTTCTCGGATATATTTTCTGAATGTGATAGAATTACCCAAAGTACCAGAAATAAGTTCTCCGGTTCTCCGGAAATTTAAAGCTCCATTGACGATGAACACGTTGGTAAAACGGACATAGATTTCTAATTAAAGTTCTTAAATATTGTAATTTCGGCTTTCTAATAAAACTGTAAAAAATTAATCTCTTTTTGTTTAATACTTATCTCTTGAAAACTATTTAGAATAATAATAGTAGTTATGCTTATATTTTAGATTTTTTTAATTATGATCCCCTTTGGAGCCATCTGTCCCATAGCGAAGTGGTATAATTCAAAAGTTTAAATCTTTCAACAAGCTATTTTTCTCTAGAATTTACGGGATGCTAACGTGATCGTTGCTAAGGCCACACAACATTGAGTTGAATGCAAAAGAGTAAATTTAGTGAATGCAGAACAAATTATAGGTAAATTTAATACCTCTTTGAGATTTTGTTCTGTCAAAAACCCCTTCGCCTACTTCACCCTAGGAGCTGCCACTGGTAAGAGAGAGAAAGGGAGGGCGTCGCAAATTGCCAATCTTGTTAGGAGTTGTTAATTGGCAAGCTTACGGCTCTATTCGTATGCAATGCGGGCACTCTGTATACTTCTCTGGGTCGTCTCAAAGCCTGTTGTTTCGCTTAATATCGCAGATTATATGCTTTATAAGACTGTCGCACAATGTGACATTGTTAAATGAAACAATTGGCTCTCTAGTTTAATTATAATATCTATCGTTTGTTTAGTGCATTCTTAGTATCTAGGTTTTATTTCTAAATGGACTCGCCATTAAATCTACAGAAAACCATTTCGTATAGTTCGCTTATTCAAAATTAAAATCGTCTGCTATTCCGCTTTCGAGTGAAAAAACGCCCATAAAACTACAGAAAAAGACCATGCAGCGAAACAGGCAAATATACACCTGCCACCAGGCGCCGACAGTAAATGAATCAGTGTACTACTGGCCAAACCTTTATTACGGGCAAAATATTTTAAGTAGAACTTTTTAGTGTTCCGTAAAAACGGAACATTTTTATGGAGTCACTTCGGTGCCCGTCCGTCCGTCCATCCATCCGTCCGTCCGTCCGTATGGTATAGGTGGCTTTCTCTGAAACTATTCGATGTAAAAATTAGAAATTTGGTACAGAGATAGAAGGTGGTGGCCCAGTTATAGATGCGAAGTATAAAAAGTTGAATTTTGATTCTGGGGGTTAATTGCAGGGGGTAAGTTGGGAAAAGGAAGAAAATAGCAAGGGCATCATGTAGTGTGTCAAATAAAAGCTTATTGCAGTACGAATTCTACAATATATATGATATTTTGTATGCATTTTTTTAAACATTCTTCGGTAAAAACGCTTAAAAATTGCTGCCCCACCCTTATCACCACAAGGATCGTTCAGAAAAATCTGAAAAAATCATGAACATTGAGAATTAGGTGTAGATTGAACCAAAATTATCAGGATTGAAAAATTCTAGCGCGATAAATTGTTATAAACAATTTAATTGTTTATTTCCTTATAACGGCTGAATCATTGGTTTTAGAGAAAAAGTTTTTGAACAAGAAATATTTCTCACGATGTAAGGAACAACTTTTGTCCCTACACGATTTTCAATGCTCCGCCCATATGCGATGTGATACGGCGTTGGTGCTGTCGGCGGCGGGTAGCGTGGCAGATAGGATGAGATCGGGGGGCCGAGGTTTGCTCAGGTTAAGTGGGGGGCTGAATTAACAATAGTTCTGCAAGTATAGCTTGCTCTTGACCGATTTTTTTAATGTTATTTATGGTCATTAGATTTTAAATGTATTGTTAGCTAATAATATTATTTCATAACTATTTCACTTGCCAGAACTTTAATATTAGTCAATCCTTCCTTAAACCACTTTTATCAGAATACCCACCTATATATTTCTTTTAAATATAGAATAAATATGAATATTTTTATATACAGTGAGGACATGTAAGGTCTGAAAATCTAAAAATATGTATAACAAAAGTAAAACATATTGGAAATATGCAAAAACACATCGACTTTGATTTTTATTTTTACACAATTTAATAATATTAAATTTTTTAAGTTATAACGTCGTAGTCAGGGCCGGATTTAAGCATGTGCAATTTAGTCTGCTTATTTAAAAATTTATCCTATATAATGCCTAATTTTATATTGGAGAACGCTTTCTACTGATATATTGAATTTAATCAAAATTGCATGTGTGGGGATTTTTTATTCTACAAATTTATATTGAACGTAAGATATTTCTTTGTAATTAACGATTTCTCTAACTTAAATGACCATCTTTATTACCCTTTTCCTTATAGTCGCAATTAGGCCGATAGGATATTGTATTATTGCCCTTTTAAAATCGACCCCATTATTGTAAAATTCGAGGGGATTCTTTTTGCCGATCCTAATTAAAGCGGCTCTAATGAGCTGCTTAATCGCTTCTTGCACTTATCCTTAGGCTTTTAAAAGGATCCCGACACAATCGTTCAAGAAAATTTATCCGGTGCTTGTAGTCAATTAAAATTTAATTTATCTATGACTTCCTTGATAAATACCTCGTATTTCATTCATTGACGGCTGTTTTACTCATGTCTATTACAGGAGAGATTTTACCAGGACACCAGGACAATGGAAATACGATACCAGGGACGCTAGGATCCATCTATAATATGCGACTATTGCTGGTTTTTAAAAAGAGAAGATATTACTGAACACAAGAGAAAAAAGTAGAATATTTTGTCACTGTACGGTACCTTTATGTAGTGGCGGCAAAGGTGTATATCTCTGTTCCTACTTACAGGACCCGTACCAAATTTAGGGGTTTTAATAGTGAACCCACTTGGAATGTTTTGGTAAAGAAAAAAACATTTTGTAATTTGCGAAAAAAAGTTTAATTTTTACTGAGCCTTCTTTAGGGAAAAAATCGAAATTTAATCGGCGATTGCTCCCTTCCTATAGAGAATGAAGAAACTAAAAACTATGGATAACACATACTTTGATGAGCTCTTTCCGATGACGTATATGGGATTTTAATTTGAACCATTTTGACCACACAAAAAATTAAAAACCGTGAAATATTTGGATCAAAAATCTAAATTTCCAGTTTCTTCCAAATATTTCCATTTTCCAGTGATTTTAGGTTTAGGTAAGTGTATTGCAAAAAAAAGTATTTGAGATTTTACCGTTTCACTTATGAATCCGTTTTTCGACGTTTTGTTTTCGAGTTATTAGGTACCAAAGAGGGGTCTGGAAACGGCATTTTTCGACCTAAAAAAATTCAAAAGAATTACTTGCCATTTTCTGATCCTCACCAGTTTCAGTGGAGTTCTGAAGCTCCGGGTACCCTACAACCTCAGAAAATTTACATCGATTTAATTCACATTTGCGACCTGTACCCGATTTCAACGGAAATCGCGAAAATTTCGACTTTGACGTATAATCCTCTATAACTGAATTTTTTACCGAAGCTAGCTGAACTATTCCTCTATCAACCCAAAACATTCGATTTCTCTCCCTCTGACTGTTTCCGAAAAAATCAAACCTGTTCGACTTTAAGTTAAGCTTTACGTAAACATGTAGATTTCTGGCTGATCTGACGTAACTTTTCACTAAGTACAAATGGCTGCTTTTTAAATTGTAATAAATTATACCGAAAAGTAAACATTTTTTGTAGCTAAATTATCCAAGTAATTGTATTCAAAATATTTTTTTTTGGGTTTGTAATGACTTCCTGAAACGATTATGTGCATATTCCTTAGGAATTACCGAAAATTTTTGCTCGTTCGCAAATATGTTAAGAAAATTATCCCTCGCCTGTAGCTCCGGATTAAAATATTTGCGACCTCACAAAACTTTCCTATAATAATTTAAGCACTAGGGATATTATAAATGAAAATTATTTATAAAACATCCATTTTTTGATAACATAAACTTAATTTTCTAAAATTGTTGATTTAATTTAAAAAGTAAATCCCGAAGTACCTACCTATTGGCACACCTTTTATTGCCTCTTACAATGCTGAAAAATCGTTTTCTGGTTACACCCACACATGATCACAATAGAGGCTTTTGGAGCGCCAAAGTACGCGATAAGAGAGGACATAAGAAAATCAATTAAAGCAGAACGTTAAATCTACCAGCTACAAAAAGAAATCAAAATTACATCACAAATGCGCAGTAAATTCGCATTTAAAATCGCCCTGTTTCACTGCGGTTTCTAAATAATTGTATTAAGTTACAAATGGCTAAAGGCAGGTAAATATTATGAGAAAAATTAAGTTAGCGAATCTCAAAGCCGCTCACGTAGTTAACTGGGTCTTAAGAGAGGTCTGATAAATTTAAAAAAGTACCATAAAGTCGTTAAAGAGATGAGCCGACGGCAAATTGGGCGGAAAATATGTGCCAAGTTTTTTATTCGAAACGACAATGCTTTTAGGCACAATTTCTTTAAATATCCAGGGTAGAACTAAATAAAAATAAAATTTAATTATGAACATAAAGAGGGGTGTAATTTAATAACGAGGTAATTTGTACAGAGAATCGTATATCCTTAGGGATAGGTCACGCACCTATACGATATTCTACACCCTGATTTTCATATTTTTACAAAATGAAAATACTAAAAATATAGGGTGCTATAAAATTCGCTGCATTTGTTGAAATCAGTAAATCCTGGTATAAATTTAGACTATTTTTTAAAATAAATAAATGTGCGATTTGAGGGGAAAACTATTGAAAATGTCTGTGGGCCAGCACAGGAGTCGGTCATTCTAATATATTTAACCATTTTCATAACACCCTGTATGGAAGGATACGGCTCTAGTTTAAACCCTACCTCCACTCACTGTAAAATATTTCCATTACGTTGCTGGTTCATCTAGTTGTGCAGTCTCATGCAGCCGCGACTTGTTTTATTAAAAGACGTTAACTCCACTAACAATTTTGTATACTTATTTATTACTTTTAAATATGGGTATTTTATACACTATTGGTTTTGACAGGTAACTGATATAAATTAGTCATAATCTGGTGTTACGAGATGTTATTGATTTATAGGACCATGCCTAATAGAAAAGGGGACTTCTTCCCGAACTGAAATAGTTTTAAAGTACCATGCCTTGAGAAAAGGGGACTTCTTCCCGAACTGGTACACCTAATTTTTGTCACTTATAGTTCATAGGACTATGCCTCAGAGAAACAAAGGGACTTTTCTTTTCCCGCACTACTTAGTCCGCTAGACCTTTTGTCTACAAGACCTTCGCAACTGAATTTTATAGGACTATGCCTCAGATAAACAAAGAGACTTTTCTTTTCCCGCACTACTTAGTCCGCTAGACCTTTTGTCTACAAGACCTTCGCAAATCAGTCGCGTCAAGGGACGCGACCGTCTTTCTTTGTGTCAGTAGGTGAAGTGCTCTAGTTAAACTGAAATGGACCACCTTTTCGGAGACTGGGTGTGACTGGACTCGGCCAATTGGCGTCGTTCTCGCTATGACGTTTACGAATCACATTTAGGCTTATGTTACCCTACCGGTGAAGGGGTTGAACTGATAGTTCGTTACAACGAAGTGAAGAGCTAGAGGGGTTGAAGCCGGCTACCATACTTGCTGCATTCGCTAGTAATATATTTTTAGAGCGTCACGGTAATAAACTAGGAGATAAGAGAACTTCAAAGGAAACTAGGCCTTTGAAGTTCGCCGACAACATGCCGGTTTTAGAAGAACCAAATTCAAGAAACATTATATGTAGATATTTTTACCGACATGGTCTTTGTATTTGCCGATAACTGCGTCTTTTAAGCGAGTTAAATTTCCAAGAAAGACAAGTTTGAGCTTATGTATTTTGTGGGGGATTTTATACCTGCTTGGTTATTGATATTTATTTCGAAATAAAAATAGCTATAGAAATTGAATAAACGGTTGGGTTTCCCCGACACTGTATATAACATAAAATACTAATTTGTTTATTGATGACTGCGTGGTGGAATAGTCGAACGCGCGTTAGCATAACAACTACTGCTTTATCTCGATTGCAACGTCCACGTATATTTTGCTAAGCTTGATACCTACGTATTTAAATTTGATTTTCTGCAAACATCTATGTCAGCGATTCCCAACCTGTTGATGCATGACCAAGCATATTTGTTAATAATAATTGTGCCATGGCCCAAATATTTAATATATTAAATTTGTTACTGCTGCTGGCTTCTGGCTGCTATGACTTCGCGACCTACTGAAACATTTAATGATTGAGTGGTGACCATAGATTTTGAGACAAGGAGGAGATACCATTAGAGTAGAGTGTGGCAAAAAGACGCACATAAATAAATAAATATACAAGCAAGAAATATTTAGAAAACCGACCTTTTCATTTTTTATTCAACCATTTAGGCAACCATTTAGGTATAAAACTAAAACTTTAATAAAAACAAACAAACAAAAACATAATTTCTATAATACTTCACAAAAACAAATTGGGATTTTTGCCCCAGTGGTGGGGTAAAGGTCCCAAATAGGTGGGACAAAATTCCCGCATAAAGACTTAATTGTCACGTATTTCAATACGCGGTGCCTTCCTCATGCCAGGATCCAGTCTTTAAGTGGCGGATCAATGTACTTTTCTTAGCAACCAGGAAATTGAGGAATACCCCCTCCGTGCTTTACCGCTGAAATTAAATTTTTAGGTTTGTAGGGTTCCCCGCGCTTTCTGTACACTAAAACCTTTTTTCATTTACCAAACATCTCGATTTTTATTTCGTCAGTAGGTATGATGTTTTTACAGTACTCAGTATTTTTGTCAAAATATCTCTGAGCAAACTCAAGACGCTTCTTCTTATTTTTCTATTTTACTAATGGTATCTTTCGACCAACTCGTGCCTGTATACCCTGACTTCTTAAAAATTTTCTTATTGTTGTTACATAGATAACCTTTTTGTAATCACTGGCTTTACTTGTCACTATATCTGTCTTTTCTTAGTATTTCTTGTTTCTCTCGAAAAGTCAGTACTTTTTCTTCCTCTCCCTCGCAAAGTTTTTGTTGTATGGATTGTTTCATATTTTTTTATAATATATTTAACTGTTGATCGGCTTCTTTCAATAATTTTTTTATGTCTCTTTGAGATCTTCCTTCTTGATATAATTTTATTATCAAATGTGTGATTTCTTGAGGTACTTCTGATGATTTGGGACAACTTTTAAAATTTGCTTGTATTCTTTAGACCACGAAGTTTCAAACTGCTATTAAAAATAATTAAGAATCTATATTTAGGAATTTTTATCATTATAAGAACTGAAAAATACATTCTATGTACATCTTTAAATTTTCTTGAAAGGGGACGAATAATTTTACTAGCCGAAATATTTTTTTTTGTCCAAGGAATCCAGATGAATATAAAGAGGTATCGTCATCTTCATTTCTCGGGAAAAGAGATATCTGTTAACTTATGTTTAAAATTGTACTAAATTTAATGTAGAATAATTGTTATCTCTATCTTTGAAAAAATTGCAAGTGGGCGATTAATAAATCTCCCGACTATAGAAGACATTTAATTTGAGTATTAGAGTACGGGAGAATAGTATATTGTACAACGAGCATGGAATGACATGCATTTCCTACGAGTATAACGTTTGCAGTACGAGCCTGCGGCTCGTTCTGCAAATTATACGACATACGAGTAGAAAATGGTCATTCCATGCGAGTTTTACACTATACTTTCAGTGGCGGCTGGTCAAATTTCAAAGGTGCATATCTCTGTTCATACTTACAAGACCCGTACCAAATTTAGGGTTTTTAATAGTGAGCCCACTAGGAATGTTTTGTTAAAGAAAAAAAAACATTTTGTAATTTACGAAAAAAAGTTGAATTTTTGATGCACCCCCCATAGGAAAAAAATGAACGCGTTTAGTTATTTTATTTATTACTTTTTATAAACAAATTTTACATCATTTTGTCGAGAAATTTTAAATTTTAAGAGAAAAGAATGTGTTAGTAGAAAGTTATAGTCATCTGAATTTTTTTTAAATTGTATTTTTAGGTATAAAAAAATTTAAATGACTATAACTTTCTACTAACACATTTTTTTCTCTTAAAATTTAAAAATTCTCGACAAAATGATGTAGAATTTGTTTAGAAAACATATCAAATAAAATATCTAAACGCGTTTATTTTTTCCCATGGGGGGTGCAGCAAAAATTCAACTGTTTTTCGCATATTACAAAATGCTTTTTTTTCTTTGCCAAAACATTCCCAGTGGGCTCACTATTAAAGCCCCTAAATTTGGTACGGGTCCTGTAAGTATAAACAGAGATATACAACTTTGAAATTTCGCCAGCCGCCACTGTATACTTTTTCTACGAATGTTACTGTTACATAAAATGGGATTAGTAATATTTTTCTCCACAACCATTAAAGAATGTAGAAATTCCGAAATCATTTTTAATAATAGAACATATACATTCTTACTCTTGAGTTAGAATATTTATTCTGAAACACTTACTTCTTATGTGTTTCGCATGTATTTTCATTCCATAACAAGGTACGGTATGAATATTCTGTAATCGAACCAAACGACATAGATTGCCGTGGATTTCAAAATTGTTAGGGACAGATGCAAATGGTGGCGGCATCATAATTTTTGTCAGAAAAGCTTCAATTCAAATGAAATAATGAGTAAAAAATCGAATGAATCAGATATATAATTTGACATTCATTCATTTGATTCATACTTTCTGGTCGTGGAGAAAATATAGTCTGTTACTCAGTTAGAATGAAAAAACTCAATACTCGTGGTTGCTCACGCTCGCTAGCGCTCGCGTTCGGAATTGTCCACTCGTATCGAGTTTTTTCATTCTAACCTTGTTACAGAATATACTATTCTCCACAACCATTAAAGAATGTAGAAATTCCGAAATCATTTTTAATAATAGAACATATACATTCTTACTCTTGAGTTAGAATATTTATTCTGAAACACTTACTTCTTATGTGTTTCGCATGTATTTTCATTCCATAACAAGGTACGGTATGAATATTCTGTAATCGAGCCAAACGACATAGATTGCCGTGGATTTCAAAATTGTTAGTGACAGATGCAAATGGTGGCGGCATCATAATTTTTGTCAGAAAAGCTTCAATTCAAATGAAATAATGAGTAAAAAATCGAATGAATCAGATATATAATTTGACATTCATTCATTTGATTCATACTTTCTGGTCGTGGAGAAAATATAGTCTGTTACTCAGTTAGAATGAAAAAACTCAATACTCGTGGTTGCTCACGCTCGCTAGCGCTCGCGTTCGGAATTTTCCACTCGTATCGAGTTTTTTCATTCTAACCTTGTTACAGAATATACTATTCTTTTTAAGATGTCAAAATAATAATTGTCATTTACTTTTTATTTGCATTGTTTGCGTTGCTATGCGATTACTATGGCGTGTTGACGCGGGGCCGGTCAACGCCACCTTTGTAAAAATATACCCGTGCACATTGGGAATTTTGTAGTTGAATCACCATGGTGATTGAAGCACAATGAAAATGTGTAAAAAACAATGCACTGTGTTCCGAAATTATTATTGAACATACAATAAAGGTTTTTATTGACATTCGTAGAAAATAGTATATTGTACAACGAGCATGGAATGACATGCATTTCCTACGAGTATGACGTTTGCAGCATGAGCCGCTGCAGGCGAGTGCTGCAAATCATACGAGTAGGAAATGGTCATTCCATGCGAGTTTTACACTATACTTTTTCTACGAATGTTACTGTTACATAAAATGGGATTAGTAATATTTTTCTTTTTAAGATGTCAAAATAATAATTGTCATTTACTTTGTATTTGCGTTGTCTGCGTTGCTATGCAATTACTATGGCGTGTTGACGCGGCGCCGGTCAACGCTACCTTTGTAAAAATATACCCGTGCACATTGGGAATTTTGTAGTTGAATCACCATGGTGATTCAAGCACAATGAAAATGTGTAAAAAACAGTGCACTATGTTCCGAAATTACTATTGAACATACAATAAAGGTTTTTATTGACATTCGTAGAAAAAAAATATTTCAGCTATATTTGGATTACATGCACACTGGCTACTGCGTAAAAAAATAATGGCATCAAAATCTGTTTTATATGCTTACTTTTTTTCATGTTCGTAATGGGTTTTTTCAAACTAACGCAAAATGATATTGGAAATAATTTTGCATTTTAAAACCGCAAAAATGAAAAAAAAAATCGTTTACGTATAATAGAACCAAAAATAAAACCCCCTAATCGGGAAAGATAAAAAGGTAATGAACGGTCGAAATGGGAATATAAACAATACCAGGGTCCCGGCGCTTAATAAATGGCACTGTATTGGTAAAACATGCATGTAGGCCATCTACTGTTCAATATTTCACGAGTTAAATGCCGCTGTTATGAGATAATGGCCATTAAAAGCCCACGTACTACATATACCGTGCATAATTTGCTATTTTGTGATTCGTTTTATTTTCATTAACGTGGGGAAAGTGGCCGTATTAATTTGATCACTCCCAACGTTTCGAGAATCGGTTTGTGCTTGCACAGAATCAGAATATCACATGTTAAAATTTGCGTTCTCTAAGAAAACTTAAAACCTAAACAAACCTGAGCAAACCTAAGCAAATCTGGGAAAACTTAACCATGGCTGTTATTGTCAAGAAAATCAAGGTTGGAATACCAGGGCTGTACCGGGTTTGTCAACGATTGCGCGGAGTAATTTTCAGTGGCGGCTGGTGAAATTTCAAAGTTGTATATTTCTGTTCCTACTTACAGGACCCGTACCAAATTTAGGGGTTTTAATAGTGGGCCCACTGGGAATGTTTTGATAAAGAAAAAAACATTTTGTAATTTGCGAGAAAAAGTTGAATTTTTGGTGTGCCACTCCTACGAAAAAAATGAACACGTCTAGGTATTTTATTTATTATTTTTTCTAAATAAATTTTACATCATTTTGTCGGCAGCTTTTAAATTTTGAGAGAAAAAAATGTGTTAGTAGAAAGTTATAGTCATTTGACTTTTTTTAAGCCTAAAATATAACTTAAAAAAAATTCAAATGACTATAACTTTCTACTAACACATGTTTTTCTCTCAAAATTTAGAACATGTCGACAAAATGATGTAAAATTTGTTTAGAAAAAATAATAACTAAAATATCTTCTACACGTGTTAATTTTTTTCTTAGGAGGGGCACACCAAAAATTCAACTTTTTTTCGCAAATTACAAAAGGTTTTTTTCTTTACCAAAACATTCCCAGTGGGCTCACTATTAAACCGCTAAATTTGATACGGGTCCTGTAAGTAGGAACAGAACTTTGAAGTTTCACCAGCCGCCACTGCTTGAAGATAAGATCTGTCAATATAAGGTTTTGCGTTAAGGTATGGTTTGACATTCTGCACATTTAAAAAATATTTTGAATTATACAGGGCGCGTTCAAAAAGTAGCGTGCCACAAAGTTAGATTTTTTAAATGGGACACACTGTATTTGAATGGATTTTTGAATTATACGTATAATTTTATAACTTCTTCACTTAATATACGAAAAAGTCATAGTTTTAAAGATAATTCGACTTGTAATGAAAATTTAGCATTTACAAGCATCTCTTTGTTGTGAAAATACTACTTAAATTTTGACTCCAAGCGATTCATAATTTATATCCTGAGTAAATTAAGTCAAACAAATGATCCACTTTGAAATATTTGACATCTAATTTACAGGGTGTTTTATTTGTAGGTCCTAAATAAGAAACTCCTCATTACAAATGTCCCTTTTATCAAATGGAAACACCCTATATATTTTTCTGGCATCTTATAGTTCGCAAAAACCCTTCACATTTTGTAAAGAATGTCCTATCCCTATCTCAAGTAATTTTTTAAAATATTTTAATTGACATTTTGAATACAATAAATAATGGGTACTTTCCTTCGCGGTAGAAGTAAAAACCTGTAGGTAAAACTACCTAAATACAAGCATAGATATCTTTACAATTACCCTTAAACGTAATGAACACATTATTTTTGTAACTGTAGCCCCCCAAAAAATCAGTTTCTACCTAATAAGTGTTCGAATAGATGTCCTTCTTGTTTAAGGCACACGTCAATTCTTCTAATGATATTTTCCCGGACATTGGACGAGCTATAAAGTGGCAGAAAAATAAATATGGTGTTCCAATTGATAAAAGTGTCATTTTTTAAGTAGAAGTTTTCTGACTTTGAACATAGAAATAAAACACCCTGGACATAAGATGTCAAATATTCCATAGTGGATATGTTTTTTTGACTTGATTTACTCAGGATACAAATTATGAATCGCTTGGAGTCAAAATGTAAGTAATATTTTCACAACAAAGAGGTGCTTGCAAATGCTAAATTTTCATTACAAGGAGAATTTATTTATTTATTAACCCAATAGTGAAAAAGTTACGAAATTTAAATTATGAATTCAAAATTCCATTCAAATACAGGGTACCCATTTTAAAAAATCTAACTCTGTGACGCACTATTTTTGAACGCACCCTGTATAATTGAAAATATTTTTAAAATGTACAGAATATACAACCATACCTTATCACAAAAGCTCACCATCGACAAATCGTATCTTCAAGGCATAAAGGTACTCCGCACCATCGTTGACTCACCAGGTACATACAGAAAATTACAGTTTTATTCAAGATCATAGGCTAATTTAGTTATGGGCATATTATATTTCCCAAAAATTTCAAACATTTGCACCTCGCATATCAATACCTTTTTCAAACGTAACCGCATCAGCAATTCACTACCATAAAATTAGTACATTGTATCTCCAGAAACCATACATTTCACATTCAGGAATAACCGCTTTGGAATCCCAAATAGACATGTTATGAAAATGTGGTCGGATGCGCATAACCTTGTCTCGGATTCACGTTCTGCCTGTCAGTCAAAATGCTTCTCGCTAATTAACTAATTAATAACATTGCTGGGTCGAGTTTATAATCTAACCAAGGAATAATAGGAATATTATCCGGAGTATTCGTATCCATCATCTGATGACCTCTTGTTTTTATTATAATTAATTTGTTATTATCAGGTGCATATTCTATTTATTGGTATATGGTGTATATTTATATTTTATCTGTTCTATTAGTATTAACAAAGTATCGTACTCTTGCACTGGTGTGTATTATAAGATTTATAAGTTAATAAAGCACAACATTCCTTGGTGTTTAGTTGAGCGTTATTTTGTAAATGTTGGTTTAAACAGCTGTTCTCTGGATTGTTTTATTTGTGTTACAGTATTTAAACTGTTGAAAACTAAACATTTTCGAAGAGTTAGTAGGATTTTTCTAATAAAAGGTAATAAAATACTATTTTTTTCAAACTTGTTACATATATAGTTTGCCCAGCGGTAATTGACACTCAAAAGGAATGAAAAATAAATCTCTATGATGCCGTAGGGAACTTTTAAAAATTCGGAATACTAAAAAACTATGCAGTACGCGTACGCCTATAGTTTTTTAGCATTCCGAATTTTTAAAAGTTAACAACGGCGTCACAGGATTTTTTTCCTTTCTTTTCGAGTGTCAATTACCGCCGGGCAAACAGTAATTATTATTGAGAGATTTGGCAACAGTATTGATAGATTTGGCAACAATTCTGTCACAGTATCAGGGTTTGTTTTACTAATTATTCACGAACGCCTGTTTAGTTTTACTTTATAATTTACCTACCGAAGAGTTGTATCTTCATTCTTACACTATGTGGGTTTGCCTTGCCTTGCTTTCCAGGTTACTCCCTGGGAATGTTGATTGCCATTTATCTTGTCCAAATCAGCTGTCCAATGTCCATCTTTTATAGCTTGTAGTTTGATTTAACGTTCTCTTTGTTTTTGACCCGGGATTTAGTTTTCTTCGCCTTGCTTAAAGTCCTCCCTGTGTACAGACGTTTGCTTTTAGTATATTTATGCTAATTTGTTATTAGGGGGTAAGTTTTAATGGGCTACTTACTTTTTTCTCCCTGGAAATTTATTGTTTACATTTTCTTGCAACACTGGAGCACCCTTGACTTGTATGGCTTTTGATCGCATTACCTTCACTGTCCTGGTTTCTGCCTTGCTCTTTGGAGTTCTGTATTGTTTAAACGACACTCGTTTCTTTCAGATTTTGTTTTGAATTCTGTAAAATAAATAGACATTTTCAGGTTAGGATTTTTGTTTGTACTAGCAGCTGTCACTATCAGAGTTTTCCAGCGTTGCGGATTCGTAGGTTCGTCCTATTTGTCCTGTAGCATTTGGGCATTTTTGCGCGGATGGCATGGTTATTTGTTGCTCTTTCGTTTAGGCCACAGGTTTGTAGCTGTCTCAGGTTTCGGTCATTGGCCCAAGTATTTTTGGATGGATTCTGAGACCGCGTTTAAATTATTTTGGTGAATTTTTGCCTGCTAGATGCAGGGTTTTGTTTGCGACTTCGATCGTTACCATCGTATCAGTCATCAACATCGGCATGACGATTGAACGCCCAAACCACTGGTAGCTGCCCCCTTTTGGTGATTTGTCTCTGGAATTTAGAATATCGTGCCCTCCTTGTCGAGGGCTTTTTTCGGCGAACGCTAAGCAGCCTTCCTACTTTTTCCGGTGGCCGTTAACGAGCCTATCTTGAGGCAGGAGGATAGACTTCCTCAGGAAGTTATTTTTTTTATGTGTGTAATTTTGGTATTTTGCGTGGGCAAAAATTGCCCAACATTTGTTAACGATATTTATTAAAACCCTTGTAATTTCTTTTTGTATTTCATGTACAAATATATGTATATAGGGTTAAGTGTATTTACGTGTTTTTATTCAGCTCACTGCGCCTTACCTTTTGAAGTAAGTTATGAATTGCAGGCTTGTTGTATGTTGAAGCAGGTTCCTGGACCACCCCGGGACTTCCAACTTACGTCGGTGTAAAAAAATGGTGGCGTCCAATAGAACCTATCCGGCTAACTGAGCTAAGGGCTAATTTGCACGCGCTCTACTACAACTTGCTTCGCTCAGAACACCCTGTTGTTCCTGTTGTGTCTATTTTAATGTTCTTTTCTTTCAAGTTTTAAGCGGTAAGTACTTGGTCAATGATACTCATCATAGTATCTTTGACAGTTTATAACTAAACACCTTTTCTTTAACAAAGTGCGTCGCAGTTTTCTATATGACTATGTGTTTATTACCGCTATCACGTTGGAACATTTTGCGGTTAATTCAAAATGTCCGAATGTGGCCCATGTCTGATCGTACCTCACTTTATTGGCCTCCAGTCGGCTCTAAGTCCACAATAACCACTCATATTCCGTAATAACTCTTTATTATAGCTTCTCAGTATACAAAAAATACGAAACCCTTTGATTTTCTAGTAAATTGGACATTAATAAAATTTAAGGGGACATGCGATATTGATTTTCTATTTGTTACCTGCAAAAGCAAATAATAGCGCCAAGAACAAACAAGAATAAATTTCCGCAAAATGCTTAATGCCTCCAGGGCCGATTTGCATATTATTCGAGTCTTGGTCAGTCTCGTGCAGCACAACGTCGCTTTTAATTGTTCCCATTTGTGCCCCCTTCGTCCTCCTTTCCTAGTTTGGCGACAATCTGGTCGGCCGGAAACCAAGCCGTTCTTTGTTGGACACGCAAGCTCGACCTTATCAACTTATAACACGTATTAGACTGGTTAAGGAACGGACAAAAACAAAGATTGTTTCGGAGTTTTTATAATTTAACAGAATTTTTATTAATTTTTATTAGCTGGTACAATGTTATAAATTATGTTGAGAGGAACAGCTTTCTGTTTATCAGTTCATCTTTTTACTATTATTGCAATTAAAGAACAAAGAACCTAAAAACTATAAATTTAAACTAAATGAGCGACGTGTCCACCTTTACTTCCAAACATGCTCTCATTCATCTTTTTACAGCATCAAAAACATTGGTGAGCACTTGGGGGGAGTTGTTAATCTCCTGAAATTTATTTAATGCGTGAGCACAAAAAAGTCGCACGGCATGAGATCGCAGGGCCGTGGTGGCCTTCTAACTGGCATGATGATTCGGTCTTCGAAAAATTCTTCCAAAAAATTTAAATTATCAAGGCTTACGTGAATTGGTGCGTCGTCCTGCCTGAAGTTGGCTTGTCGCATCTCTTCATCGTCTAATTCGTTTACAAAATTTTCTAAAACTTCAACACGGTATCGCGCCGAATTGAGAGTCTCTGCAAAAAAAAATCGGTCCAATTAACCTTCTTTTCGATATGGCCGCCCACAGGCCAACTTTCTGTGAATGCAGAGGCTTCTCTATAAAGAAATGTCGATTTTCAGAACTCCATATTTTCATTTGTTGAGAATTTATATAACCAGAGAGGTGAACCATGCCTCGTCAGTAAAAAAGATTTTTTCAAATACGTTTCCGTTATTATGCAAATTAATCGTTAATAAGCCACTCTGAAAATTGCATTCGTTGCGGCTTGTCGTTTGGTTATAATTCTTGGACTGAGCTTAGGCGATAAGCGTGCATATTATGCAGGTTACTTTTCAGGATTGTATTGCCGGTTCCCAGTGTCGGATCTAGGAAATTTCAAGGGGGGGGGGGCAAAACTAAATTTTGCCGCCCCTAAATCTAATAATTTTACCTAGATTTGCTTTTGAAATTAAAAACTAAGACAAAAAAGGCCACCAAAATAAAGCAGTATTGAACGCTATTTTATTGAGTAAAAGACACGAATCACACTTAGGAATTACTGTAGTTAAAAATATTATCTTAATTTCACATAATATCCATTTTTATTAATTGTTCGAAGACCATGCAGCGGCGGCATTAAGGCAACAAAGATTTCAATATTTTTGGGAAAAAATTTTAAAGTCGTTAAGAGTGTTTCCAATCAGTTGAAAAATAAATAGCAATAGAAGTTTTCACTTCGCATAGGGTAATATGTAATACATATTGCATAGTCTTAATAAAATGTATAAGGAATCCACGTCATATCATAATGTGTAGAAGCAGCCCTACTCGAAATAGCTTCCTCGACCACGTTTAATTGTAGCTTGAGCTAACAAACTTCGACTTAATTCTGTATGCTTTTCAATATGACGTTATTTCAGTGATCTACCGTCCAGACTAAACGCTGTGTGTTGATAGATATCTACTAAATGGATTAAAAGTTTCCTTGGACTAGTCATAATTGCTGGAACTTTCGGAGATTCTAGATGCAAATTCTCAGCGTAGTAGTGAAAATTTTGTTATTTATATGTCCATCGGCTTCTTCTGTCGTGCCAATTTTCATATATTTACTTCATTTCCTCTTTCGTTACAAGGTAAAGTTGTTTTCGGCAAACTGTAGTTGGGTAAAACAAATTTCCATGAAATGAGCCATTGCTTTTTCTCAACCACTTCTCTGCTTTAATTCTATTTAAATTCGAACGATCAACTCGTATAGAATTAAACACAGAGTGTAAGCAGGATAAGGGAATTGGAAAAAAGCGTCTGGTATGCCATGTGATCGTAGAATCAGCGCGAGAAAAGTAGCGTATAAAACAGAGGTCAGACCTGCTGTGATGTATGAAGCGAAAATATGGCTAGTAAAAGTTTAAGAGATGTTTTTAGACCTGACATGAATATGGATGTTAAGATGGATGGTGGAGCAACAAAAAAGACAAAAGTTTTAAACAAAAAATAGGGACACCAAGGTTGTAGAAAAATCTAAGAAGATGCAGGAAAAAAGGCTTCAGTGGCATGGGTAGAAGAGATAATGCTTATGTCATTTAGGTCAGGAAAGATAAAAGCTGAGATGGTTTAAAGAAAAGAAGGTTAAATTTAAAGAAAGCAGGATTAACAGTTGAAGAAACTCAGAACTAAAGGTTGTGGAGATGATTAATTAGGAACGTCTACCTCACCCAGAATGAGAAAATACTAAAGTAAACTCTACCAAAATCTACTAGGATTCTATAGGCCAATTAATATTTTACATTAAACTATTTTTTCACAAAATCATTTCGAAAGTTGTTTTACTTTTGTTGCACCATTTTTTTATTTCCATTGTTTATTAGAAATTGTTGCCAATAGGTTTGATCCATAAGATCTTTAATAAATTAAGTTTAAAAAAATATTAAGAACATATTCATTCTATGAAGTACCTCTCTTATGTTTCTGCCTTAAATAGGTACAAAAATAAAATCTCATTAACGTTAGCCGTACATACATCTTTGTATTAGTTGTAGTGGTTATCAACTTGCCGCCCCCTTCGCTTGCCGCCCGGGGCACATGCCCCCTTTTGCCCCCCCCCCCGTAATAATATCGTAATAAAAGGGGTGGGAGGAAATTACTCCTTTTAAGGTAAATATGGTTTTTTAAACAAATCATGAAATAGAACAGATCTACACATATATTATGTTTTTAAGTTCGCATTTAGCGATAGAAAGCGATTATTTAAGTGGTAAAAATAAACAACTTCTCACTTACTATATGGTGTTGTACTTATCGCCGTTGCTTACGAATGCGTTACTCAAAGCTGCACGATATGCACTTTTTAGAATAAAATTAGTTGTACCAGTTTAAAAGCCTACACACATGAAAGCGATCTGTGGATATTAAAAATAAGTTTTACCAGTAAATTATAGTGCAACATGAACCTTTCTCTGCAGGAAAGGACGAAAAAGTTTATCTACTTTTACACACTGTAAACAAGGAAACCAATAAACTGGACGCAAAAACTGCTAGACTCTTAAAAAAATGATTAAACATCTTAGAATTTATTTATAAATTGACTAAAATTAAATTGAAAAAATAAAATCGGATATTCCTCGAGGTTAATCAGCTAAATTTTTCATTATGCAGGGTTTCATTATGCAGGCCGTTCGTATATTTCGAAGGGAGATTCTGCATATTATGAAACTATGAGAAAAAGTTAATATTAATGTAGGTTCTTAAATGTCTCACATGGAAGCTATGGCCGTCCGAATGTGACCAAAGACTGGTTTCTATTTTATTTCTCTGCAGCCGCTTGAAGTACTAATATCAATGAATGCCAATTTTTAATACCGAGAGTTAGCGTCACACTTAGTCAGATGCGTTGCGGGGGGTGGGGGAGGAGGGGTGGCTTAGCTTATTTATTCCTAATTTTTTTACACTACACATTTTAAAATTCTACCCAAAAAGTATGATTCCGAGGATTTTTTTACACAAAAAAGGTATTCTTGTAAAAAATAACTAGACTCATAGTTTAGGAGGAAATCGATTTATTTAAATCTTATTGCATAAACTTTTATCAAATTGTGTTTAAACTAAAACATCGACGCAGTCTTATGACGAACATAAATTTGAAGTTAAAAAAACATCAAGTAACCTATGGTTTACATTAAAATAGTTAACACTGACAATAATTATGTCCACATTTTTTGTTTCATTATAATTTTTATAAATAAACATAAAAAAAACTATGAGTTATTGGCTAAACAATAATAAACGAAAAACAAAAGAAAAAAGTTACAACAAAATGTTGAAAATGATTTCCAGTACGATTTCCCACCGATGATCTTACTCTTGCGAAAATTTCTTCCTTATTAGGAATTGCTTGGCAAAAATGTATTACACGTGGTTTCAATTGTTGCACATTTTCTACAAATACTGAATAGACTAGAGACTTTAGATAACCCCAAAAAAAGTAGTCCAATGGATTGAGATCCGGTGAACGGGGACGCCAAGCAATGGGCCCCCCTCGGTCTATCCAATGGTGTAGTTATGAGTGTACGTTTGATTTAAATGACCTTAAACCAATCTATTGAAATGAGGTGGAGCCCCATCGTGCATAAAAAATATTTGTCTTCTTCAAGTAAACCTGGTAAAGTATTTTGTAAGAAATCTAAATATGCGGGCCATCTAAACGTTAAGGCATAATGTACGGTCCTATTAATCGATCGCCTAGGATATTGATATTATGAAAATTTTGAATGCCTTCACGTGTAAACTCCGATTCGTCAGTAAACAAGGCTTTACAAGAAAAAACGGTTTTGACGGCATTTCCTCTGCATCCACTCACAAAACTGAGCGCTAGGAAGTAGGTCTTGAGCCTTAAGCGCCTGTTTGTACATGGTATGGGTACAGAAGTTGTTCATGTGTAATTTCCCATGTTGTGCTCATAGGGATACCCTCTTGCAAGGCAATTCTTCTTGTACTTATACCTGGATTGGCTGCAATGCTTTCCAGAACTCTTTCTTCTGCTTGTGGAGTCCGAGTACGGTACCTCAAGCGATTAGAAAGAAATAAACTATAAACCAGTCTTTGGAGGTCACTTTCGGACGGCCATAGCTCCCGTAAAAGGCATTTAAAAACCTACATTCATATGAACTTTCTTCACATTTTCATATGTAGAACTTCCCCTCGAAATATACGAACGGAATTTCTGGACACCCTGTACATGGTCATTATGTAGAAGAAAAAGAGATTATGTAGTTTCTTGTGTTTACCCAATCTATTTTAGTTTATAGTGTTATTTTTGTTTTTAGGACTAACAGTTTGGATAACTTTTTGTGTAATCAATTCATAGCTCATAATGTTTAGATGTTGTAGCGTTTTGCTAAAATCTTATGTAAATTTTATTATTACTAATTAGCATATTAATCTGAAATACTTAATTTTAAAGAGCTGCCTGGTTTTGATCCATTTCCCAAAATGAGCTTTTGTATTCTCCGTTTCTCTTTATAAAATCTTTTTTTCGTGTTTTAAAAGTTTCTATTACCTTATTATCAACAGTTTCTTGGGTACTATGCCCTATAAGTCGTGTATCAGGATTCCAAGCAAACCCATGCCTTCATTCTTCATTCAGGTACCTATGTTAGTTATAATCAAGCTTTCTTGTAATCATCTTTTAAAAATTCGTTTTTATTTCAGTTCTTTTATTAGAATATGCATTCATCTACCTCCCAATTTCAATATTTTGCCAGTTTTAACTCAAAAACTCTCAAAAATATTTTGAGGTAAGGTACCTTTAACAGTGTATAATGTGCCATTACTTATTGTTTCTTTATTATTATTCTAGAGTTTTTTTTGGGGATACACACTGTTGTCAAATGTTCGAGTACGGTTTTCATCCTATCTACTTTCGTTTCCTGTCGGAATTATACGTGTTTCGTGGCTAGTTCCTGAGCAATTTGCGGAACAAACATTTATGGATATTTTCCTGCCAAAGAAAAATGCTAATAGTATATTTCATGTATTTGTATAAATTAACATTAGACAAATATGGTCTGCCATCCATTAAATAGTTATTTTTATATTTTCTTGATGCGTATTATTACCTAATTTAAAATGATATTAATTTCATAGACTCTGACACTGTAAAACTTTTCTGATTTGATATCAGTGTTATTTTTTGTGCGTGTCCATTCGATTGATCAGTCAAACATATTAATGCGTAATTAAGGCGGGTGGGTATATTTAAAAATTAAGAGTATGCAATCTGCAATCAAAATCGTTAATTTCTGTATTGAGTGTAAATGAATTAAATTATTAATTTCGGAAATAAGTACTATTGAACTTATTAAATTTAGTCAAAGGTATTATTTGCTTTTATTTAACACTTTCTTTGATATTCCAGTCTGGGGTTCTTCTTCACTTAAAGCAAATTATGCAGACTGGGTAGCGCCCTGTTAGAAAAGTGAACCACACTACTTACTCAAAACCTAGTGCTTACCTATGAACATCTGCCGTCGCTGGAACGTTCAGAAAATAACATTTATTATTATAAAATATAATTATATATGTATATGAAAAAAAAATCGTTGCAACGCAATATGTTAGTAAAATCGTAAATTTGTGAATAGTGATTTGCATTTCCTTGCACGTCAAGTTTTTTAAACCCACAAAATGTAGTCGTTCTTTCAAAAATCTCAAACAGGAAATTTGTGACTTTTTATTGCGCATTCTACCTGACTGGTTTTGATTTATAATGGTCTAGACCTTATGTAGCTCTTAGCGTGTTTACAATATTTCGGGTTATGATAGACACTTCTATAAATCATATTACAATTTAGTGAATGATGACATACATTTGTTTATGCAATTGGTTTTGCAAACTCACAAAATTTACTTGATATGACTATTTCTGGACGTAAAAGAATTAAAGATGCGTTATTTAAAAGTTCATTGAGTTTAAAGTTTTTGAAGAAATTTAGGGAATATGTCAAATGAGGTGTCCTTCGGGGCCGATAAGTGAATCCATACGTTGTACCTTATTAAAAAATATTTTAGCTTTAAGACCAAAATAAT
Organism: Philopedon plagiatum; assembly: GCA_963971165.1. NCBI lineage: Eukaryota > Metazoa > Arthropoda > Insecta > Coleoptera > Curculionidae > Philopedon > Philopedon plagiatum. The sequence goes on from OZ020192.1 coordinate 10,302,802, forward strand.
ACTCGTTTAAAAAAATTAAGATATATGTATTTTATGTCGAAACTCCTTGAAATAGTAGATTAAGCTTGTCAGTAATAATTTTCATGGGATTTACCTCCAAAACTAAAGTACCCAACCTGAGCAAGAAAAAGTAGTGTTTTTCTTGACTAGAATTTTTTTTTGTGTAACCAGACGTTGCCAGCTCTTGGTCTATTTCTACCAGGAATACCCCGACAACAACGCAATAGCCCAGAACCCTTTAAAGCAATCTTAATCGAATAATTGCAATCGATTACTCCAATAAATCATAGCCCAAGCACAAAGAAAGGGTTACGATGCAGTGTTTATTGAGATAGTTCCAGCATAAATTATACCTGGGGTAGCAGTTGTAATTGAGTTAGCACGGAATTAGAGCTAATAAGGCCCTCGTATATATCAAAGTGTGTCGCTGTAGCGGCGCGCCGGCTATAAACAGAGATACCGGAATCTGCGGCCCGGATAAATCACCGGACTCTCCGGTCATTAGTTCCAGCCGCACACATTATCTGGTTACCTCCGGAATGGCTCTGCATGTCTGGAACGACTGTCGCAAACGGCCAATATCATGCCCGATTTAATCATTTGTTTAGCCCGAGCTTTTTCATTAATAAAAATAAATCAGCCTGTTTAAACGGATCGATAATAAACGACTATAAAGTTGGGGGTTGTTTTTATTTTACATCGTCGGTACAATAGAGAATATGCATGTATTTTTATTTTTTAATTGCATTGTTCAAACAAGTCATTACAAACGCACAGATGTTATTTTGAAGAAGAGTACTAGGTTAATTTAACAGCAAATTTTTATTACTTTTCGGTTATTAAATAAATAAATAAAATAAAATAATAAATAATAAATAGTAGCTGCACGTGTCGAACGGTGCAGCTACCCGTGGACAAAAATGGAAATATTGACCCTTTACTATAGATGTAATTACCAGTTAATATATAGACATTCCAGTTAAGGGTTTTCCAGAAATCCTTATTAGAATTATCAGGTGTCGTCTCAGTTTATGGCTCTGAAGTAAGGGTAACTTACAGGTAGTGCATTACCTATTTTAGCAGCTGCAATTTTGCTTGAGCTGTGGACAGTTGTATTTTGAAAGTGTTGTATTTGTGGTATTTTGGAATGGAGAACGTTAATACAGGTTTGTTAACTTTATAAAAATATTAAACTTACATGATTATTTAAGACCTGGAAACTTTAACCTGTTGTATTTTAGAAGAGTGTAAAATTTTATTCCTAGTATTTTTTTCAAGCGTCTATATGCTTTAAAAAAAAAGTAAATAAAAGTATATTTGCACTTTTTCGCTATTTTGTAACAAATTTTGCGTAGATGTCGGCACAAGCATTCACTTTCGCAAATCTGTGCAAACAAAAAAAAACAAATTGTTTCAGGCTCAGCCTCTTACCTATGACGACTGTTTTGAATCTGGGTGGCGCAACATATGAAACCAAATTAAGTGTAGAAAAACAATTAATTACGAACTCGTATAGAGTCCCAAACACCAACGAACCAAAACTAGTAAATATGAAATTCGTTTGTGCCAGCTTGAAATCAAAGTGGATAAATTGCTCGCGGTCGAAAACCTATTTTTTTAAGAAGAAGATTTTTTGGCATAAAAAGTTTGTGATTTTGAAAAGTTAACGGCATCTGCTACTACCAGTTCGGATACTCCAATAAAGGGCCGTAGTCGTCATGTAAAAGAGTTAGCGGAGAATTCCGAAAAACCGAAGGAACGTAAAGTAGAAACATTGGTAAAAAGCTTTACTAGCGTGTAAGTAAGTTTTGCTGCTGATATTGCTGGTGTGGTGCAAACACTTTCTCTTTATTTGGATCCAGATTTATTAGAACGCAAATATAATTTAAGTATAAGTATTCGTGGTATAATATTATGCCTATTAGTGTCAATAAAACTCTTGTTTATGGGTACGAAGTTATTTCTCAATGTAATATGGTAATTGACGAAGTGTCAAAAGGGTGTTTGAAAGCAAGGCACAAATAAATTCGCAAAGAAAGATTATCTCCGACTAAAATCAAATATTGATTTAATGAATGATCATTACATCGAATCTCCTACTAGCTTTTTATCCAGAAATACTGAATAAAAATGAAGAACGTTTAGCTAATGACAGTACCATTAAAGAATACATTGCGTTTACACAAGACACTAATGCTTTGTCAGCATGTCACTACTCTTGAAGATAGCGAAGCAAGGAAAAGTGACTAAGAGGCAGACTAAGATACATATTACAACCATTGCCGTAAAATGGACTAAAATTGCTTGAACCAAGAATGCCTCCTTCTCCGACCGCGCGCAGTGCCACAGGAACGCATGCGCAGTTGAAAGGTTACAAGACAATAAATAGTAATTTTTTTTAGTAAACAAAAAAATTCATAAAAACTACCCTATAGGTACTGTATCGTGCCAATATGCAAAAATAACACTGAAAGTGCCCCGAACAAACTTGTTTTTCGTGTGCCAAGAATAGCCGATGTCAGAAGAAAGTACTACAAAGATTAAAAATTTTACATAGACATTATCAAATTTTACTATCGTCAAAATTCAAGTGAGCATAATTTACTATTTATTTATTTTTTATATAACAAATATAACCAAATTTTGAGGTTATAATTTACCACTGTCAAAATATAGCGTAAGATAAATAAAGAGAAAAAGCTTATTTGGAGCTTATTAGCACATGACATTATCTTAAACAAATACGTTTAGACTTTTCCTTATTTAATTTTTGCGGATTTAGCTAAAGTCGGGATTTGTACAGCAGTCATCGTAAATGAATCAACTGTCGGCAACGAGGAAATCAGCATAGGTTTGTTAGCCCACATATTATTTGATTGCCCTTGTGGTCATTGTTGAACAGTCTTTTTATCAAATGCAATGTTTCTTATCCATGAAAGTTTCTAATCAACGGTAAATAATCACGAAAATAAATTAACACATTTTACAAGTTTCGAAATTTGTACGAACATTTGTAATGGATAAAATAACCACCACTACATAATTGTTGCATAATATAGTATTCTAATTTAATTTATTCTAATTATAGGTTTGGCACAAAATAGTTTTCTGAAAAAATAATTTCAAATCATAATAAGGTGTTTTGTTGGCGACTCCGGTTTGGCGTTTAATTATTGAAGACATAGTCGGGGCAAATTTTTAGTGAACTCTTGCAAACGTTGTACTAGTCCGGGAAAAAGAGGTTTAATAAAAAAGTGTTTTTTAAAACCGTTTATCTCAATAATACTTTTTTAAAATTGATTCTGTGGCATTCTAATCAACGATGATATTCAGTAGATTTTCAAATATTTGCAATTTTTCAGACTTTTTGACACCCTGTATATCTATTACTTCACGACTTAATGAAAATGCGCTTGATAGAAAAAGAGACATTAATACTACAAAACAATTTACCCCCCCCCCCTCCCGACAGCTACCTAGATGTTTCCAGCTCTGGATGTGTGAGTGTGAGTCGGATTTCCCCAGTACACCCACGGTACATAGTACTTAGACTTCGGTCTTCGTGGCTGTCAGAACATATAACAAAAATTGACATTAAACCACATGTTACACACGGCCAGCTACGCAAAATTAAAGTTTAAAATTAAATAGTTCGATTTAAGGGCTAAAAATAAAAAATAACTATAAAGGGTTATATATTTTTGAAACGCTCTCGAAAGGGGAAATTTAATGATTAAAAAGCATACAGGTTGTTCCATTTAAAAAACCATATGTTTGGTTAATATCTCGAAAAATATCACATCTGATAAAAATCCAACCACGCCGCTCGATTCTACGTAAAGCGCTAACAGGATCGATTTTTACTTTTTTTTATCAGTTACAAGATAATTGAAATACGAGGGGGGCCGAAAATGGAAAAAATCAATTTCGTCCTCTATATCAAAAACGAAGGGGGCCATGAAAAATATTCGTTTCATCAAAAAGTAGCAACACTTCGCGAAATCCGCAGCCCTCTATCTCTAATACCAACCGACATGCCCTACAATTACAACGAAATCCGGACACCCTGGACAATTAATTCAAATATTTTATTTGTATTGCTTTAAACTTAATCTCTTGTTTCAATCAACTTTTAGGTAAAAAGTGAAAACGTATTTAATTAATCGGTAATAACATAATGTTTTTTTTCTGTGTAAGTGTTTTTTGGAAAAAAAAATTTAAAAAAGTTATTTTTGACAAAAGGTTTTAAACAGTTTCGTACATTCATGTATTCAACCTAGGTTTTTGAAGACCGTAAAAATGGATATGCTATTTTTAAAGGAAAGCGCTCTGTATTATTATCTCTAATTATTTGATAAATAAATTGAATCAGGTAATTAAGAAGTAAAGGATTATGGTAACATGGAAGGAAGGGTAATAATTAGTGCTCATAAGAAAATCATAACCTAACAAGTAATGATTCACCTGAATCACAGAGGTTTCTAGGCAGTCTTTCAGAATTAACTACAATGAGTACTAGAAATAAAGACGAACTTGTAAACCTTGTGAAATGGCCTTTGATCGCTGCGGGATTATGGCCAAGATTAGTGTTTAAAAATCCCCTTTTAAACAAAGTAAATGATGTCTACTCCATATTTGCAAGATTAAATTATTTAATATTCTATCTTGGTCTTATAATCGAACTGTTAAGACTTATCATTCAAAACTACTCTTTCTCGATAATAATGACGAGCTTTACGGTATTCATTACAGCTACAAAAATTTCAATTATCCTAGTAATTTACTTTAAAAATAATGTTCTCGAATTATTGGATGAAGTAACTAAAAGCGAAGAGGAGGTTTGGAAAGGAGATGAGAAGAGTATAGAACAGTTTTTAAGCAAAGTTAAAATGGGAAAATTATTTACAAATCTGTTGTGGTTTTCAAGTTTGGGAACGGTTATATCAGTAAATATATCAGGCAGGTTGCAGTAGTTTTAGTAGCTTATGTAGTAGTAGTAATAGTAGGTCTAAGGATTGCGGAGGATATGTAACCAGGAGCTAGGGCACAGGTACGGAGTAGTGTAGTATTGACAAGGCAATGTCCAGATGTATTTGGCTTGCACCAAGGTTGGGATCTGAACTCGTATTCACTCAACCTTTTCCAGGATGTCATAACCCATGAACTAAGAGTTGAAGCTCTCTGATAAAGCTCGATTCAAGCTCTTTCGTTGTCTTTTGACAAAATGGTAAGTACCAGAGTCGGAGTTGTTTAAATTTGGAATAATTTTGGAAAAAATAAAATCTTGTTAAATTACGAATGATTAAAGCATTGTTTATTGATTTATATCATTCGATTTATTTCTGCAATAAGAAATTATTACTTAAATTTAATTACGGATTTAATTCAGTTTCGCTATCACTGTCATTTTCATCTATATGAAAAACAAGTGACTCTATGTTATTAGTAAATGAAAAATAGGAATCATCGACTTTAATAACGTGGTTAATCGAATTTTTTCAACTTTCTACAGGTATGCTATCAACTAAACTTTTCTAATTAATGTCACAACACTTGCACTGAAAGTTGGACAAGTGTTTTCAGCTCTAAGATTTGAATTTACCTGATGCCACGTATGCTCGATTGGGTTAAAAATACAGTTATTGGGTTGGCGTAAAACCGTTTGCCTTTTATCTACAGCAGTGGTATCATATACATATTTCTTTTTAATATTAATGGTTAACTTGAAACGAGCTTTAAAAAAATTCTTTATTCATACCGTTTACTGTTTATATTAAAATTATCTTTACCTGTTGTTTAACCGGGTCTTATTACAGCTGGTGTCGATAATAGTTTATTGCAGGCAATAGGTTAACGAAAGAGCTTCAAACGAGCTTTATATGATGTTTGTGGACGCTAGTGTCATATCTAGCACCAACAAAGAAGACGTTGAAGGGAAAGTGAATAACTGAAGATCCCTAAGAGGCATGGGCCTAAAAACTGGTAAAAAAGAGTAAATGGAGGAAAGAAGGAAACGCAGAAATAAAGACGCAAAACTAATTAAAATAGAGAATTTAAAATACATAGGTTGTACCATCACAAAAGATTTTGAGATAGCTTGCAAGAGAATTAGAACAGTGAAAGAAAGTCTCTGGAGTGATGTGTTACCATAAATCAGCACAGTGAAGATGGGAATGGTGTACTAAACACAAAACAGTGGTCAAACTTGCAGTGAAAGTGGAAACATAGGCCAATAAAGAAAATGCCTGAAAGGAAGTTTGATATAACGGAATGAGAGAGACCACAGGCATTTTGAATTTTAACAAAAATTGCTCCGCCCTACTGCCTATGTGGAATTTTGTGAAGGATAGCAGTTACAGTGTATTCTTCAACACAAGTTTAGGAAAGTATTCAAATTATTCTGGTTTTGTTAATTTTTAAAGCCCATAGCAAAGTGATAAATCGAAACCATGATAAGGAAATGTGAAGGGACTTTTACTAGACAATACCAAGACGGATAGGTGTAGATAATTTTAAAGACCATAAGATTATTATAGCATATACTGATCTAAAATATGTATCTCCTGATCTAAAATATGTAGAAAAAGCATTTAAAGCTGTAAAACGTTTTTCATGAAAAGATTAGGGAAACAGTTCTAAAGATAGGAGGGTCATTCCAACTTGAATATAAGGCAGTAGTTAGGATAGACTATATCGAAAAAGAACATTGGAGGGTAAGACAGAGAATCGCGCAAACTAGAGGTAGACTGTCCACTCATAAATTATTCAAACGGAAAGAAATGTTGGCATATATACAAGGAAGTACTAACCTTAGATAGATAAAGGAAGGCAATTATGTCAAGCGAAACAATAACAACCAGGTTTGGCACTAGGCGGCAAATTTTAATGCGGCCTAGTTTAGTTTAATATTTTAATTTAATGTTGCTTAATATTCTTATTGCAGGTATAATTGCTAACAACATTCTAATAAAATACAACGAAGCTAACAACGCATCTCTGGAAACACACTATTTGTATCAATTTTGGTTCCCAGCGAACAAACTGGATCATGTGTATACAGTGACCACCATAAGTATTGTGTTTTCATTTGGAGCAATGGTGTACAATGTTACAACTAATTTGATAGTAGTTATGCTATTAATACATTCTGCTTCACACTTAACAGTTCTGCAATATCGTTTAAGAAATTATATTCCAGAGAACTTTACAGAGGACCAAATGGATGAAACGGTTTTGGTTTTAATCGATTTAGTATTTCAGCATCGATATATTACTAAGTAAGAAAAATATTGTTTGGAATTAAAAAAATATATTAAATTTTTTAGTTATTAAAATATTTATCATACTATGGTCTATGTCTATACAATTTGAACTGAATGATAATAGTGATAGAATGATGCATACCTAGGGTCTCCAGATTATGAAACAAATTGCCTGCAGATGTTTTTCCTTCCCCTCTACACGTCCTTTAAATCCCGTGTCAATAGATTATAATTATTAGGCTTGAAGTCCACGTGGGCTGTCTCAGATAATAAAAGTGGACTTGCTAAAAAAATGCGACTGAAATCAAGAGTAACAGCTTTTAAAATTCTGGTTTCTATTATCAATTTATTTAATATATTCTAGTTTTACAACTCATATTAATGGCTGCTGCAGAAACATAATTATGATGGAGTTTGTATTAACTTCTATAGATGTGGCCACAGGAGCACTCAATATAATCAAGGTAATAAAAAACACTTTGAAATAATGACATATTTCTATATAATCTCATTGTTTTTACTAAAAAAAATGCTATGTTGTATTAAAAGCGCCCAATGTAAACAAAAGTGGAAAATATTGTAATTTTTTCAATACTGACACTGTACACTGTACAGGGTTAGTGATTATAGACTAGATAACTTTTTTATTGGAAGAAAAATATTTAAATTAGAAAAATTGTAATTTGTAAAAGAATTATCACGGAACGTATCTAAAAAAAATCTGATTAAAGGATTTTTACGCTAAAACGTTACAATTTCTTTAAACAGCTGATCTCAGGTTACCGAACAGATAGGAAAATGATTCAGAAAACAACATGTTGCTAAAGGACCATCCTAAATAATGGTTTTTTATTAGTTGAGTTTTGGTTGTCATGACACTCCACAGGGCGTTTCAAAAATTAGCAAAAAAACATACGTCTTTTTTTTACCCTGTTTATTGGAATAAAAATAATGAAAAGCTAAAAGGTAATAACAACATTTCTGCCAACAAATGGTTCTATCCAAGAGTTAAAACCTCAATACCGTGCTACAAGCCATTTAAAAGATATTTCGCCTCAAAGTAGAAGGAAATTTTCGGTTCGTCACTTTTTTTGTGGGTGAGTGTATTTGGCAAGAAGATGTTGCACAGCACGCCAAATGTGACGTTTTTAAAATAAAAATATCAGACTTGGATTGGTAAAAATGGTTCAGTTCGGTGGTGTCCAAATTGTCCTGATCTTACATTAATGGACAGGTCCGCAGAACCAAAACACATTTACCACTTTAGAAGAACTAAGGCGGAAAATTGTGGAAGAAATAAATTTTATTAAAACACACCAGAAGGATGCCGTCAACCATTTAAAGTCGTGTTATCGCACTTGCATTTAGTAAACGCGGGTCCATTTGAATGTGTTAAACTAAATATTCATCTTATTTTTTAATAATCCCTATATTTTAGTTTAATATGAGGAATATTGTAAAGTATATCAACCTTTTTTTGCTGGCTGTAGCCCATAATAAATAAAGTAACAAATCAAATCAATAAAGCTTCATTGTCCAAAGAAGAAAATCTTCTTGACAAAGTATGTTTATAATTATTAAAAGAACAAATAAAAAGTAACTAAATGAAATCCATTATTTGAATATACATATTATATACTTAACTTTATGCAGTTTTTTTTATTTTTTTTTAAATTGTATTAGAAAATAAGTATATATAAAAAATATAAGGAACATAAGTTATAACAAACAAACAAATATAATAAACAGTCAAAAAGTTATCACAGTTTGGGTTGTAGTCTAAAAAACAGAAAATCTAAAATAAATAACCCAAATTTAAACAGAATAGTAAGGTCACCAAAAACCTCCTTATACCCCTTCTGAACGTCTTCTCACATTGCTGCCTTCTTAGTCCAAGGGGAAGATGATTGAAAACCCTCATGGCTCCATAAATTATAGATTTTTTATTTGCTCCGAGTGATAAATAGGCAAACCAATATGGAAATATGATTGACGCCTACTGTGTTGAGAAGTTGCGAAAATTTCGCCCTTATGCTTCCTGTATACAATAGAAACAGATTCCAAAATAAATAAGCAGCAGGGTGTCAAAATTATATACCTTAAAAAAAGAGGCCTGCAAGAATCACGAAGCCTGGCCCTACACATGGATCTCACCGCCCTTTTCTGTAGTAGAAACACTGAATGGAACAAATAATGAGAACAAGAACCCCAAAAACAAATGCCATAACGGAGATGGGACTCTATAAAGGCATAGTAAGAGTTTCTTGTTATGCAAAAAACTAAATTATTTGAAATAACCCTGAGCGCAAAGCTGTTAGACGAAATTCTTCTACAGAGCTTGCTGACATGGTTTTTAAATTGAAGTGAGGTATCAATAGACAAACCCAAAAACTCACACACATTAGACGATGCAATTCTTTCGTTCTCCAAAAAGATACTGCATATTTCACATTTAAAGCTAACATTAGATTTGGAAACATTGAAAGACAGCATATTTGCATCACACCACTTTTTTATCTTATCCATGTCAGAACCGATATCAATTCTAAGACCACCAATGTCTGCACCGTGCCAGAGAATGGTGGTGTCGTTAGCAAAGACAGTAAACTCCCCCTCGATGGGCAGATGGGGCAGGTCACTTACATAGATTTAACAAAGAAGAGGACCCAGAACGGACCCCTGGGGAACCCCAGACTTAATAATCATCTCCCCAGAGCAGTCATTGTTCAACACGGTCTGCACACGCTCCGCCAAATACGAGCGAAGCCACCCGGAGGCCGCCCTCCTAACAATACAGTATTTTTCTTTAAATGACTAAAGCACCTGGTTAACCCGTCACTTAACTGAAGATTGTCGATGTTTTCATGGAAATCCTATACGACTTGTATTAACTTGTATATCAACGGTATGGACGGTTGCTTAGGTTTCGTTTTATTTTAAATTTATAGGAAAACAGTTAAACATCGGTGTAGATAACTTAACATAAATCGAGCTCTTAGCGAGTAGAACTTAAAAAAAAATTGTGGCGAGCCCTCTGAAAAAACTTAAGGTTAGTTCAAAACTGGCTTATTTGATGCTCAATTGTTTTTTCAATTGCGTTACCTGATGGTTCTTGTACAAATCAACAATTTTTATAATTTAAACATTTTTCTATTTCTTTAAATAAAAAGGTTATCTATTGGTCCAAATATAATCAATAACCATGTACATGCGGTTATAATGTTTAGCTATAATTCTGTCTTATAAAAATTTGTAGATGAACTTATCCGATATGGGCTGGCTTGTATTCTATCTTCCGATGTTAATCATACAGATTTATAGCCTAGCGTGGAGTGCTAATGAAGTTAATATTCAGGTAAAATCGTTTAATGTGTATTCTTTTTGTAATTTTCAACAAATTTTCTAATGTTGAATGAGGAATTTTCGTAAAACATTATTGCAGTTTGTAATTTACAGAGTCAAGCTATTGCTGATGCTGCATGGGAAAGCAAGTGGTACTTATTGAATAAGGATGGTAGACTTTATACTAGATTAATGATTCAACAAGCTCAGCAGAGACCGTTAAAAATAACTATAGGTCCGTTTGGTCCAATGACAATGGAAACCTTCTTAATGGTATGTATGAATCAGGGTTAAAATTATGAATCGTGATTCATTCATTGTCAATCTATGCTCGGGCTTCCATTTATCCGACTCAAATTGAGGATGTAAACGATCTCAAATGAAGAATTTCTGAAAATTAAACATTTTTAGTTAACAATTTTTCAAACTTACTAGTAAATGTTTTTTTTGGGGGCAAGAGGAATCTAGACGAAAGCGGCGGTCATATAAAGTAAGCTATTAAAATACAGCAAATTATGATTTCATTTTAGATTCCTTAGAAAAACACTATTACAAATTTTCAGCGTGACAACGCTGCTTTCTCGCAAACGCACTATGGTCTTATCTACGCGATACTGTTATACCACGTGTTCCCGAGCACAGCCGCCATTGAGTCAAATAATTAAAAATTACTTGTGAGAAATTAAATGTACCTACCATAATACTCTACACCAGAGGTGGCCAACGTGGTTAGACCCAAGATCTACTGTTCACTGACGACACCCTGTGCGATCTACCAATTACATACTTCTTGAAATCATAAATGAAACAGCATAGTTCAGTACACAACAGTCTGTTCTACGTATTTATATTTTTTGCCTTGCCACGATCGACTGGACTAATAGCCGCGATCGACCAGTCGATCGCGATCGACCGGTTGGCCACCCCTGCTCTACACCATTAAAATGGTAATCGGGTTTTGATAACAGATTCAAAAACCTAGAACATCAAGCATCAAACCCAAGTCTCTCGCTCACTCCTAACTAGTGTCTCCAGATTATGAAACAAATTGCCTGCAGATGTTTTCCCTTTCTCTCTCACCCTCCAATTCGTTAAATGCCGTATAAATAGATTACATTTCCCTTCTCTTTAGACTTACACGGTCCGCTAGTGCTGAGGCTTGAGGTCTACGTAGCGCTGAGTGTCCCAGATCAAAAAAATCCTATTTTCGACGGTACTCAGACTGGATGTCTCATCGAATAATGTCACTTGATGCATAAAAATCATTCGTTTTAACATAATCACCAGGTTTACTTTAAACTACAGATTTTTATTAATAAATCAATGTCTGTTTTAGATCATGAAAGGTGCTTACTCTTACGTGAGTATCATGAAGAACTAATCATAATATGGAAAGAATTATGGCTGAATAAATAGAACTGACGAAGACTTATTACGGTTACTCACGCTTTTTCCATGCTTACTTAGATGCTCTTTTCATTTGGCCTTAATTAAGCAAATTATAAACTTTAAAATACAGAAGAAAATACATATTTTATTCATTTTTATTGTGGCCACATATTAAATTACCATACTGCTAATGTCAAGTAGACAGTCCCAAGAAAATTTAAAAGTTTGTTTAAGCTAATTCCTTTACAATATAATAGCTGCTGTTTTAATTTGAAAAGAAATCCTAAACGGTTGCTATTCATAGAGTTTCATAATCAATGTTAATGATTTCATATAGCCACTATCGATTCAACATGTTTAATGATTTAAAGTCCCCGCTCAAACAATTAGCAAGAGTGACTTACTCTGTGGCCGCTCTGTATACAAAACACTAAAACAGGTAGATGTGGAACATACTATTTGCATTATACAGGGTGTAATGATATTCACTGCATATATTGGACTGGGTGACTCCTGGGATAGTCGTTTAAAAAACGTGTTCAAAAACCATATAGAAAATACATGTTATGTCGCTCATGCTTTCCTGTCCCTGTTCCCGTTTTTTTTGTTATTGTCGATTTGCTGGGACTATTTGACAGATACGTGATCACTTGAGCTGTTTACGATAATAAGTCATGTTCAAAAGAGGTGTATTTTAAAGTGATATTACTACAAAGGTAACTATAACATTATTTCGTATGCAGACTTGTTATATAGAAAAGTTATTAATAAAATTGGCAACTTATTGACTTATTGATACGTGTTTCTTAATAGTGCTGATAGTAAAAAATACCATGGATTCTTTTAAGCATTGAATTTAATTAGTTAGTGCAATGCTTTTTCATCAATGGCAATACCTATGGATTTGTTGGTATTGTGTAGTGTGTCAAGTAAAAAAACATAAGTTTTCAGTTTTTAATAGTAGTGACACATACCGTGAAATTTTAAAATTTTGCGTTTGATGCATTATTATTGGAATTTTTTTTAGTGTAGTCAGGCATTGATTCCTTGCATTGCAATAATGTTTGAATGGCTGTACTGTGTTGTCAATGTTTTTTGGTACCTATATTGGTATTTTCAAAAGAAGTGTATTTTAAAGAGATTTTACTACAAATTATTTCTTATGCTAACTTGTTACATAAAAAAATATTGATAGAATTGGTAAATTACTCCGTATCATGTGTTTCTTGCCAGTGGGCGATTACCTGCTTATTATTGCAAAGCGCCATTTATTAATATTTTTCTCTTCAATCTGAATTCATACCAGAATTTACCGGTTTTAATATGAGCCTATGAAAACCAGAGTAGTCTAAATCAAAAAGAGCAGTTTTGGGATATTAAAGCTCAAAGTTAAATGAGGATCAACAAATGTCGAAAAACAAATAGCGAATGAGTTTAGGAGATTTTTCTTGGGAAAAGCGGAACTTAAATTTTGTGATATTTGGTATTTAAAAAAAAATTATTCTTGTCCCTATTTTGTTGAAACTTGTGACTTAGACCACTATGGCTTTCATTGTTTGTGTGTTAACTTATTTCGGAGAAACTATCTTCTCAACTTTAATTATGTATTGTTTTATACTTAAATCATCAAACACATAGATTATAACTTATGTTAATTAATATTCATCATTATTGAATAAATAGTCTTCTAGGGGACCAATATCTTCTGGAACATTGCTATTTTCTCCATCAACTTTCAAGGATCGAAAATAGTTTTTGTAGACGGGTGATATAAACTGAAACATTTCTTTCATGTTTTTTTTTTCTTGCTGGCACTAACCGGGAGGCTAGATTTATAAAGAAGGGGTAGGTCAATATTCTTGAAATCCGTCAATATACCCTTTTTATTCTTTGGAGCCGAATCCATTGAACGAAATATTTTCGTTGAGGGGTCCTATATAAAAAAAAATTGTATGGCTGCTTCTTACCGATAAATTTAAACAATTTTAAATCCGAAGCATGTATTTTAACTTTTGATTAATCCAAAATAAAAAATTAGGTTCTTATCTTAAAAAATTATTGTTTTACGTTTTATTCACCTGAACTTGTAGAATCAGATTCAGTAGATGCTGATGACTCATATACACTCTCACTTTATTCATATGGTTCAGCGTCAAAATCACTAATATTCAATTTTTGAGGATTTAAACAAAGCAGCATTTAACAGTCGATACAAAATGTTTACAGGCATAATGGTCTAAATCAGACTTGGACCACCATGGCTTTCATCGGTATATGTGGATGCGTTTTACATCCATGTTAGTAGCGATATCTGTTGTACTGAAGACAGAAATTTCATATTTTGTCCAGAGGTAAATTACTATCTAAACAATATGATAGTGTCAAGAAACGCATTTCCGAAAAAACAGACCGCTCTGGCTTTCATGGGCTCATATATTCAGTGAATTTCATAACATCCTGTATTTGAACTTTTTAGTCTTAATTTTAGGCTTGCGTTTACAGTGCCAACGCTTATAAAACAGTTCGTTTTTTAAATATATTTTGTAATAATGTCGAAAATAAATTGATTTGCAAAATTTTCAGTCGTTTTTTTGTAACCGTATCAAAAAATTTTAAGATACACTTGCAAAACTAAATAAATACTCAATATAATCCAGTGAGTCGTATAATGAAACCGATGCAGAGCATTCTGTATTAATAGATTATTATTTTCATCCATAAACCATATTTTTTCCACTAATTAATTTAAAGAAACCCAAAAATATTATTTCGGAGCAAATTGCTAGGATAACTTAATTACATTTTTTTTTACTATTCGATATGATCCATTATTATTTAAAAAGCAGCCATTTAAGCTATGACAAATGACTACGAATATTGTTTAAAGCTGTTTTGCGCTACGTTCTTGGATCAATCCGTTTTTAACCTCATGATTTTTAACAGCCGGGTGACTAATCATGTTGTTTACAACAATTAGTCACGTGCCTGTTAAAAATAAGGAACATGACTTCCAGTGCATATTTAGTTGCCGATACTTAGTACACCTAACCCGAATCGTTCATCTGTGAAGTAAATAGAAAATATTTACTGATTGAGTAGAGTTTGTTTCACGATTATAGTGTAATTTGCCTGTAATTCCTTTTGTTAAACACTACAATTTTTTAAAAATTACTCTATATATACTCTAGTAGCAGTTGAAACAATTTTGGAAAGGGCAGTTTATTATCAAATATTAAGTTATATAGAAGAAAATAAATTATTATCAATATTTCAATCAGGATTCAGAAAAAAATATAGTTGTGAAAGTGCTGTACAGTATGTTCTAAATGACTGGAAATTATCTGTTGATAAAGGTAATATGGTGGCTATTATTTTTTTGGACTTAAAACGAGCATTTGAAACTATTGATAGAGAAAAATTATTAGAAAAGTTAAAAAAATATGGCTTATGTGGAGAAGTATATACATGGTTTAAAGATTACTTAATAAATATGTGGCAGGTAGTAAAATGTAACGAATATGTTTCAAAAAAAAAAAAGAAATTAATGTTGGTGTGCCTCAGGGTGGTATACTTGGTCCTTTACTTTTTATAATTTATATAAATGATTTGATTAATATTTTGGGAGATTTTAAATTCCATTTTTTTGCAGACGACACAGTAATTTACTTGTCTGATAAGGATTTTGATTTGATGACACAGAAAATGAATATAAAATTAAATAATATATATAAATGGATGAGTGTAAATAAGCTTAAAATTAATATTGATAAAACCAAATGTTTATTATTAGGTTCTGAAAAACAATATAATGAATTTAAGACAAAAAATTTGGATTTCAAAATAAATGATGAAATTGTTGAAGTTGTAAATAAAGTTAAATACTTAGGAGTAATTATTGATAAAAATTTAAAGTTTAATGATCATGTAGATTATGTTTGTAAAAAAATATCAAAAAAATTGGGAGTTTTAAGTAGATTGAGAGAGTATTTAAGTATTTATAGTAGGAAGTTAGTATTTAATTCAATTGTTCTATCTCATTTTATTTTCTGTAGTTCAACTTTATATATGTGTTCACAACAGAATAAAAATAGATTACAAGTACTACAGAATAGAGCCATGAGAATAATACTGGGGTGTGATAAATACACTAAAATAACCGATATGTTAACAAGTTTAAAATGGATGAATATAGAAAACTTTTTACTTTACCGCACTCTTATTTTTATTCATAAAATAAATTTAAATTTATCAGCACCTTATTATAACAATTTTTTGACTAAATTTGATGAAATTCATGAATACAATACAAGGGGAAAAAATAATTTCATTTTGGGACATAGGAATTTAAAGCAAACCCAAAATTCTATTTTTTTAAAGGTATTTTAGAGTATAATAAATTAAGTAATGAAATTAAAGAGAGCAGCTTAAAATCATTTATTAAAAAATTAAAAACGAAAATTTTAAGCAATTTAAGCATTATTCGATAAAATTCAAAATGGATTAAAATTACCTATCTGCAAAACAAAAGCAAGAAAGAAGAATTATAGAATAAATTAGATGTTATATTTTAAAATTATATTGAATAGCTTTGTTGTAGCTAATAAACTTTGTTATTATTATTATTATTATTATAAGTTTTGTATTGTGCCATTAAAATTGCTAACAAATCTAAACTAAACAAAAGTCTTAAAACGTAGAAGCAGTCACAAAATTCACAAACCACACAAAATGCGTAGTCGCGGGGCTATTCCTACTTACTACTGTACCAACTAGGACAAAAAGGCTGTGTACCGTTGTCAAATCTGGTTAACCACTCGGTATAATGCGGTAAACCAATGGTAACACTAGTTCCTGAAAGAACCGGTTTTACTACGTGAAATGAGACAAACCTTTACTGTACTTTAGGTTTTAATTAGCAGAAACCATTCATATAAATTATGACAAGTAATAGCAGAAAATGACAAACTACTAAAAGTACCAGTAGTACTGGTAACAAGGTAATTATTAATATACATAGAAAGTTCGAAATCAGATTACATTCTCCCTTGGGTTAATTTCAATTATAATCTTTTAAGTAAGCTGGGGGATTGCGTTTTCTTGAGGATTGACGAACTTTATTTGCAAAATTCTTAACAGTAGCTTCGTGAACAGCGGAGGGATCTTCTTCTTGCGGCTGAATAATTATCTCCGAAGTGCTAGGTCTAGGGTCATCAAAAGTGTTTACATATTGCCCAACAGGATCTGGATGGCCTTGTTCATCATTTCTAGACTCAATAGTATCAGCCTCGATTAATGGAATAATGGGATTCGTATCAGTAACAGGGTCAGAATTGTCGGGGTTGATTAAACTTAAATCTCCCCTTGGTGCCAAATGTTTTATGGAAACTGTAGATTCCTTCCCATTTTCATAACGAATTACTGCATACTCTGGATTTGCCTCCACCAGTTCCACTTCTTCAACTAGGGGGTCATATTTGCTATGCCGGACATGTTTCTTAAGGAGTACTTTTTGTTTAGGAGTTAACCAAGAAGGTATGGAAGTACCACTAGTCGATCTTCTTTGATAACAAAATAATCTTTCATGTGGCGTACGGTTAGTTGATGTACACAGCAGGGAACGTATAGAGTTTAAAGCATCAGGTAAAACTAGTTCCCACTGTGTCACTTTTAAATTTCGAGTTTTAAGTGCTAAATTTACAGCATTCCAAATTATTCCATTATATCTTTCTACTTGTCCGTTTCCTTCTGGGTTGTATGGAGTAGTCCGGCTATGGGCTATCCCACGAGACTGAAGATAGGCCACTATTTCATGGGACATAAAAGAAGTTCCTCGGTCTGAATGAATATAAGCTGGCATACCAAAAGTAGTGAACAGCTGGTCTAGGCATTCTATGACAGTAGAATTAGTCATATCTGAACAAGGAAATGCAAAAGGAAACCTAGAATATTCGTCCACAATTGTTAATAAATATTTATGATTTGTAGCACTGGGCAAAGATCCTTTAAAATCAATATTTAAACGTTCAAATGCGGATGTGGCTTTTATTAAGTGACCACTATGATTTTTGCAAAATTGTGGCTTCACTTCCGCACATATGGGGCATGCTGCTGTCATTTTCTTGCCATCTTCGATAGAAAATGGTAAGTTGCGGACACGAACAAAATGATACATTCTTGTAATGCCCGGGTGAGAGACTTATGAAGTTCACATAATTTGTTAGTGGTACTTGCTCCACATATCCTTGATAAAGCGTCAGCAACTATGTTTTCTCTTCCAGGCCGATAAACGATATCATAGTTGAAACAAGATAATTCCAAACGCCATCGCATGATTTTTTCATTTTTAATTTTGCTTGATTGTTTAGCATGAATCATAAAGGATACTGCTTCTTGGTCAGTTACTAATTTAAAGTGGCGTCCCATGAGGAAATGTCTCCATTTTCGAAGTGCCTCTACACAGGCGTATGCTTCTTTTTCGACAGAAGAGTGTCGTCGCTCAGTTTCGGATAAAGTTCTCGAAAAAAAAAGCTACAGGCCTTCCAGACTGACTTAAAGTAGCAGCTATACAATAGTCTGAGGCGTCTGTTTCTACAATCAATGAAGCATTATCATCAATAGTCCAAAGTAAGGAATTGGCAACATCTTTTTTTAAAATTTCGAAATCTTGAACTTGGCTTTGTGTTAAAGGAAATTTATTACAATTTACAAGGCTTCTGATTTTATCGGAGAATTTATGGATCCATTTTGAATAACAGCATTCCAACTATTCTGCGGAGTTCAGCAGCATTACATGGTACTGGTAAATGTAGGAGAGGTTGAAGTCTGTCTGGATCTGGATTTAATGTCCCGTTTTCAATAGTATAGCCCAGCAGATTGATAGAATTCTTGTTATACTGGCACTTGTTTTGATTTAGGGTTAATCCAAATTTTTTATGGTATTTAGAAATTTTTCTAGGTTGATGTCGTGATTTTCTTGGTTTTCTCCACAAACAGTTACATCGTCTAGGTAAGCAAAAACGCCGATCAAAGTTTCTTTTGAAATAATAGAATCAATTGTTCTATGGAAACAGGACACACCATTCGTTACACCAAAAGGTATTCTGCGAAACTGATAAAGACTTCCCCCTGCTTCGAAAGCCGTAAATGGTTTATCATAGTCCCTAATTCGTATCTGATGATAGGCACTTTTAAGATCTATAGTGCTAAACACCTTATACTTTGCTACTTTTGATACAATATTTTCTGTTGGGTATAGGATATGCATCTAATTGAGTGAATTTGTTTATTGTTTGTGAGTAGTCGATAACCATTGGACGTTTGTGATGTTCACTTTGCGCAACTAACACCTGTGCTCGCCATGGTGAGGTACTTTCTTCAATAATATTTTCTTCTAGAAGCCTTTTAACTTCTTGCTGAATAAATTTTTCATCTTCGTTTGAGTGCCGGCGTGACTTAGTTGCTATAGGTTTACAGTTTTTTGTTATATTTGAAAACAAAAGGGGTGGTTCTATTTTTGCTTCAGCAAGACAACAAATTGATAATGGCGGTTTTGAGCCACCAAAAGTCATATCAACTCTAATATGTTGCTTCATTATGTCATGACTAATAATTATATCGGTGCATAGTTTGGAGAGAACAGATATTTTAAAATTTTTATATTCTGCAGTAGGTAATATTAAATTTATTATGCAGTACCCTTTTAGAGGTGAAGAACAAGAGGTGGTTGCCATAGAAACTTGACCATGAGTTGGATACATTTTTATTTTGTTAGACAAGATGAAATCGTAGTCTAAAAAACTGTCTGAGCTTCCAGTATCTATGAGAGCATTTGCAGGTGTACAATTTACTTCTGCTTTAACCAGTGCTTGTGATAAACAGTAGGGTATTGGTCGTGATGCAGAAGCGATGAGATGTGTTGAGGCTGATGTTGATTTAGAGTATTTTGACTTCATGCATACCTTTGCGAAATGTCCAAGTTTCTGACAGTAGGTGCAGGTTACGTTTCGAGCTGGACATTTAATGCGGCGATGCCTGGAGTTTCCACAAAAATAACAACGCTGTAATGAGGCAGCTGCAGATGTAGTTGGGTTTGTGTGAGATTCATCGACTATTTCACCGGGACAAGCGGCATTTAAGTAGTTCTGGCTAGAGTAGACGTCTGACCGCTTTCTCGCTTCTTCTAGGGCTCGAGACTGAGTAATAGCATCTTCTAAATTAAGAGTATTATTTTCCAAAAGACGCTGACGGATTTCAATTTTTAATAATCCACCTATAAAAGCATCGCGAATAAAATCATTTTTATTTTGATCTGCAGTGGCCGATTTAAAATTGCAATTTTTGCTTAATACCTTTAAAGCTTGGACATATTGATCTATACTTTCTGTAGGCTGCTGTTTTCTTGTGGCTAACATATATCTCGCAAAAACCTCATTAACTGGTTTAACATACAAATCTTCTAAAATTTTGGTAGCTTGTTCGAATTTGTCACAGTCGCTGATATATTCGTAGACACTATGTGATACAAAGTTAGTGAGGAGCTTTAGTTTCGCATTATCATCGAGTTTATTATCTTTATCACTCGTTTCTAAGAAATTCTTGAAAGTTTTAAGCCAGTGTTTCCACTCCTTTGCTGATGAGACCTCATGTGGATCTACTTCAAATCGCTCCGGCTTCAAAAACTTATCCATATATTTCTGCTAATTAAATTGAAATGAGACAAACCTTTACTGTACTTTAGGCTTTAATTAGCTGAAACCATTCATATAAATTATGACAAGTAATAGCATAAAATGACAAACTACTAAAAGTACCAGTAGTACTGGTAACAAGGTAATTATTAATATACATAGAAAGTTCGAAATCATATTACACTACGGAACGCAGATCGGTCGTTTCTGTTAAATTTATGATTATTTTTACGGATATCGACTCAACCTAAAAACATACCTCTCCTCCTGCTTCCAACATTTTAAAACAGATGATTTTTAACATTTGTGAAAAAATAAATTTAAATTTAAACAAAAAAGCAAATTATAAACAACAAAATGACATAACAAACCGGAAACCCAGCGGGGAAGCATCGGTTCCTTCGGTGAAATTAATAACAGATATTTTTCAGGAACCGCGTTTCCAATCTTACCAACTTTTCAGGTTACCGATACTTACGGGACACAAAACCGTAACCGAAGTTGACAACGGTACACGCCCAAACTAGGAGCTGGGAATATCCGAAATCTGAAGTTAGATGCCTGTATAGAGATGGGGCACCGAATCGTTATTCATAGTTCGATCGATTGTTGAGTGATTAATATATTTTTTTTTATTTTGACTTTGACTTTGACTTTGACTTTTATATATTACTTTTGTAAGGTACTAAATTCTAGTACCTACCTATATCTGTTTTAAATTTTAGGGTAGAATTACATGTCTCTATGGTAGAACGGTAGATAGACTGTCTTTTGGATTTCTTAGAGATGATCCTATTGTTTGGTATGGCTTGTAGGCAGTCGCGATGTTGCGCCTGCGTAGGATTCTCCCGTTTCTGTTTGTTGTTCCCTTGATGGTAGAATAGATAATATGTCTTTGGTGGATTCTTTTGGATTCTTTTTTTGGCGATTTTGTTCGTGGTCTATGGCTTCTTTTACTGTATGTGTTTTGTTTCAGCGCCGTTTTTGTGTTTTCTAGTTCCTGTTCTTTCCCTCGGGCGTCTGTCAGCAGGATGGATCGTATAATCAATGTGTTGGCTACTGCTTGTATTTAAGTTGGGTGATGATGGGACTCAGCGTGGAGGTATATGTTTGTCTGTGTTGGTTTTCTGTATACAGTGTGTCGCAGAGTTCCTTCTTTTGTTTTTGTTACTAGCACGTCTAAAAATGGAAGACTGATATTTTCTTCGAGTTCTATGGTAAATTGGATTTTTGGGTGGCGGAAAATTTGTGGAGTTTGTCCTTGCCGAAAGACCATATTACGAAACCATCGTCGACATATCTAATCCATAGTTTGGGTTTGAGATGGACTTCTTCGAGAGCTCTGTTTTCGAAGTAGGTCATAAAGAGGTTTGCTATGGCTGGTGATAGTAAAGAACCCATTGCAGCGCCTTCCGTATGTCTGTAGATTGGGTCATCGAACAAGAAGTGTGCGTTTTTTAGGCAGTGTTTAAGTCCACCACATGCTTTGGGAAGGTCTCGTTTCTTGATATTATCCTTTCATGAACTTCAACAAACAGTATACTGGGGATTTTACGTCAAAACTGGCTATTATGTCATTGTCCTCAAGCTTGACAGTTTTTAGGATCTGTGTAAAGTGCTCGGAGTTTTTGACGTAGGATTTAGCTTTTTCAACTGATGGTTGCAAGATGCCGGCTAGATATCTTTCCAATTTTTGTGGTGGGGAGTTGAAAGCACTGACGATTGGTCTTAGAGGGATGTCTTCCTTATGTATTTTCGGAAGTCCATACAGTTTTGGGCATCAGCTTTATTTTTCTCTGGGAAAGAGTTTTTGTTTTGTTTCCGGATCTATACGAGATTCGTTTATTTTTGTTGTTTTTTCTAGATAAGTTGTGGGATCTCTGGCGATTGGTTTGTAGGCTGGATCGTCGAGGAGTCTTTTCCTTTTTGTTGCGTAGTCTTTTTTGTTCATAACTACGGTCGCATTGCCTTTATCTGCCGTATTATGATATCCTTATTTTTGTTGATGTTCCGCAATGATTGTAATTCAGATGGGCTCAGGTTTGGTTTCGGTGGTTTTGCTGTCCTTAAGATCATTGATATATCTTGTCGAATAATTTCTGCTGCTTGGTTGTCTACTTCGGATAAACCGGAAGCGACGTTTGCAATTATTTCTTCTTTTGGGATCTTTTTTGGAGCTATCGCATAGTTAAAACCTTTTCTTAGAACTGTTTTTTCGGTTTCTGATAGCTGGTAGTTGGAGATGTTGTAGACGGTCTTTCTGCTGCTTCGTGCTGAGTTATCTGACTTTTCTACGAGTTGTCCTTGTAGGTTTTAAAACTTTTTTGTGTTTTTCTGATTTGATGGATCTGTTTGTTTCGGTGCACCAGTAAGATAGGGTTTCTAAGCGGCTCCAGAGTAGGTGGTGGATTTGGTTGCTCAGCGTGAGATGGAATTGGTACAGCTCATGTCTGGGACAACGCAAACCAAGTTACACTTGGTTTTTTCTTAAAAAAAAAGCCCGGCCCTATAAATATTCCAGAAATGTCTTGTTTCTCTGACAATTAAAACTAAAACACCTTCCGAATCTATATACATTAAATTATCGATTTTCTAATTTATTGTTTTTTGAAAAAAAAATTAGTTAGGTGTTTGTTTCCTTTAGAAGCCAAAACTTGTACAGGACTTTAGGGGGGTTACCTGCGCCCCCCCCCCCCCCAAATCCGCCACTGCTCGAAATATTAATCGGCAAAAATATCAAGAGATCTGTGAAAAGAATCCTCAGGCACCAGTGGCATCATGAATCTTGAAATCCTGAAATCAGCAAAGAATTTTATTAGCAAATTTGTGTTTAGCATATTAATATTAGATAATACTAGTTCTTATAATATAGGTTACAGTTCGCCTCATGCTATTTTATAAAGCTTCAAATAAACTACGCTTTTGTAATTATTACCTGTTTACTGTATAATTAGAACCCCGGTAAAAAGAAAAATCGGAAATTATAAATACTAAGTTTACGCAGAACTGAAGGTTATAATCAAAGTAACCACAAACATTATAAAAAATTAAACAAAGCCTATAAAAGGCAAAATCTCGTAGACACAATTTCATGTACATACAGTAGAGCGCGATGAGTACTAGAAACAGAGATGTATTTATGAACACCATAAAATGGCCCATGATCACTTCAGGTATATGGCCAAGGGAAGTATCTAAAAATGTATTTATAAGTTGGGTAAATTTCGTATATTCAGTATTCGCAAGATTTTTGTATTTTGCTTTTTATGTTTTAAATACCATTGAACTGTTAAGACTTATCACTCAAGGGTACTCCCTTGAAATTGTCTTGTCCAGCTTCACCGTTTTTATTACAGCTACCAAAATTGTAATCATCGTCTTTATATATTTTAAAAACAACGTCACGTTTTTGATGAACGAAATAACCAGGAAAGAAGAAAAGATATGGGAAGAAGACGATTACGAAGCTAAGGAAATTTTACTTAAGAAAGTGAAAATATGCAGGTTTTTTGCCATGTACTTATGGGTTACAACTTTTGGAACCGTCGCGTCAACCAATGTATCCGGTAAGTTCCAAAGAGTTTGCCACATTGGTTCAGTAACTTCTAAAATTATTTACTGGGAAGTGCTTTTAGTATTATGCAAATTATCTCTTACTTTTAAACAATAGGGAATATGCATATAACCCAAATAAATCGGAAATATTTTTTTTATATTCCCTACATAAATTAAATGTTTATGGCGGTTGCTGTTATTCATTTATTTTGGTCTCTATTAACAAGAAAAAAAGGATTTAAAACTGCAAATTTTCGCGCGAATTTCGAAACTTGTAAAACGTGACCCCATTGGCTGTGTCGACAAAATTGAACTTATGACTTATCATGAGTACCTGGCGAATTCCAGTGTTGTAGAGTCATCGACAGCTCAATAAAAATTGTATTTAACGCGCAACTCATCCAATGAAATATCCCTGCACTTAAAGTAGAAGGTTCCTAAAATCTTATTCATGTATACTTCAAGTCGAAATCGGTCCAGGAAACTTTCAATTTTGCAACTAAAATTGACATTTCTGCGAAATTTTGACATATCATCTTAATAATTTCGAGTAAATAAACTGCAATACTTTATTTTCATGGCAATCTTCGAAAATTCAAAAATTTTCAAATTTTAGATGTCCCCGATGCAAATAAACCTATTTATTTATAACTTTTACGAAAAAATAAGCGATTTAAATTAGTGGGAGGTATTCTTAAATACTTAACGGATAAAATAAGCCCTAAAAGAATCACTAAATAAGGTAAATAGTGTGGAATATTGTCGGTTAAAAATAGGTTTTGTCGGAAAAAATTTAAAAATTCAAATTTTACCCCTTAAATCCGCTCCTGGATGACCCATTCGGTATTCATTTTACAGTGTGATTATCCCTTTATAAGATAGTGTTGAAAAATCGGGAAAAAAATAGATAGGAAAAAATACAGAGTGATTCAAATGTACCGATGTCGAGGGCAAAAAAAGTAAAAAAATCAAAATTTAAGCCGCGACTGCTCCCTTCCTATAAAGAATGAAGAAATTTAAAATATGGATATTATACACTAGACTACGACGAGCTCTTTCCGATGACGTATATGGGATTTTAATTTGAACCATTTTGACCCCACAAAAAATTAAAAACCGTGAAATATTTAGGTCAAAAATGTAAATTTCCAGTTTTTTCCAGTGATTTTAGGTTTAGGTAAATGTATCGCAAAAAAAGTATTTGAGATTTTAAAGTTTCACTTAAGAGTCAGATTTTGGATCTGACGTTTTTTTTTCGACTTATTAGGTATCACAGAGGGGTCTGGAAATGGCATTTTTCGACCTAAAAAAATTCAAAAGAATTACTTGCCTTTTTCTGATCCTCACCAGTTTCAGCGGACTTCTGAAGCTCCGGGTCCCCTACAATCTCCGAAAATTTACATCGATTTAAGTCACATTTGCGACCTATATCCGATTTCAACGGAAATCGCGGAAATTTCGACTTTGTCGTTTAATAGCTCCCAAACCAAATATCCTGTATAACTGAATTTTTTACCGAAGCTAGTTGAACCATTCTTCTATCAACCCAAAAAATTCGATTTGTCTCCCTCTGACTGTTTCCGGGAAAATCAAACCTGTTCGACTTTCAGTTAAGCTTTACGTTAACATATAGATTTTTGCTATTGTAATAAATTATACCGAAAAGTAAACGTTTTTTGTAGCTAAATTATCCTAGTAATTTTCTTCAAAATATTTTTTTTGGGTTTGTAATGACTTCCTTAAAGGATCTATGCAATAAAAAAATATGTGCATATTCCTTATTGATTTACGGTCCCGCCCATGGTCAGGCACGACCCTAGTTATATTACGTGTTTGATTGGCAAAGTGGCCGCCGTCAAAGGATTCTATTATACTTCCCGATGCTTAGTATTAATCATGTAACAAGTTGGTCGTAGATAACATGCTTTAACGTCGCCGTCAGTGTAGAAATATTATTTAATTAGTGATTTTGCTCACAGGTGCCGTTGCTAACAACAATCTAATAAAATACAACAGAGCTAATAATGCATCTGTGGAAACACATTACTTGTATCAATTTTACTTCCCGGCAAACAAACTGGACCACGTGATTAGTGTGACTACCATCAGCAGCCTTACTGGATATGGAGCTCTGGTATACAATGTTGTGACTAGTATGATTGTAATTGTGTTATGTCTACATGCAGCTGCGCACTTATCGATATTGCAACACCGATTGAGAAATTATATTCCGGAAGACTTTACAGAGGATCAAATGGATAAAGCTATTGTAACTTTGACGAGTTTAATATACCAGCACCGATATCTTATTGCGTAAGAACGATATTACTCACACTTTATGTACACCAGTGGCCACAAAAATAATAGGTACAGTCACTGATAACTCAACCTGTTAGATATGCATTGCAGTTCCATTTAGACCTTAACGTTTGAATTTTCAATGAGTGTACCGGGTGTCTGGATTTCGTTGTAATTGCAGGATATCTCGGTTGTTATTAGAGATAGAGGGTCGCGGTTTTCGCAAAGTTTGTTACTTTTTAATGAAACGAAAGATGGCATAAAAGTATTTTTCATGGCCCCCTTCGATTTTGACATACAGGACGAAATTGATTTTTTTTTCCTTTTTCGCAACTCCCCCGCATTTCAGCTATCTTGTAACATAAAAAAGTAAAAATGGATCCTATTAGAGGTTTCTACGTAGAATCGAGTGGCGTGGTTAGATTTTCATCAGATGTGATATTTTTCGAGATATTAACCAAACATATGTTCTTTTTAAATGGGACACCCTGTATGTTTCTTAATAATTAAATTTCTCCTTTCGAGAGCTTTTCAAAAATGTATAACACTTTATAGTTATTTCTTACTTTTAGCCCTTAAATTGAACTATTTAATTGTAAACTTTAATTTTGCCTAGTTGACCGTGTTTAACATGTGGTTTAACGTCAATTCAAGTACTTAGATTAAAAAAAAGTGGTTAAATCCTGTATTTTCATTAATTTATTAAAATTGGTATTATTTTTTAAACTACAACTCTACCTGTTATCTAGATATATAGAAAATCCTAACCAGAACTAAAACTGATTAGTTTTTAATCACTTGAAAATTAAATTAATTGTCTTGAACTATTAATAGCAAATAAATGTCAAATTTAAAAACAAAACATACAAAACTTTATTTAACGAAAAGAGTTAGTCCATTTAATCCGTTCTTATGAAAGTAACAAATACCATATTAAAGCCTATATATATATATATATATATATATATATATATATATATATATATATATATATATATATATATATATATAATATATATGTAACCTACAATGGAGCGACAAGAATATTATTTAACTAAATCCTCAGGAACCATAGTAGAACCCAGAATGTTATTAATACTCGTAGCATGGGACCCTTAATTAAACCGTTTTTTGACTAAAATACCATGATATCAAACGAGATTATCTTCCAGTTCATTCAGTACAAAAATGCATTTCTAACAAAAATAAACCTCAATAATAAATCAAATATGTATTGTTCTTAAATGTTTACCATTGTTTATGTGATGATGTTTTTATATCAACTCTCACTTTGCACGTAAGTTATTTTTAACTTCTATAGTATTACATTATACAGCTCTATACTTTTTAGCCTTGAAAAAGGTAATAAAGAATTACCGAAAGCTCGGCAGTAGTGAAAAAAGAGAGTTTTTTTCTCCTAGCCCTTTAGTATATGGCCAACTCCCCAAGAGTTTCTACCAAGTTTGATATTTTTGGCCAAGATCATATATAATAATTATATATATATATATATATATATATATATATATATATATATATATATATATATATATATATATATATATATATATATATATATATATATATAATATATTAGGGTGCTTTGTTTTTCGACTGTTTTTGTTTTTTCGGTCCCATCGTGAAATTTTGTTGGAAATACCAAAAACACAATTGCCTGAACGTTTGGCCCTTAATATTAAGATTAAGTCCTAGACCAAGGCGTGTAAAGATTTCCCATTGAAAATACACGAAAACTCTGATTTTTTATCTTTAAATTTCTATAGCTCAGCGGCATTTTATGTCATTGCTTTCACCATAGACAAGTATTTCTCAGAATTGAACGCTCTACAAAAATGCCCATTGCGGCAAAGTCGTAACTCACACCGGCGAGGTAGTACGGGCCACTAAACCTGATTTTTCGCATTTATCTCGCAAACTAAAAGCGACACAGAAAAAAATGTATAAAACAAACTTGTAGGAAATTCAATTTTCTACAAAAAAGATCCTTAGTACTGAGTCGCTAACATTAATATTTCTGGAGATAACTATCTATAAAGTTTTTGTAATTTCAAATTTTTATCGAAAATCACGTTAAATTATAAAAATATCGTTCGTTCATTATCCATCACTCGACCATCATTTATCCATCAAGCGACTCAGTACAAAGGACCTTTTTTGTAGAAAATTGAATTTCCTACACGTTTGTTTTACACATTTTTTTCTGTATCTCTTGTCGTTTGCGAGATAAATGCGAAATATCAGGTTTAGTGGCCCGTACTACCTCGCCGGTGTGAGTTACGACTTTGGCGCAATGGGCATTTTTGTAGAGCGTTTAATTCTGAGAAATACTTGTCTATGGTCAAAGCAATGCCATAAAATGCCGCTGAGCTATAGAAATTTAAAGATAAAAAATCAGAGTTTTCGTGTATTTTCAATGGGAAATCTTTACACGCCTTGGTCTAGGACTTAATATGAATATTAAGGGCTCAAACGTTCAGGCAATTTTGTTTTTGGTATTTCCAACAAAATTTCACGAAATAAAAAATAGTCGAAAAAAAAAGCACCCTAATTATATATATAATATATATATATATATATATATATATATATATATATATATAAATATATATATATATATATATATATATATATATATATATATATATATATATATATATATAAATATATATATATATATATATATATATATATATATATATATATATATATATATATATATATATATATATATATATATATATATACATATATATATATATATATATATATATATATATATATATATATATACATATATATATATATATATATATATATATATATATATATATATATATATACATATATATATATATATATATATATATATATATATATATATATATATATATGTGGAAAATAAAATATATCGTACTCAACATAGAACAATGCAGGATCTCCGCAACGAAGCGAGAATTTAGAGATTTGCAAGACCGCCCATTAATACTAATAAATGCCTTACGCAGATTAAGAAAACTGTGTCATAAATGCATTTTGGTTTGTAGTTTGAGCAATATATATATATATATATATATATATATATATATATATATATATATATATATATATATATATATATATATATATATATATATATATATATATATATATATATATATATATATATATATATATATATATATATATATATATATATATATATATATATATATATATATATATATATATATATATATATATATATTGCTCAAACTACAAACCAAAATGCATTTATGACACAGTTTTCTTAATCTGCGTAAGGCATTTATTAGTATTAATGGGCGGTCTTGCAAATCTCTAAATTCTCGCTTCGTTGCGGAGATCCTGCATTGTTCTATGTTGAGTACGATATATTTTATTTTCCAAATACCCCCAAAAGAAAAAATCGAGAACTGATAAATCTGGTGACCATTGGGGGCCATCTCATGGGGCCATGGGTCCGATTTCAACGACCTGTAAAATCGTTATCTAAATATGGTCACTTACTGCCATATTGAGATTTAAAATTGATAAATAACGGATAAAGATAAGTAATATAAAACTAGTAACTTAATGACAACAACTGACTCTTCCCGTCTCGGCCAACTACGCAAAATTAAATTTTAAAATTAAATAGTTCGATTTAAGGGCTACAAATAAAAAATAACTATTATATATTTTTAAAAAGCTCTCGAAAGGGGTAATTTTATGATTAAGAAATATATAGGGTGTTCCATTTAAAAAAACATATGTTTGGGTAATATCTCGAAAAATATCATGTCTGATGAAAATCTAACTACGCCACTCGCTTCTACGTAGAAAGCTTTAAATTAATCCATTTTTACTTTTTTTATAAGTTACAAGATAACTGAAGTGCGAGGGGGGTCCGAACATGGGAAAAAATAAATTTCGTCCTGTATGTCAAAAACGAAGGGGGTCATGAAAAATATTTGTATGCCATCTTTCATTTCATCAGAAAGTAGCAACAAAGTAGCGAAAATCGCAACTCTCTATCTCTAATATCAACCGAGATACCTTACTAGTGATGTAAGGATACGTATCCAAAAATCAGTTGGATCCGAATATTAAAAGAATCCGGATTATCGGTAACCGGCCGAGAACTTGATTCGGAATCAAAATGAATTCGCATCGCCTGGTTACTAATGCAAAGTTCAAAGAGAAAACGGAATCTGAATCGACTGTAAGCGAACAACACGGTCTGCGATGTGGCATATTTGATCTTATGCTTTCCCTTTCTAATGACCTTTCCTAAAAAAAGATAGCATAGTTATCGGGGTAACGGGTATCATATAGGATGAGACCCATTGGTTAAACTAGTCCCGCCTCACCCGAACCGAATTCAAACGAGTACGGCGCGACGCGTTGCGTTCCTATGCCTAACCTTCGACTTCGAATGATATGATACCGCATAGGCATCGACCTACCTAGCCGTGTATCCGGATAGAAAATGTAGTGTTGCATGCATACGTATACATGATCTGTAACCGCTTTCGCGCGGGTCAAGAAATGGATTCGTATTCGGATAATGGATACGGATATTAGCTGATTCCGATTCGGTATGATTCGGATATCTAAAGAATACGGATATTTACAACACTATACCTTACAATTACAACGAAATCCGGACACTCTGTATATCAGGGTGGCCCTAAAAAATTATTTTCGTATATCTCAGTTGTCATAGTAAAAAAGTTGTAGAAGGGTAGAGAACTAAGCTGTTTTTTTTTTTAATTTAAAAATATTTTAGCCGCTCCCCAGAGGTAATTTATTTTTTCAATCTGACACCTTGAATCTGGCATAGCAAAAAAATGATAGGAGTCCACTCTCTAATGACACAAACAAAAATTAGTTTAAATATTCTAATCTTTAGCTGGGGACTTAAAAAGGGTAAATTTTGAAATTTGACGATTTTAACCTGTCATACGAAAAATAGATTTTATCTGATTTACTTATGGTCGAAGGAACATGCTGGAGAATATCTTAATGCTTTAGTTGCGTCCCGGCACTGACAAAATAAGAGGGTACCTTAATAAATATGAAGACGTCCCTGCATCATATTGCTGTCACGTGGCAGGTGCGCGGCGCGCCTCTTAGATACGTGATACAAAGGATTGCGACAGTGTGACTTTAATCGTTGTAAAATCGTGTTCTGTTGCATCAAACCGAGAAAGCATTCTAAAGAATTCTACGTACTGTAATCATAGTCAAGTGCAATAATAGTTATTTATACTATAAGGGATGTAAGTAACATTTACCAGTCGAGGACGAATTTTGCGCCCGAGCGATAGCGAGGGCTGGCAAAAAAGTCCGAGACTGGTTAATGTACTTACATCCCATATAGTATATAACATTTTTCCCCCTCCCTGAATTGTGTGTTTACCAGAAAATGCTGGATATATTTTTGGATTTTTATTATCATTACATTCGATAGCATTCTCATTAAATTATGAAGGCAGCCGTGATCCGTTGCCAGAGCAAAATAAGCAGTTTTTATTTTATCAACAACGTCAAGTTGACAATTCATAGCGAAAAGCTTGAAAAAGTCGAATTATTTGATTCTGTGTGGACAAAATGGATGTTTCAGACATAGAAGAATCAGTAAATATTGCTTGTTTATCTCTACTACCGGAAAAGTCGAAAAAAAGGTATGAAGCAGCATATAAATCCTTTAAGAATTGGTGCCAAAGCAAGACGGCTACTGCAGTCTCAGAAGCCATGATTTTGGCGTATTTCCACGAGAAAAGTGCTTTACTGAAGTCCCCATCAAGCTTATGGTGTGAGTATTCGATGTTGAAGTCCACCCTTTTTATAGAGGAAAATATAGATATTTCTAAGTATCCAAAACTTCGAGCATTTTTGAAAAGAAAAAATGATGGTTACAGACCCAAAAAATCGAATGTGTTTAACAGGGAAGATGTGAATAAGTTCATGCTTGAAGCCCCCGATGATATGTACTTATTGATGAAGGTCGTAATGGCAATGGGAGTTGCTGGGGCGTGCCGTTCTAATGAACTCTGTGAAATGAAAATGGACAATGTTAAAATAAGTCAAGAAGTCATAATTGTGACCATTCCTGACTCCAAAAATGGAATGTCACGTACATTTACAGTGACAAAAAGTGACGACACTCAGGTTTGTCATTTCAAAATAATTCAAAAGTACATTGATATAAGATCCCACATGACGACTATTAATCCGCGCTTCTTTATGCGATATCAAAATGGAAAGTGCTTAAACCAGCCTGTTGGGAAAAATACGTTTTCGTCAATTCCAAGTAAAATTGCGAAATTTCTAAAGTTTGAGAACTTCAAAATGTATACTGGACACTCTTTTAGAAGAACGTCGGCAACTTTATTAGCAAATACTGGAGTTGATGTATTAGCTATCAAGCGACATGGTGGATGGAAATCCGCTACTATTGCGGAAAGTTACGTAGCTGAGAGCCTCAACAATAAAAAGGAAGTAGCGAATAAAATTTTATACAATAAGACCCAGCCAGAAGTCTCTTGCAGTGCTTCAACAGTGACAGAAACATTGGTTAGAAATGAGGGATCTGTGGAGTCAGAAAATGTAATACACATCAAGAAGAAACGAGAAAACGTGTTTCCAAATTTTGTTAATAATGTGAATAATTGTAATAATTGTACCATTAATATTCATTTCAATTAATATCACCGGATTTTTGTAATATGTTGATGAAATCAAAAATTAAAGTTATTCTTATAATAATTTCAGATTATTATTTCCCTAGGGATGTAAGTTGACTTACATCCTGTCGTTAAGGGCAACCAATACCTTGTTGAGTAACTTTCACTTCCGTCTGTCAAAGCAGTGTCAAAATAGGTTGCTTACAATACAGGGAGGGGGAAAACGTTTATTTAGACTTTTTGGTTCTTGTGTTGTGTTTTGTAAACAAAATGCGAATAGCCGGGGTAGATAAACTAAGTACTGAAAAAAAAATAAGAAAAGAAAAGAATGACGCGGTCTACTTCTATGAATTGAAAATAAAAATTTACTGATCCGAGCATTTTTCCTGAACTTTTTCCCTTTAATTAATATGAATTTTATGCGGGACTTTTGGGAGACCTAGTATAAAACGTCATTGGTTTTTTATTTAAAGTAAGAGAGCAACAAGAAAGAAATAAAAGTAATGTTCGCTTCCTATTTGTATATTATCGAACACAAACGCAAAACTTTTTTTAAATTATTGCCGATTTTTAAGTGTGTTCTTTTTAGATTTGCAGAGCACGTAAACAAATGTTGCAAAAACATAATTATGATGGAATTTATTTTAACTTCTATAGATGTAGCTACTGGAGCACTAAATATTATAAAGGTATGTAACCAAAATCAAAAATGTATTTTAGTAACTCTGTTAGGAGGCCGTATTTTAACTCTGTTAGCCGGTTTAGCAATACCTTCACAGTTTAATGTCAGCCCACAACTTGATCATCTGCTGATGTCGAGGTTGCCAGATGAGGTTTCTAAATTTCTCCAAAGTTAAAATTTTGCACTTTGGCAATGGATGTTTTTGTGCGAAAGCTCTGAAAACTACCCCCAGCGTCTTAATATTTTGCTCAATGCCAAACTTTCAGAACCATCAGAACATTAAAATTTATCATGTTTTAATTTGTATAAAAATTGTAGATGAATTTATCTGATCTTGGTTGGTTGATGTTCTATTTGCCGATGATAACCTTTCAAATTTATTGCCTAACGTGGAGTGCCAATGAAGTAATGTTGCAGGTAAAGAATATGCTACCAAATATTACGTAAAAAATAAGTTCTTTTACAAAATAAATTTAAACTATTCTATTATGGACAGTTCAAAATCTTGAAAACCACCAGTTTCCAACTATTGTGACTGAATTTGAATTGTAATCTAGTTTACTGAAGAATTAAGCATTATTTCTTTTGTAGAGTCTAGCAGTTGCTGATGCAGCATATGAAAGCAAGTGGTACTTGTTGAACAAGCATGGAAAGCTATTAACACAGCTTATAATACAGCGATCGCAAGAGAGACCTTTGAAAATGACCATCGGTCCATTTGGTCCAATGACAATGGAAACATTTCTAATGGTATGATATTTTTACTAGTTGTTGAAGCCTACGTCCATTTTGAAATCCTGTTTATATCTAGAGGCATGTTTTAAACCAACTTTTGTGTCTCTAGCTAGGATTTACGGTAAAAAACAAACGATTAGATGTTACGCTATTATATCATTTACATAAAAGTTTTTTCAATAGTCGAACTGGACAAAAACTAACGTTCTTTGTGTTTCTCGCTAACCACTTACTATTTACACAGCTTTTTAAGTCACCCTGTGTTGGTTTAAAAAACACAGGGTTATATTTTATTCTTCCTGTAAGGTTTTCCGGTATGTCCGTTTCATCTTTAAAATAATCGCTGATACAGTAAGCGGCTTTATTGCTTCTCCAGGCCTGTTTAAAGGCGCATATATGGAAGAGCTTCCTCTGCAGCTGATCTGGACAACCTCTATCCAAGAGAGAGGCTATAGTATAAATATCTTTAATGCCAATGACACTCTCCTTTGGTTTATCTGACTTTTCTTCTAGTATTTTTCTTTTAGCGTTATGCGCATCTCGATCTCTTTTAAAACATATGTCGGTAAATCGGTCAAAAGAAACACTAAACTCTATACTGAACTAAAATACTTTTCCTGCTATATTTTTATGGTAGAATTTCAAATATATTTCACACAGTTCTCCTTGTAATCATCTCTACTCTTTTTTTATGTTAAATGCCCAACCATCAGGTATTTTTCCATGTTCCGATACTGGTGTAGTTACTAGCAACGGATAATTTCTTTACCATCTTTTCTTTTTACTGAACCCTCTTGCTTCCACCGTTGTTTAATTTTCATTATCGTTTTCTTGTCCTTAATATAGAGCTGTACTATATCACGAATTTTCCATCCTTTTCGATTTTTTACATAATTTGAGCCTCTTGAAATTCAGATATCTGCCGTGGCTTTTTTATTTTTTACTGTCAATGTTTGTCAAGCATTACCATCATGCACTTTCAAAATTTATTAACACGACGCAAATGAATTGCATTTTTGACCATCTGTGGCACCAAATAACCTCCAATAAACAAGCATCGACTCTGGTCGGGTTTACGCAAATAGGACGAAGGTTTCTCACATTCTAATTCTCGTACGACTTTTTTTATGAATCCAACTATACAGGAAATTGTTGTAGTAGTTAGTCGACTAAGTTAGCTTTCGATTAGACACCACTAGTCAGAAGTTACAAAATAAACATATTGAAAGAATATATCCTGTAGAGTTGACTTACTGTAAAGTTAAACCCTAATTGGCCTTTCTCTCTGATCCGTAATTCAGCTTCTTTCAAAGCACCTGTTAATGCAAAATGAAAATAAGAGATTTATTTTTTTAGATAATGAAAGCTGCCTACTCGTACGTGAGTATCATGAGATAGACAGCTTAGGGGCTTCAGAAAATAACGACGGACGAGCAAAGTAACTTACGATTTATTCCGTAGATATTGTCCACTTAGTTGATCCTTAAAAAGGAATATATTAGAGTTTTGTCATTATCTGTCTTTTATTTAAACCGTAAGCCTGTTCGCAAAGCAGTAATTAAACAGATTTAAAACCTGTTTCGATAAACTTACCAATAATTTAAAAAAATTATAAGCCGTTTAGTAATTATTGTGTAATAAAATTCCTTTAAAATTCAATTGTTTTGAAAAAATTAGGAAAAACAAATGTCAATATGTCATAAATCACTGACAAAACATAATATACAACTTACAAATTTTCAATAACGAATTAAACACAATACTTAAAAGATTCCACGGTATGTTGTCACTACCCGCACTAATAAAAACTGAAAACTGTTTTTTTTTTACTTTTAAAGTAAAATCTCTGTTCCTCTAGAAAGGAACACACTTATACAGCACCAATAAAAAATACGTTCCACTAACTAATGAAATACAAGGCTTAAATAATCCGCGGTATTTTTTACTATTATCACTATTGAAAAACTGATAACTATAGATTTATTTATTTATTAAAAAGCACAACTCCCTTAGGATATGCCAAGATTTAATAAACTTATTCTATTTTCTTTGTTAAGCACGTTATTTGACGTTCGTGACAAAGTTTAGGCAACCCGTAATAACACACATGAATTTTTGTTGCCTAAGGGAAAAGAGTTATTTGTGTCGAGATAATAGAAAGATTTTGCAACAAGAAATTGAAGACACGCTAACCAATAAACGATTAAAGTGTTGTTTCTATCACATGATTTATAAAAACCTAAAAATTAGAGAAAAATACAGTCTTCCTTATCTTTGGTGGCTTATAAATTCATTTAGCAAATAAGGTAAAATAATTATTAAAATACCACTTAAAATATTATCGGTTATATGTAGGTTAGCGTATCTGCAAATCCTTTTTGCAAAATCTTTCTAATAGTAGCGATCAGTGATTTTGCTCCGAATTTTTGAGAGATATACGACTTATTTTTGTAAGCAGTTTGACGGGTTTTCTGGGGTGTTTTTACTGTTTTTGTGTGATTCACTCACATCTTAAAGAGTCGCTGAAAGAAGAACTTTCACGAAGTATATGTTTTTACCTCTGTTTTATTAAGACGGCCACTCACGTTCCCGTGGATCTGTCAGGAACACCCCTGCAGGTAAAATTGTGCAAGTAGACCTGAGACATGAGCAATCCACACACGCAGGGCCGTAGCCAGATCTCTGTTGGTACAAGGGCATTGCTGCTTATCACCTGGGCGATATTTTTAAGAACAAATTTTTCCCTATACCTGCTTTAAGCAGACAAATAAATGCCTTCTTTGTATGTTTTATTGCAAAAATTTTGATTTAGTAGTCAAATGGGTGCATGAAAACAAATTATATTTTTATATTAAAAGCACTTACACGAGTATTAACAAAAGCATTTGAAGTAAACATCACATTTAAGTTTTCACGAATTGCTGCAGGTCTTGTGAAAAATCTATAAGGTACTCAAATTAAAAACGATAACAGTGTCAATAGAGGAGACACTTTAGATCTGGAGGGTTAAAATAAGCAAAAAAAATTATGCAATGGATGAAACCAATTGGAATGGGACCCTAAAGGCGTCCAGATGAACGTATGACACTCTTTGTAAAAATTTCTGGTTGCTAATTTTTTTTATTAACAATTGCAATGTTTTTTAATGCCTTTTTTTCGGATTTTCCGTCATGTCTTAGACATTTATTAAAATAGCGGAACGTCGTCACCATCGGAAAGATAAGAAAGTTTTACATAACATTTTACAGCACTTTTCTCTTTGACCAATAGATTCGTCAATATTTAATAAATAAAAAACCAAACCAAAGAAATACTAGTTGGTACCAATTCTTCATTTAAACTAATATTTAACTGCGGGCGCATTATCAGAATGAACAAATCCATCTCATCTTCAACTTTTACTAAATATGTACAAAAGCGTATCACTTTCACTATTTTACCATTTTGTAATAGTATTTTAATTTATTTTTAACATAAACGCTGTCGCTCAATTTATATATGTAAATTTACTTTTCTTGTCACTTTTGAATTTAAATTACTCTTATTTGCACTTTGACATTACTGTGACAAGGTTTTAGCAAGTCGAATGTAGTTCTTGGCCGATTTTTTAAAATACATTCAGCTGGAGATATTCCAGTTATAGTTGATGGAGTATTTCTATAAGTAAACAAGCAACTTGTTAATTTACGCAAAATTGAATTTTCTGAAATAACTCCACCTTTTTGTGAAAATAAGTTCTTTTCTGGGCCTTTTTTTATAGCTTGTACTCCCCTTTCAGCAATGACATTACTTTGTAGATGGTATGGAGGTGATTTCACTGAAGAAATGCCATTTGTTTGACAAAACGAAATAAATTCAGATGAGCTAAATGGTGCTTAGAAAAAGGTTTTAAATTTTCATCACTTATAGCTGGTGGCCAGTCAGATAAAGTAAACTCTCTTACTTTAGTTAATATCAAATCTTTAATTGTTTCTTCGCAGCGTCCAAAGTCGTCAGTGGCATTTTGTCCATTAAACAAAAGAAAATCTGAGATATCTGTTTGATTGTTACAAGGTAATCTAGACAAGCCATCGGCATTATTAATATATACCCCCTTTCTATATTGAATGTCATAATCATAACCTGATAATGTAACAGCCCATCTATTAATTCTTGAAGCAGCTAATGTAGGTATAACTTTATTTTTCCCAAAAATAAAACGTAACGGTTGATGATCTATTATTAAAACAAATTTCCTACCACACAAATACTTATGAAATTTTTTTAATGCAAAAATTATGGCTAATGCTTCTCTTTCTAAATTACTATATTTTTGTCCTGAACTAGACAAAGTACTAGAAGCAAACATTATAAGCCTATTTTCCCCCTCTATATAATGCTCAAGGACAGTCCCTACTCTATAACTACTAGCATCACAAATGACATATATTGGAAGTTTAGGGTTATAATGAGTGAAAACACTATCAGATGTTAACACTTTTTTACTGACTTGAAAGGTTTCTGCACACTCCAGTTCTCTGAGAAATTAACACCAGCTCTACATAACTCATATAAGTGTTTTAATTTAGTTGAAAGGTTTGGAATAAACTTAATATAATAATTTAAAAGACCAAGATAGGATTTAGTCTCGGTTAAACTTTTTGGCGAAGGTGATGATTTAATGTCTTGTATTTTTTCTTGAGTAAGATCGACACCATTTACATCTATTTCATGACCAAAAATTCAATTTTATTTTGAAAAAATTTACATTTCTTTTCATTTATTCTAACATTAAATTCTGTTGGCCTTTTAAAAACATTTTTAATATTTTCAAAACAGTTCTGAAGAGTACTCCCAAATACTAATATGTCATCAAAATAACATTTGGTATTTTTTAACCCAAATAAAATTGAATCCATCACTCCTGGGATTTATCACTTATTTTTAGCTGTTGATAAGCCCCTTTTAAATCTAATACTGTAAAATATTTATGGCCACCCAAGCAAGCATAAATATTTTCGGGCAAAGACAAGACACAATGATCGGCATCTTGGAATTTATTTAATGTCTTTTTAAAATCTACACAGATACGAATTTCACCAGGCTCTTTTTGGGACAACCACAATTAGACTTGTCCAATTACTAAAACTGACCTTTTTAATTATTCCTGACCTTTCCATACTTAACAATTCTGACTCAACTTTTTCTTTTAAGGCATATGGCATGTCATATACGCGATGGAAAATAGGCTGCGACGCTTCTTTTATTTTAAGCTCTATTTGGAAATTGTTAATCCCAAATTAGACTTATCATTAGACTTGACTGACTCCAGGACTGACTGTTGGTAACCACACTTGACTTGACCTATAAAAATTTATCTTATCTCTTCAACCTGGACTAAGCACACTTAACCAATTTCGACCTACTAATGCTGAAAACTTACGACTACTATCTGATACTGCTAAAGGTAAACCAAGAGTTTTGTTATTATGATTTACAAATACAACTGTTTCTCCCTGAACTTTTACACCCTACCCAGTGAGTACCCTTAGATCATAATTAACAGTATACAGGTTCAAGTCTGACAAATACTCATAAAAATCTTTTACGTTAATTACAGAACGCATTGCTCCACAAGCTTCACTGTCTATATCAAAACAAATGTTCTTACCCTCAACTTCAATAAATACCTTTTCTGGTTGTTCTTTTCTTGCATTCAAAAGTAACAAGAATCCAAGAACCAATGAGTTATCCCCTTTGCCTTCATCCTCTTCGCGCATATGGACATTTAACTTCTTGCAGACACGACTGGTGTGACCCCTTTTCTTACATTTGAAACATTCCCATTCCTTTGAGGGTCACTTTGCAGAATCATGTTTTCTTTTACTATGAAAACAGGGTTTCCACTCCTTGATCCTTTCAGTTTTACTCTCCTTCGGAAATTTCTTTTTCAGAAACAGTTTATCTAGACTTTCGTATACTGACAATGCACTATTTTCCCCATTCATTGACTTTACCTGACCCTCTGTCAGCTCCATGGATAAAGCTATTTCAAAAGCCCTCTCAAATGTGAGATTATCCTCGAATCCTTTCGTTTTACATTAATGGACCTGATACCACAAACAACTTTGTCTCTTAAGCTTTCGGACAAAAAAAAAACACAAAAATTACAGTGTTGTGACCAATATTTTAACTTGGACATAAAAGACCTAATATCATCGTTTGTCTCTTGCACTTCATTGTAGAACTTGTATCGTTCAGCTATTACCAGCCTTTTAGGACTATAATGATTCTTCAATGCTGTTTTTAGGTGGTCATATGATCTTGTATTAGGAAAATTAGGTGCCAACAAATCCTATTGAAGGGAACTGCTGCTTTTTCCAAGACAAAACTTTAAATTTGTGGTCAAAGTTAAATCATTTAAAATAGTTTTAAGCTCTGTACCCATTTCCACTAATTTTTGTACTTAAACGTTTTGTATTTATTTGAAAATAACTTCAGTTCCATAAATATTTCAATGTATTCCAATTATTGGCACACCAACAGTTCGAATTTTTTTTTGGGTAGAAATAATTTACTGTTTTGCCAGTAAGTCGAAATTAATTATTAAATTTTTAAATCAAAGTTAATTTCCCTTTAGTTTGGATCAAACAGAAAACAGGGTGGACTAAAAATAATTTGATTTTATCACGATCTAAAATTATCACAATGAATATAAAAATTGTGTTTTTTGACATATTATTTCATTCTGAACAACATAAACATTTAAGAAAATGAAAATGTTTGAGTCATAACGAACAAAAAGACAGTATGATCTGGTCTCGCATGAAAGTACGGAGCATCCGCGGGCATCCAATGTTAGTCCACAGAAATTATTGTGGAAATCTAGAGCAAATGCGCAACATATCGATTCTGGTGCCGACTGCTGTTGCATTCGCTCATGATTTTGTTTTATGTGCTGCCTATATAACATTTAGCAACTTCACTGCAGTGAGATCTGTTCTTGTATTACAGTAAATGGCGTTTACGCATATTCTGTACCGTTTCTGTTTTGGAAAAATATTGACTATGCGAGATTGCAATTGGTGTTATGTTGCCTGATGGTTACGTCAGTCTGATGATCCCTAAGAAGGGTGAAAAGCTTACTGTCTACCCGGCGCGGGGTTGTCCGTTAGATCTTTGACTCATCATACTTTATTGCAAGACCAAAATATACGGTAATTAAATTGGAATAATATAGCCTGAACAAAGAATGTCTCCTTCTCCGACCATACTCAATACCACAGAAACACATGCGCTTTTGAAAGGTTAAAGCATTTCGTAGTATTTAACAGGACCGAACTTAATATTTGTGTATCAGTTTCCATAGAATACATGTTTTTGAAAGTTTTAGTAAAACTCAGTTTAATGGGCCAGTGTCCATGTAGAAATAATATTTATTTTAATTAGTAGAAATCCTAAAAGCTAAAAAATATTTTCCATAAAGATATAGATGTTAGCTACGTAAATTAAAACTGTATGTAAGTAAACTTCAAGGTTCCGGAAATCGCAAAGCGAAATAAAGGTTGCTTGCAGATTTCTCATCAGAGAAAACTCTGAAATACCGCCAAGAACTCTTTTACGACCTGTACTAGATTCAAAGAAAGTAAATCTTAGTTTTAAGTTGTCACCACACTTGCGGCATTCGCCGAATATCAAATCTTTGCTATTTTGCGAACTATTTGACAAACTATTCGCAAATTCCCGACAGTCGGCGCCTTACATGCGGATTTATGGACGACTACACCAATCTCCATTTGGCAAATATTAGTTTCCTTTGATTCGTGCCAATTTACCGACTACCGATGGAAAATTTTTGGTGTTCGGCGAATGCAGAATGTGCGCCTCAAACTCTCCATCCACACTAGTAGGTGTCTGCCGAATGACGCACATTCGTTTCTCGCTATTCGGCAAATACCGCATGTGTAGTGCCGGCTTTACATGAAAATACTGCCTACAGTTTTTCACCACACCAAATTGAGATTTGTGCTTTGACGCGCCTTTCGTTAACTGTATTACCAAAATTATGATAACAAAGTTAGTAAAACGCACGATGCTAGCGTATTTAGCGAGACGAGCGTCAACAGTAAACATTGTATTTGAATGTTTCGTGAAAAAGTGTGTAGTGTTACTATGCCAAGAATCCCAGAATCCCAACTTAGCGTATTGTAAAACGTAATGCCAAATTTAAACTGTTTAAAACTCAGTTAATAGTGATGCTGATGACCTCTTTAAGCAGTGGCCCGTGTATGGTTCAGGTTCAGTTTGTGCTTCAAATGTTCCGGACTGTTGCAACCAGCTACTTAACTTAATATATTTCTTTCGCTATCAAGAGAATGACCCACAGAGAACGAATGCGACATTACTTCGCGAATGACTCATTGTGGTCTGGCGAGTAGTGGAGATCAATGTTGCCTGTTTAGTACAATAATTGTCAATCGGCTCTAAAAGGTGTATTGGAAACTCCTTCCTCGATAAAAATTTTGTTTTGTCTTTTATTAAGGGTCCCGAGCAAAAAATTTATCCTGTCTAGGTACCTTAACCTAAAAATTATGTTTTGTTTGAGAAATAATATAATGTTTCTTGTGGCCATGGTGTTGAGAAATACGTTCTTGGACAGGTTTGCTCAGTTTTCGGTTTGCTCAGGATCTTTTTAAAGGTTTGCTTCAGGTTCTTTTTAAAGGTTCTGAGCAAAAAACTAATCAAGTTTGATAGTTGGTGCATGCGCGCCATGTGGATGTCAAAGTGGAGGTTTTGGTCGCTAGCCGCCTGTGCATTTTGATGAGAAGTATTTTAAATTAAATAATTGCTTCATTTAATAAAGACATTAGCAGACATGTCCATATGTGTTATTGTTGTTTAATATATTATTATAGAAATTACTGCTCTGGTTAAAGCTGTGAGAGAAAATAGTGGCGACTTTAAAAAAAAATCGTGATAAAACCTGTTACTTTAAATATGTATTTAATATTTTCAATAAAAACTTGTACTTGGGCTTAGGGTTTAATTTAAAACATAATTCATATTTGTTCTTTTGGTAGAAAATGATAAAAGAAAATATGTTTACACTTACGCAAAATAAGGTTTTCGTATTTTTTGTGCTCCCTGTAAAAAACATTAAATTTTTCATAACGTGAATCTTATTTATTTTAGTAGCAAAAACTTTTTATTAGGAGTCACATTTTTACTTATCTTGCAAATTTTTGCTCTTCTCAATCCCATCAGCAGACATAATGTATACTTGATTTGAATTTAACGTTTTAACCAATATCAAACGGAAATTTTTGTATTAATCTATGTCTGATAAACTTTAAATTTAAATGGTGGCATTACAAGTATGATATGGTCTCGTGTTAGTGAAAGCGATCCGAACAATTTTTGCTAGTATGAATTTTACTCTACAAGAAAGACCAAAAATTTACATCCAAAAATGTTGTTTTTTAAATCCACAACAATTTAAAAGTAAGTTAGACATGAGATTAGTACCAAAATACACGTTTAGAGGTATTATTTTAAAAATTATATAAATCGTTTTATGTTTAAACAAAAGTTAACATTTTGTTGAGCAATATAATCAAAAGCGCCTTATTTTAAGGTATTAATTTCGAAGTACATTGCCAGCCCCGTTCTACTTATCCACATGAGTAGGTGCCAGAGTCTTGAACGGATTCCTTTCCTGTGTCGATCCTTCTTTAGTCTCGTCCAGGTTCTAGTTAGTTAAGCAGTTCCTGTACGAATAGTACAAGAAATGTATGTACATCAGGAAATGACAGATACTCCCATTTCTATTATTATTAAAGGATTGAATACTTTAAGAGGTTGCCTGGTTTCGCAAGGCAGCATTTGATTAAAGCACAGGTGTTATTCATATATCAGCTTTGTAAGGGTTCACACTAAAATGGGGAATTGTACACACGGCGGCGGTGAACATTTAAAATTTATCCTATTGCCTCTCTATAGATTTTTTTAAAGAAAACGCTTTATGAACAATCAAAACATGATTATTTATTAAGGATATAATTCTGTCTTGACACGAAAATAAATTAATAATATACACTTACGTGTCCAAAACACCTATAAAAGCAAAAAATAACACTTTTGTAACTAAGAATCTTGCGGAAGACGCTGCACGTTCAATGTCTAAGCAAGATGAGTATAGAAAACAAAGATGAATTGGTCAACATTGTAAAATGGGGACTGATTAGTTGTGGAGCATGGCGTCGACCGCTGGATGTCAATACGATTCTAAAATTTTTAAATGCCATA
Source organism: Philopedon plagiatum (assembly GCA_963971165.1). Lineage (NCBI taxonomy): Eukaryota > Metazoa > Arthropoda > Insecta > Coleoptera > Curculionidae > Philopedon > Philopedon plagiatum. The sequence goes on from OZ020192.1 coordinate 10,347,743, forward strand.
TATTCACGATTGGCAGTACTTAGTTATCCAGCGTTCTATATAAGCATTTTCGCGGAGATGATGAGACTGTTTATTCAAGGATATGATGGTCCAACAGTTATGGCGAGCTTCAGCGTAGTTGTTACATGCTCAAAAATAATAACAATTGCCGTAATATATGTGAAAAACAATGTTCTTGGGTTATTGGATGATGTTTCTAAAAATGAAGAAGATATATGGAGAGAAAACAATCCTGAAATTATAGGAATGTATAAAAAATATATTAAAATGGGTAAATTTTTTTCGAGAGTTATTTGGATTAGCACTTTCTTAACGGTATTGTCGGTTAACGTATCAGGTAAGTTACGAGAAAATACCTTATAGAAGAATTCGCTGGTGTATATATACGTGGTAAACTCCACGTAGTCTTGCTCTAGTGCGCTTGATTCAAAAATTATAATGTGATTTTCTGTGTCATTTGTCCTTACTTTAATGCCTCACAACGAATTGCTAACTTTACGAAAAAAATGCTTTTAAACTGCCGTTCTATGCTACTAAATCTTCTTCCCATTAAATCGGATTCTATATGTCCCATACTTAACTTTCTAGTTTCGACCACATTCAGTCTCCTTTCCATACCTCACTGAAGGCCTTATTACTGATCTTACGATAACACAACACGCTGAAGACTTTCCTGTATTTTTTTCCTTCCGCTTGCACTCTGTTGCGTGTTATTTCCTAATCCAATGTGTCATCTTCTATGAATTTGGAACTTTGACGTTTAAAATTCTTTATTTTGCTTATCTGTTCTTGTTGCATTCTTACGTCTCAACTGAACTCCATGTTATTGTTCTTAGTTTTCTTCCTACTGATTTTTAGGTCTGTATCTTTTAGAGATGTTCTCCAGCTCTCCATTTTACTTTTAACTTTTTACTTTTCCAGCTGGGATAGTTCTCACCAAACTGACCACGCGCGCCCTGTGCACTATTTACACGAACCATTTCGAGCCCTTTTTGACCCCCCTTGGATGATAGTTATGTTACAGTTAATTGTGATAAATAAATTATATGATAATATTAATTTGTTCCCGAGATCTGATTTATGTCCTAATTCCCCATAAGATCGCTGCACTATGCGCCGGCGCCGCTAACAGCCTCCGAGACTATTGGCGACTCAAATTGACTAGCCCAGATGCAAAAGATGCGTTATGGAAAAAATCAATACAGAGATAACGGTGCGACTAGCAACATGATGTCGTCCGACATATCGTCACTTTAGAGCAACGGTAGGTTATATTAAAAAAAAAAAACAGTTTTGAGAGAGCCGTGTGAAATTATTCGAAAAGAAGCTCTTTATTTAGTAAAACACTAAGATATGCTAAAAGAGAATATAATTCTTCAGAAAATTACATATCTTTGTATAGCCTAATTTATGTAAACCCTCTTTATGTGATGTTACACAAGGGAAACACATCTTTCTAATTATTTATCAATTTTTTTATGTCAATTAGTACATTTTATAAAGCTATGTAAGTTACCAAAGTTTAATTTAAGTTTATTGAAAAATAGAAAAGTTATTAAAACCTGAAAACCCGCCGAATCTTTAATTGCATTTTTCTCTGAATTGATGTTTTCAACCATGTCCTACGGTTGCTCTGAGGCGACGATAGGTCAAATAATATTCTGAGCTGCAGAACACGCTAAAACCCCTTAAAAATTATACTCAAAAACCGAACACAGATGCAAAACCAGCTTTGTGCACTAACCATACAGATGCAAAGCGGGCTAAATGTTACGGGATTTGCAAAACCCGCCAAATGTAATACCGCCATTATTGGGGTCATGTAATCTCAGTGAATACAATTACAAATCATTGTGATTATTTCGCAGCATTTTCCGTAGCACGTAGATGTGTGTAGGTTAGTCTTCGATAGTTACAGGAATAACATCGATTCTTGGCGCTTTTTGAAAAAATTGTGTTTGTTTCCTACTTGAGTTGTTTAGAATGTATTAAGGAGAAAGTGACAGTGAACATTCTATGGAGACTGGACCCTCGATGTCAAAAAAAGACAAAGTTGGCCAGAAACATGGAAAAGGAATGTTGCTAAAACAGCAAGGCAAGTACCTACCTATCTGTGTTAAGCGGGGTTTATATGGTAAAAGTTTTCCAAGATCTCGCCGTATCGTGGCCAAGTCACTTGTCATTTATGATATCCTTTTGAAGTTTGGTCTATTTTACGTTAAGAGGTTGGCTAAATTAAATAATAAGGAATGATCTTTTTCTGAGTTTTATCATAAATTTTATTATAAAACAAAAATAAAAAAGCTTTTTCTTTCATTGCAGACATGCAGCAAAAGGATTACCTAAAAAGGCCGAGTGTAATCATAGAGTTGGCACTTTTCAGTGTACTGAATTGACCATGCAGGATACTCACAAAATTCATGAAAGGTATTACCGAAAATCAGATTTACAATGTAAGCAAAATTACATTTTTTAACATGTGACTGTTACGACTCCCAAAAAGAAAATTGTTCCAGAAGGCATGGACAGAAGGAGAAACGTGCGTACTGAGTTCATTCTGCCTAAGCAACGGGGTGGAATCGAAGTTTGTAGAGCTACGTTTTTGTCTATTCTACAAGAAAAAAGGAACAGAGTCAACAGACTTTGTCAAAAATATTTAGAAACTGGCGTTAGGCCAAACGAAACACGAGGTGGAGATCGCAGAACCGTAAAATACCAACCAAAGCACCATTCAATAAAAGAGTTTGGTAAAACATTTAAACCGGTACAAAGTCACTACACACGTGGTAAAAACTTAAAACGGCAGTACTTGCCTAGTGAGTTGAATATTAAAAAAATGTGGTCCATGTATACCGAACAGCACCAAAACGATGATGTTGATTACGAATATTTTGGAACGGTATTTACGGAAAGCTTCAACATAATATTTGATAGACCCTATTTGGAAAAATGCTCGACCTGCTGTTGCATTGAAAAAATTTTGTTAGAAAAGGACAAGAAAAATGATCTTAAAATTCAGCAAAAAGTACATAAAACTCGAGAAGATACTTTTTATAAACAACTCCGTCTTGAAAGAGCTAGCTCTTTGACATTTAGCTACGACTGCCAAAAAAAATTAGTGCTCCCAAAAGTTCCTGATTTAGCTTAGTACTCACAGCAACTCTATCTCTATACAATTTTACAATCTGTCAGGGTTCGTTATCATCGCCACAGAATGAAGGCAATACGATTAGCTACTGGTGGACGGAGAATGAATACGCCAAAGGTTGTAATCAAATTGCTTCAGCTTTTCATCACAGGCTGTGCAGCTCTAATTTAGAAGGGGTATCACTAATAAGGGAATATAAGGGGAATATAAGGGGAAAATAAGGGAATATTAGGAATGATATCTCACTGGCAGCTTTTTGAAGCCCATAGAAATGTCCCCCCATTGTCGGACATTCCTTTATACCCCCAGATCGGCTGTTTCGTAAATTAGAAAGAGGGTAAAAAAAAGAGTATTATTGAAGCTTCGGAAGACTATATCAATTTAATAAAAGAATACACAACAATCATACATTTGGGAAAAGGATTTTATCCGTTAAGAATTAAAAAACCTTATTCAGAGAGAAGTCTCTGTAGAAAAGGCAAAATCTCCCGAAATAACGACCACATTGAAATTGTTGAAAAAGGCACTGAAGTAAAACGAGCCATATTGAAAGTTGTAAGAGAATTTCCAGCAGTCCACTTTGGTAAAACTTGGGGCGAAAATGAAAAACTTCCGTATTTTAAAGATGTTTTGAAGGAATATAATAACATTGACACAGAAGAGGACGATAGTCATAGTGAAATTTTTAGTGACTTTGAACATCCAGAAGACGATGGACTCAAATTTGCCCAAAAATTGTAAATTTTTATCATTTTTTGTTTATACCTAGTTAAGTACTTTCTGAATAACAATATTTTTGGGTATCGTTTTAATAAAATATTTTCTAGAGATGCTAGTATTTTTTAAAAATTTTATTGTTTTTAAAAAAAATATCAGGTTTTGCACCTTGTTGGTGTTTCAAGATGGATGACAATGTAATGTAATTAAAAAATATTTTAAAATTCTAATTCATTTAATAGTAATTAAGGAAAAATAGTATATTTTCACATTTTTTAATTTTTAAATAGAAAAATCATCATTCTAACATATCTGTCAGATTTTTTACATGTTTTCTTTAAATATCCTAAAATTGTTTATAATGCATATAGCGGGTTTTGCATCTGGGCTACTCAATTAAGAACTTGGATTAAGGACTTGGCGTCCTCTTCAGCTGACCTGTTAACTACTATTAAACGGGGAATGTTTTCGTTTCGTCTTTGTCCTTATTATCCTGTTATTTGACATTTTTGTCAATTTTGTCGTCTAGTCAGCCCTTTTTCCCCGTTAAAAATCAGCTGATTGCAGCTGGCTTTCTTAATTTGAGTCGCCAATCGAGTAGTCTATAATAACAGTTTTTCGTACGTTTCCTTTACGTTATTATTGTGTTCTTTAGTGTCAAAAATTAAAGTAACTTTTGTGTAGCACAGAATGATTTTGTACTTTTCGTGATCAACAAGATGAACATAATTTAAACAAGTACTAAGCCTTTAACCTCCGTGACCCGGTACTGTTGAATTATATTATCTATGTTCTTCTATTTATCAGAATAAAATAGTCAAATTTCAGGAATCATCGGTAACCATTATCTGAAAATCTACAACGCAGAACATAATGTTTCAATTGAATCGCATCATTTGTACAAATTTTACTTCCCAGCAAATAGACTGGATTGGGAAGTAACAGTGACTGCAATAAGTATTTATGTCTCATATATAGGAATGGTATTCTATGTCACAACCAATATGATAGTAGTTGTATTATGTATAAATTCAGCATCAAACCTAACAATATTGCAACACCGTTTAAGAAACTATATTCCAGAAGACTTCGAAGAGGACCAAATGATGGATCAAGCTATTTCCACTTTAAGAGATATAATTTCACAACACCTCCGTCTCATTGAGTAAGAACAATTCCTGCACAACATAACTTTTATTTACAATTTTAGAACTGCATTTTAATGAATGAGGCACTAAAAATAAAGATATAGTACATGTTACCAAGATTTTTTAAATTAAATTTTAAAGGACACACGCACCAACAAACGTAATTTTTAAAGGTTAAAAAAAATGCTTTTGCGTATAATGCATTACAATAGCGTGGTGCAGTCGACCTCTATCTTGCGGATTTGTGCATTAAAATTAAAATTTTTTGAGATCTTATAAACATTTTAGTTTAAATTTTGTATCCCTTTTTCACTCTTCAGTGCTTAATTTAAATATGGGTCGAACACGGACAAATAATAAAATAAAATTAAAGTTATAATACGGCATCATAGTAATTTACAGGGACATACAATATTCCCTTTAATATCTATTTACATTTACTTGTTCCAAAAAAAAAAAACTTTTTTCTATATGTTTTTAGATTTACAGAACATCTCAATAAACGCTGCAAAAGTATAATTATGGTGGAATTTATTTTAAGTTCCCTAGATATAGCCTTGGGCGCACTTGGTATAATAAAGGTAATAATCCCAGCGAGTTAAAATAAAGTTTTAACTTTAACTCTCTGTATTTCTTTCATTTTTAACTTTCGTACCATAATAAGTTAGGTCAAATCGACCTGGATTTAGCCAGGGAACCACTGCTATGACCCATTTTTTTACCCAACACCCTCCACATTATTAAATCAAGTTAAAATTTTAGATGAATTTAGCAGATCTGGGTTGGATTGTCTTTTACTTTCCTATGATAATTGGTCAGATATATGGCTTAGCCTGGAGTGCCAATGAAGTATATATTCAGGTAATTACAAATCAGTTAAGATGCGTATACACCGATCAAACGAACACCAAACCCCGAACAGAACGCCAAACAGCCAAGCCGAATTCGCACGGGGTGTACGAATGATCAAACTCGAACCAAATATTCGATTCGCCTCTGCTAGCGTTCGCTTCGAGAGCGGTACATCAAAGCAATTCGGTGTTCGTTTTGGACTGGAAACGGGGAAAAACAAATCGAAATTCGAATCCGAACCGAACGTGTACAAACAAATCTTTTTTTGTCGACGCCGGTGGTTACCAATAGTGAATAATTATTTCAGGAATGTTTAGGGACCTACCGTTATAACCTCTTCATATGACAGCATAAATGTTCAGAAATTATTATTTTAACAAAGCGCATTTAAAACTATTCTCGTTCAGCGCTGGTATCAAACAGCGAACCCCGTTTGCACATTTCAATTCGTCTTGTGTTTGCTTAATTTTTTGAGACTTCGAACATGTTAACGAACAGACACCAAATGTTTGCTGTTCGGGATTCGACGTTCGTTCGCTCAGTTTATACGCACCTTTACATGAGGATAAGGCAAACATCTGAAAATCCTAAAAACCAATCGACACCAAAAGTAGTGCCACAAAGAACGATAGGGAATACGTATATAACCCAAATAAATCTGAAATATTTTTTTATTTTCTCTACATAAATTAAATGTTTATGGCGGTTGATGTTATCTATTTATTTTGGTTTTTATTAACAAAAAAAAGGATTTTATATTGCAAATTTTACTTATGCAATATGGATTTGAACAAATAATATTTGATGGCGGTTGATGTTATCTATTTATTTTGGTTTTTATTAACAAAAAAAAAGGATTTTATATTGCAAATTTTAGCGCGAGTTTCGAACTTGTAAAACGTAGTCCCATTGGCTGTGTCGTCAAAAGTGAACTTACGACTCATCATGAATACATGGCGAATTCCAGTAATGTAGAGTCATCGAAAACTCAATAAAAATGGCATTTAATGCGTAACTCATCCAATGAAATATCCCTGCACTTGAAGTGGAAGGTTCCTAAAATCTTATTCATTTATACTTCAAGCCGAAATCGGTCCCGGAACCTTTCAATTTTGCAACAAAAATTGGCATTTCTGCGAAATTTTGACATATCATCTTAATAATTTCGAGTAAATTAACTGCAATTCTCTATTTTCATGGCAATCTTCGAAAATTCAAAAATTTTCAAATTTTAGATGTCCCCGATGCAAATAAACCTATTTATTTATGACTTTAACGAAAAAAAGCGATTTACATTAGTGAGAGGTATTCTTAGATAATTAACGGATAAAATAAACTCAAAAAGAATCACTAAGTAAGGTAAATAGGTGGAATAATGTCGGTTAAAAATAGATTTTGTCGGAAAAAAAAAGAAAATCCGATTGTTACCCCTTAAATACGCTCCTGGATGACCCAATCGGTATTCATTTTAAAGTGTGAATATTCTTTTATAAGATAGTGTTGGCAAATTGCGAAAAAATTAGATAGGAAAAAATTCTGAGTGATTCAAATGTATCGAATTGAGGGCAAAAAAAGTAAAAAAATCGAAATTTAATCGGCGACTGCTTTCTTCTTATAGGGAATGAAGAAACTAAAAAATACGTATATTATACATTCGACTACGATGAGCTCTTACCGACGACGTATATGGGATTTTTAATTTGAACCATTTTGACCTCACAAAAAATTAAAAATGAAATATTTGGGTCAAAAATCTAAATTTCCAGTTTTTTCCAAATTTTTCCATTTTCCAGTGATTTTAGGTTTAGGTAAATGTATTGCCAAAAAAAGTATTTGAGATTTTAAAGTTTCACTTATCAATACGTCTTTCGATCTGACGTTTTGTTTTCAAGTTATTAGGTACCAAAGAGGGGTCTGCAAATGGCATTTTTCGACCTAAAAAAATTCAAAAGAATTACTTGCCATTTTCTGATCCTCACCAGTTTCAGTAGACTTCTGAAGCTCCGAGTCCCCTAAAACCTCGGAAAATTTACATCGATTTAATTCACTTTTGCGACCTGTATCCGATTTTAACGGAAATCGCGGAAATTTCGAATTTGACGTTCAATAGCTGCGAAACGAAACACCCTGTATAACTAAATTTTTTACCGAAGCTAGTTGAACTATTTTTCTATCAACCCAAAAAATTCGATTTCTCTCCCTCTGACTGTTTCCGAGAAAAACAGACCAGTTCGACTTCAGGTTAAGCTTTACATGTAGATTGACACTTATTTTTGCTGATCTCCTGACGTCATTTTTCGTTAAGGACAAATGGCGGCTTTTTAAATTGGAATAAATTATACCAAAAAGTAAACATGTTTTTGTAGCTAAATTATCCTAGTAATTTTCTTCAAAATATTTTTTTTTGGGGTTTGTAATGACTTCGTTAAACGATTTATGCAATAAAAAAATATGTGCGTATTCCTTATTGCGGATTTCTGGACTTTTTGATTCTATTGACCATAAACAACATGAAAATTTATTATATACTTTTTAGAGTCAAGGTGTAGCAGACGCAGCCCATGAGAGCAGATGCTATAACCTAAACAAGCACGGAAAAGTGTTAACGAAGTTTATAATTCAGCGAGCCCAAAAAAGACCTCTGGTTATGACTATTGGTCCGTTTGGTCCCATGACGTTGGAGTCATTTTTGGTGGTAAATAACAATTATTTAAGAAAATATATTCATTCAGTTATATTTACATAAGACACCTGGACAAATTCGCCATCTCTGGGAACTATTGCAGTACAAGAATGGTCCACACTAATCTACGTAAAGCTGCTACAGTTTAAACATTATATTTGCCGATGGGGTTTAGAAAAGGACAAATGTACCAAATTTAGCAAGATACGTAAAAATGTCACGCCTAGTAAAAGTTTGTTTTTGTGAAATACATAGGATTCAAGTTATGGAAACACACCTTTATTAGTAAATATTTTCGCTCATCCGCCCGCGTCAAAAACTGGTTTATTTCTTCCCTTGTTCGATTTTTTTTTTGCAAACCTTATCCCACATGCATTTTCTTTAGGAGTAGTATCAATAATAAAAGAGTTCCGGGTTCTTTTACTGTTTCTATGACATACGGCCAAATTTGATAGCGTTGCTGAAAGCGGGACTTTCACGAAGTTCATGTTTTCAACCTGCTTTTGGATCTGGATTTCTTAAAAACCTTAAGAGGTGTAGAATATTAACAAAGGAACCCAAATAGACGTTACGTTTTAGCAAAAATACATCCTGTACCAAATATATTAGTAGAAAAGTAAGATCTTATTTTACATAAGTAATTGTTTAAAATAAAATTTGTTTTTACACAATTATAAATTAATAATAACGTAACATAAAAAAACTACCTCGCGGTAAGCTTTGAAATTTTCTGCGTGTTGTTAATTAATTTATTTTACCCCTTATCCTGGAACCATAAATTCTTATTACCTATAAAACTTTCATTGATTCATAACAGGAAATTTAAATTCTTTGAACAATACAGGGTTTAAAAATAAAATTTTTATTTACATTGTTGCTTTTAAAAAACAATTTAAATATTCTTACAAAATTTACTTATAATAAGTGACCTTGCTCTTCCAGACAAATTTGAGTTCGTTTTTATTATTGAATCAAAAATATTATTCAGTTTTGCAGGAGAGTTGTTGATTTCCTCAAAATGTAAAATAATTCCGCCTTGCTCCTTCAAATTTCGACATAGGGTTCTAAAGATTGGATTCTTAACATGAGACCATAAAAATAAATCGCATGGGGTAAGGTTGTGTATTTGAGGTGGCCAGATTACTGGAATATTCCTGCTAATAATTCGGTTCTCAAAAAATTCTTGCAAGAAATTTAAATTATTTCGTGTCACGTCGATGCATGGGCACAGATTACTCCTACCAGATGCGAATCTCTTAATAAATTTCCTATATCAAGATTCCGCGGTCTTGGCGCTTCAGACAGTGCGGCCGGTCGCTTTGAGCGTCGATGCCGTGAATGGAATTTTCCACGCGTTTGGTAGGTTTGAATTCAGAGAAATTATGGATTATATTTCAAAATATTAAAACATGATATTGTGTGGCATTTTATATAAAATTATATCATTAACAAATACAAAAACGTATATCGTTTATTAAAATTACACTACAACCTAGTGCAACCACAATTTAAACCATAAAATCAACGCAACAAAACTGATGTAATAACATTAGCCTGCTATCTATTCCACCGAGACGCTCGCACACGCTAACACCGAGGAATTCAACGTTTGGCGACAGACTAAATATTGTGACTGCCGGCACGTTATAAATTCTCTAAATTGAGCCACCGTCGAAAGCGTAAGATTCGCATCTGGTAGGAGTAATCTGTGGCATGGGTCCGTCTTGCTGAAAATAATCTTGTCGAGCTTATTCGTCAACTAATTGCTCTATAAATGATGTTAAAACTTCTTGTAGGTATCGATCCGCATTAAGAGTGCCTTCAAAAAATATTGGCTCAAAAAGCCTCCGATTACTAGCAATTAATAAATCCAAAAAAGTTGTTAAAAATCCGAAATAAACTAGACTATTTTAATAATAACATACTAGTTTACAATAATCGAAAATATTTTTCTCCGTATCGCTCGCATTAAGTTGTAGTTGTACGACAAATAATCTGCATTTACTTCAGTCAAGTCACTTTTGCGTCGCTTATTTGACGTACTATTTTCGTGTGGTGCGCTCGCTGCGTTTTATGAGAAGTATTTTAGTTTGAAGTAATTACTATAATTTTTGTTACCTGTATTAGTTTTGCGCTTTAAATTAATTTGGAGGAGGTATTTTTGAAAATTAGATGAACTTTGCAGATTTTTTATAGATAATCACAGGACCACAAATGGGAACCGAAAAAGTCCTTTGGCGAGATTGATATCCGATATGTATTTTGGTGCGCTGATTACGAATCCGAGGTCCATATACCCCCAGCACATCACGTTCAAGGTCATTTGAAGGTCAAATGCATATATTACGGAAAAACAGAAAATCTGACCACGGATTCGGAAAGAGCGGGAAATTTTACGTCCAAATATGTAGTTTTTAGTTTTTCCAACATGACCCTCCAAGGTCATCTGGGGGTGAAAGGACTCACCGATAGACCAAATTCTTATTTCCCATATACATCATCACAACTTGAAAGTGACGTGCTGGGATTATATGGACCGCGGATTCGTAATCAGCGCGTCAAAAAACCTGAAGATACCTGACTAAGTTGTACGTAAAAGTCTGTAGTGGTGATGATGTATATGGGAAATAAGAATTTGGTCTATCGGTGAGTCATTTCACCCCCAGATGACCTTGGAGGGTCATGTTGGAAAAACTAAAAACCACATATTTGGACGTAAAATTTCCCGCTCTTTCCGAATCCGTGGTCAGATTTTCTGTTTTTCCGTAATATATGCATTTGACCTTCAAATGAC